>OV121085.1:56640366-57240366 GCA_921293015.1 Phorcus lineatus | reverse complement strand
CTCCTTTGTGAAATTGTATTAATGAATGGCTAGACAGAAACATGACTTCAAACCTAATCATTTTATTATGTTCATAATTGAGTGAGTTTTATTTCCATTAATATATAATTCATTAAACACATTAATGAAAATCACCCAAGTGAGTGAGGACAGATCGGGAGGAAAAGGGATCGAAAGGAAAAAAATGAGAAGGCAAATTGATAGCAGATATACACTACCTTATTGAGAGACATCTTCACAACGTCAAGGCCGAAACGAAAAGATTTCGAACTCTTTCCGCTTCGCCCTTGACATCACGGCCCACATTTTCTGTGCTAAGAGTTTAGCCCACTGCAGGCCTTTCTGATAGGCCAAACAGAAGGTGGCTTTCAAAACGAACTTCAAATGTCAACGGCAAAGATAGCGGTAGTGACCTGTCGCGTTTGAAGAGAAGACTTTTTAAAACATTAACTTCAGTTGTAATTTCAAGCATATATTTAGATGGATACAGGTAGATCTATCACGTTTGTGGTTGATCGATATTTACTGTAATGTTGGTAAAGTTTTAAAATAACGTAAATACGAAATTATTGTAGGCCTACGAATGAAAATTTAAAGATTTTTATAATCATTATTTCAATTTTGAATGTTTCTCATATCAATGTATCCCTTTTCAACCAAAATATCGCGAAATACGCAAATTCTGAACATCGACAGATGGAATGTGTGAAAATTTTATGCCGACACGGTTAGCTTCGAAATTAACATCACGGCACTTTAATGCATAATTCAGTAAAACATATTTTATCTGCTGCACGTGCAAAACGAGGATTTGTTTTTCATTTTGATGATGTGACAAGCTCTCAGTCTTTGAGGGGATTTTATCAGCGCAATACAAATTTTCTCACGTAAAGTAACTACTGCATATGACGTAAAACAAATGCCTTGAACGAAGATCATTTACAGACGGAGAAAAAAGCATTAGTTAATTGAGGAATAATTAATTATGATTCAATTGTTAAAATTCAATTCTTAGTGTTGTCAGTGAATTCCTGCCAATAATCCCTTTGACTAAAGTATCATATGAAAATTTCGCTTGGATTTCCTTTATCTAAGGTCTCCAGACTTGGCGTAGGTTTCGAATGTAAACGGCGATTTCACTGGCTGCAGGTTAGCAGCTAGTAAGGGCGGTAACTCGTGATGACGTGAGGTTTTGTTACCGTTGAGGGCAAGGTAGAAAATGGATAGAGTTCATCTCGATACATTTTCACCTTGCCGTGGGAAGATGTAACACAGTGAGATGATAAGGAATTATCTTATTCTAAACTGATTCAAATGTTACTTATCAGGCACTGTCTCATTTAGCTCCCAAGAAGATATGCAGAACACGGTGTACCAAATTGATATCTCTTGTACAATTTATGCAATATTTAATCAAATGGATTCAACATATCATATTCAAATAACAATGCTGGGACATTTTGTTTTAGAGTTGTGAATCGTCGATATTGCTAGGTCTGTTTAAACGAAACTGTCTTTAAGAGTCGAAGGTCCAGGTTAGCTGATAGTTTCGTCTGTGCAGACATCCTGTACATGAATGATTCCGAAACACGGTGGTCTGTCCCTGACCTTTCCTTGGTGTAAGTCGACATCCGGTAGAGGTGATTTTCATCAATCAAGGAAGAAGGTGTATGATATTCTTCCGATTGTTCAATATTTAACTGGTGATACAGGCGGTTATTCATATCGGAGCAACATCCACCCTTAGGTCAGTCAGGTTTACATCACGAAACAAATGGCGGAACCTTTGAGATAGTTTACAGAGTCATGACAGGAGATGGAGTACGATTTCCCAGTTTAGTTATCGAAAAATACAAATGCAGTAGCGTAATGCAGGTCTTGAGTACATCGACAATGCATGTCAATGTTTCACATGTTTCCGTTTCTATTTTCTTCTTCTCATAACTCTGCCATTTGTTGGAATTTAAACAAACTTGACACAAATAGTTACTATGATAAGTAGATGGTCCTTTGATAGATATATGTCCTTCTTTTGCTTTATTTATGCCACATTTCTCAAATTTACCATGACATTTTTTCAGCTAATAACCTTGCGATCGAATATTAATATTTGGACTGAAACAAACCGTGACACATTTAATCAATCAATGAGTTGAAGTAAGATTTTTAGTCTCTCAGTTGCAATGAGGGCAGGATAGCGCAGTGGTTAGCTCGTTCGGCTTCGGATCAGGAGGTCCGTGGTTCGAATCCCGCCAGGGGCTCGGCAACTTTGTCTGCAGTAGAGAACTGTTCTACACGCAGTCAGGTTTGGGTGCAATGCTTCACTGAAGTTGCAGCCGATGCTCGCAGGTTTCACCGCAATGCATAGCCACAATGGTGTTGCGGGCTTTCTCCCTGCTATAATACTAGCAGCCGCGATATAAGTGAAATAATCTTGAAAGCGGCGTTAAACATCAACTCACCTCACCTCAGTTGCAATGACTACGTTTTACCTGTGACACAACTGTCCACAACCTAACTAATGACAACCATGATTCCCAGACCTGCCTGTTCTTGATTAAATCATTATCCTTCCCAAAAATAGATAGTTATGAGATTTATGACACGTGTTAGGTCATAGGAGATGTGCTTATTTAAGGTCAAACCATGATATTAAGATCTTAATGCGATTTTAATAGCACTTCACAAAATACGATGGTGATTAAATGGGCGTGCTCACTCATGCTTCAATATTTTTAGAAGTAAATGCACTCAATATCTGAATATGACCTACAATGTATGATATGAACATGTCGCAAAACTAATAATGCACGGCTATTATCATTTATGATGCAAATGAAGCCAGTTTGGCATGAACGCTGAAAACATTTGCGAGGTGTTTTTGAAGCAGTATTTATTTCGTTATTCCTTATTTCGAACGTTCAACAGATTTGAGATTAATCCCTTGTCCAATGTCCCTTGTCATTTACCGATATTTATTTTCAATCCAATTTTAATGCTTTCCAATTATAATTAGCATTAAACTATCTGAAAAAAAGTGTAGCACAAAGGGCAGCACTGTCATTATGCCTTTAACCTATACAATTCCAAAGTGACTGAAACAGCTATTCAATTAGTTCGCACGAGCTGAAGGTTATTTGTCACTTCGACTTGACATTGAAACTTTCAGTTTCTCATTAATTCTCACCTGGTTGTCCTATTCAATAGGGATTCATTCCGGCGCAGATTATATTAGACATCCAATTGTTTATCACCATTTAACGTTTCAATGTGACTGTATCCATAAATAAAGTAGAAATTTCCTCAAAGTGAGTGACATCGATAAACTATCCTCTATGCCTTCAAATCGGAGAAGAATCATGCAGAAATTGTATTGTAATTGTTTTTAAAGGTTTAAGAAATTGACGACAACATCGGATTCCGTTACCATCGAGGACGACCGCATTCTTAAGTCTATTTTATATCAGGGCTTTCTTAATGATAATTAGTGATACTTTTCTTCCTGACATTGCATGATAAAACGGTTTCAGTTATTTTTAGATAATAAATGATTATATGCTAAACGAGTTAAACTAATAATGACATATATTTATTTTATGACATACCTCCTCAAACTACTTGTCATAAACCACGGTGACCTATGCCATATTCATTATTCAATGCATGGTTATTTAATATAAGTGAAAACAAATAGTGTCTTCTTAAGATCAATCTTATTTTGATACAGAGTGCAATGCCATACCTTCACTCACACATGCACAATAATTCAATCATACGCATCTGCTGCACATGTTTCTATGATATTCAATAATGTACCACTGGCAATTTCATGAATTATTCCCTATGACAAACATAAAATAAGGATTGACAAATAAAGATAACCTTGACAAATGGTGACAATTAATACAACGGTTAGAATTGCAATTTGCATACATTACATATCAAGCCCACAGGACACAAGCTTCCTATTCCCTAAACTTACTTCCTTGTAGGCGGAACAGCAACTGCTGTGAAATCACATTTAACTCTTACGCCCCTTTAATGCGAACTAACGGGAAGGATATTCCCAGCGACAAACTAATCCAGTTGTGAGAAACGTACGGACCTGTAATTTTCTTCACATGTTTCAAGAAATCGATGGTCCAGACCAAATCAATTTGTTTCCTTAAATCCCCACATACCAATCTATTTCCTCTTCCTGCAGGTTTGTTGTCAGTGATTTGAAATGTCAGGACACAAATCTATGATATTAGTTATTTGAACAGGAAATCTATATCATATTTGATACCGCAAATCTTGAACAAAAGTCTATGTCCAACAATGTTAAATGATAGCTTTAATCAAACGTCTTATTGCATACCTTTAAGGCCGCTTAGTCTTGTAACATAACAAATTTCACATTACATTTGTCACATATTACACATTTACATGCATACATTGGCCAAAGTTTTCTGTTAACCTACCACATTGACAACACAGACGTAATCAACAAGTGGTTTCTGATGTCTCGAAAAAAATGTTTTTATACCTTTCGATTGTTCAATTGTTACCTTCATTCTTTATTGATGTGATATCCATAGTATCCATTTTCCCAGTCAATGGGATTACTAATTGTATGTAAATAGTTCGTATGTAAATTTACCGTCTATCGGAAGGGGAGAGGTGTTATGTTTTCGATCACTCTCAGTAGATTTTTTAGCTAACACTTGTAGAAAGATGTAAGGAGAGTCTTATGGCATATACGGTATATAATCTGTGTCAACTTTAATCGACCTGATGGAATCGGTGAAAGACATGCTAAGGAAAACCACACTCGTTCTTAGTCATTCATTCTCTCCGCACAGAGGTAGCTCCGACGTAAATTCCTATACAACCTCTTTCTTAATACGAAGGTTTCTTGGGCACGAAATGTAGAACGCTGATTGGATGCATTTAAAGTGAGTTGTGCAATCACCGACGCCGTTTCAAAAGTTATTCATTACACAAGCTAAACTTTATTCGAATATGCACCTTGCACTTTGAGTCGTCTTTACAGAACACATACGCCTCATATTGCGACTGCATCATTGCATAGACCTATGTGACAACAAATATGTTATTCATGCATTCGGTGTTTTCATTAGCTACAATATTGCCAGGTAGTTTAAGTTGCAAAATTGTCCCGCTAGTGGAAACTGCCTGAAGCCCGAAAAACCTTCGTATTGAGACAGAGGTTAAATATTAATTTCTGACGGAGCTACCTCTGTTGGGAGAGAATGTTAGTCATTTGGGGATTTTTTAAAAACAAACTTTATTACAATATCATGTTTACAAATTATAACAATAATCAAAATCTTTATATTCGCCATACAATATTACAGCAAGTTTTCTGTTCTAGCGTGGAAGACAAGTCAATGATTGATTAAGTTGTGGCGTCGTAAAAAGCATAACTCTTTACTTTTAGTTCTTGCATTTTGGTTAGCCGCTATCTTCACACAACTCACACTCCCACTTTACATTATAAGGAGGCTAATTGTGAAACATTCCTTGGGCCAATAATCGATAATTAGATTTCCTGCCGTTTTTGTGCCAATAATCACTGTGTAAAAACAAGATAAAGTTAAAAGAAAGGAAAAGAATTCTCTATTAGATAAGCCAATAGTCAAGAAGAAATGCGTTTGTTTTTCTATATGATAGGTTCATGAGGGTGACAAATGCTTGTCAAATTTGTCTCCGCCTAGCTCCATCATATACCCTGATATCCTTCGGCCGAAAACGCTCGTATCGCTTAATATAGCAAGCCAATGAAATGACTCGCATTCAGCAATAGCGGCACCACCCGGATGTGAATTCAAACAAATATCAATGTAGGCTATAAATAGCCATGAGTAACCAGCCGTAAGCGATACGAGCGTTTTAGGCCGAAGGATATCCGGGTATATGATGGAGCTAGACAAATACGCTGGTGTAGCAGGATGCCTTTAAGTCACCATTTTTTAAATACGTATTCAATAAGGATTCACCTTGATGTTTATATGTTATACAGGTACCTGATTATTCATAAAATATTTGTATGACCAATTAAACAGTTCAACACTTTTCGAAACAAAATTTAAAGGAACTGATGAAATGACAGGTAATGTGCTCTTTCGTTTTCGATTTCGATTGACAAATGGACCGTTTCTCTGACCATAACACAACACCTGTTAACTAATAAGGGTTCCATAATAATGACACTCAAGAAGAAAGGTAATAAGTTCGATTAAGAATTTAATCTGATTTGTATTGCTTTTGTGTGGAATGTGCGATCGCCTCCTTTCAGTTTTCCCGTATCTGTTGCATAATGTCACTTTTTTGTAGGCGGAGTAGAAACTGCTGTGCAATCGCACTTAACTCTCACGCCCCTTTAATGCGGACTAATGGGGAGGATATTCCAAGCGACAAACCAATCCAGTTGTAATGAGCGTTTGGACCAATATTAATTTTCTTCACATGTTTCAAGATGTCTCGCGAATCTTGAAATCGATGATCAAGAGCAAATCAATTTGTTTCCTCAAAGCTGAAGAGACATACCCATATACGTCCTTAAAACCAATTTATTTTATCTTTCATCCGTTTTATGTCAGTGATTTGAACTTTGTCAGAGTCGGAAAAAATCTATAATAAAAATCGTACTTTGAACAGAAAATCAATACTCGCTCAGAAAGAAACGCACGCATATAATATTTTGAAGCAAGTACGCTTTATGTGAATGAAGATGACAGAGTGCTAAATCATCGCACAGGTGTCAATTGTCAACTGTACCTTATCACGTAATATAAGTTATCCACGGCATTAAAACAATGACGAACAATCGAACCATGCGCGAGGTTAATGACGTCATTTCAGTAACGTTTCAGTAACGTTAGAAATGACGTCATCTTGGCCAATTCCATTGATCAAACTTGAGGGGGCTATTGTCCATCATGGCTGACTCGGCGTTTGTCGATTCGAAACCAAAAGGAGAAAAAGCACGGATTAGAGACGTAACGTATCCTTTGGGGACATTTTCAAATTCACATTGATTGTTCAATTCATTTAATTTTATTTATATTGGAGCGCTCACCCCTATATATGATAATGGACTCGTCCGAATATGTTATACGATGGGAGGCATCATTGTTTTTAACATGTTTTTGTTAAAAATACCATAATTTTTCAACTGTTTTTATATATAAAGCAAGTAGTTGTTAAGGGTATCTCATATAGGAAATATAAAACTCGTTGTTGTGCACCTATCGTTGAATAAAACATAGCAGGGAGCATAAAACACTCAAAGCTGCGCCCTTCGTGTCTATGTTCCCTGCGATGTTTTATTCAACGATAGATGCACACCAACTCGTCTTCTATTTCTTAAATGAAGGCAATCCTGACTTAAGCCCAGAAGACGGCCACGCATTATGTGAATGTTGCTAATGATCGTGATGATAGAGGTGAGATGAGGTGACCTTGGGTTTAACGCCGCTTTCAAGAGTATTTCACTTACATCACGGCAGCTAATACATGTATTATTGCATGGAGAGAGCCCGCAACACCATTGTGGCTATGCATTGCGGTGAAACCTGCGAGCATTGGCTGGAACCACAGGGACTTGTATCGCCTAAAATGAGAATATTATTATATAATCAAAATTGAAAAAATGATGTGAAGTTACGAAGAAGTTAATGTTTAGCCAATCAGCGAGCCGCTCGTTTTCTGTTCTATCCTTCCGATTATTGAGGTTAAACATGGCTGACCCGAGCGATCGAAACCGCATTTAATGCAGAAAAAGCTCGCTTACAAGGTATGGATCACATAATATTTCATTTGAATAGTCATTTTACGAAATCGGAATACATAGGGATTGCGATAAAGTTGTATTTGTCGTATTGTTTATTGTACGTATTCGACTGTTTAATTAGTATTTTATCAGTTTCAAAGCGATGTTTTTGTGAGGCAAGATTTTGGCGTACGCTCAAGAAAGCTGACTTTTTTCGATTTCCAAACAGTGTAGCTCGGTCAAAAGTGAACCGATTTTGATTATTTTACATTCTATCGAAAGGGGATTTATCAGGCTTCATGTGTGTGTATTGTTATATTAATCTATATTGAATTTCCAAGTTGATTTCGTCGCGGAACAAGACGAGGGGTCCGAGGGCGTTACATCCCTTTAATATTTATATAGATGAGATATCATTTTTTCAATTTTGATTATATAATAATATTCTCTTTTTAGGCGATACAAGTCCCTGTGGCTAGAACTAGCGAACCATGGGTGGTACTACGCTGAAACTCAGTGTTGCATTGCACCCAAACCTGACTGCGTGTGGAACAGTTCTTTACTGCAGATAAAGTTACCAAGCCCCTTGCGGCATTCGTGTTGAAACAATCCAATGTTTGGGTGACAATTTCTTACTTTACTTCACCGTACGTTTCTGGGCTACTTCTTGCCCCTTCATCAGGTGGATGATGAAAGGGGAAGAAGTAGCCCTGAATTGATTAAAAAAAATGTATCACTACATCAACTTCTGCCAACAAATGCCTGTCGAGAATTGTATTTCGTGACGTTTTCAAAAGTCAAAAAGTCAAAACGTCATCTTACCATCATTCCATATCTGTTAAAATGTTTTATGATATTTTCGTACACCATTACTGTTTCTGTTCACGCGAAGTTGGTCGTGTTGACATTTTCAGAATTCTGAAATGTGCTTTTGACTCTATACACGGCTAGGTTTTCTGACTTTGGATTTACGTTACCCACCTACTGAAGTGGTGCCTTTTTATATCTTCATATTTCTTTTTTTTAAATTGTTTCTCAACCGGTAAGAAAACAAGTTTAAGTTGGACTTTGTACGAGGATAGCTTCATTTCCAGAGGAAAAAATTCTTCGTCAATTCCTTCTTAAAAAAAGAACATGTTTGTTACATACCAACTAAAGTAGTGTTGATTCCATTGCAAAGCATGTGCAAACTAAACTCTCTAGAGAGTTAAAGTCAGGTGCAGAACTCCAACACTGCTCATCATTTTAAGGATTAGAAATTTTTAATATCCATATGGTTAATCACAGGTGTAGATAAAGTTTCAATATGAGCACTAGTGCACATACGGCTTTTAGTTTCAGCACAAGTATTTCGTTGTCTGTGACGTAATAAACTCATGCCGTCACTGTAACTGTTCGGGACGTCTCGATATTTCCGTACGATGACTGTAACTGTTCGGGACGTCTCGATATTTCCGTACGATGAAATAAAACAAAGTAATAAAGAAAGGATGACACTCGGAAGTTTGCCTTATGACATTTTTAGACATTGTCAAGTAGATGTCTTATCATAATGCTACAACACACATAACTGAGATATGTTATCTGTTCATATTGAGGTTCAACCTTTTTTTTGTTTTAATATTAAGATTTGTGATGCCTTAGGGAGGAAAACGTTCAACCGTAACCTTCTTTCTAGTGTTTACTGAAAGAGTTGTTTTTCAATTAATATTTTTACTGATGTGACATTTTCCCAAAATTAACACTGACGAAGTCAATAATATATATTTTCTGATATCGTAAATTACTGGACTAGAATAACCTATAGAAAAGGTGTTTGAGGACAGACGTTGTCAGCATGCCTTATTTGGGGGCACCTGGTGAACAAGAAATTTCATCTTTCGACCGTTTCCCGCTTTGAGAGAGGTGTTTTGTTTGTCTTTTTGAGAAGATTTGCGAGCAAAGAATTCTTGTTGGGTCACATGATAGTCTCTGTAATGACCCGTCATGTAATTTGTATTACCTTGAATCGTCTTCACATAAGAAAAACTTTGAGAAACTACAACATACTTATTTCTTGTCACAGGTAACCCTTGACGACAATATCTATTGCAATTAAAAGTACCTTTTACTTGTTTTTCTGCCAAGAAAGAAAAGTTACTTAAATGATTAAATACTAACTTGTGACGTTTTACTAGGCTAAACATTGTTGTTTTTGTGAACCATTGCAAAACCTGAAGGATAAAATCATAGTTGATCAGAGGTAAACCGGAGTCTCCAACCCACACTGACATTTCACATTTAAGCTGCCAAATTATGAAAGCCCCTAGACCAAAACTCAATAATTGATTTCCTGACGTTTTTGTGCATATTACCAATGGGTAAAAAGATGATAAAGGTTGATATTCAGACAAGCTTCAAGAAAAGAAAAAAACTTCGGAAATTGATTTGGTTGTAAGTTAGTCTAATTATGATGCCTACATTAACAAAAGTTATTTTTAATCAGAATATGACAAACGTTGACACAATCCTTCGATGTGTTTTTCACGTATAAGCACAAAGAAACATCTGAAAAACACAATTACAAGCATGTCATTGCAATATATGTACGCAATAAGGATTAATTTTTATCTAAATATCAAATCTTGAAGTTACTGGTTATATTTTATACAATATCCGCAAAGGTTGGAATGATTGAGTGAATCCTTGTAATCGTTCAATGTATTTGCCTCAAGCAAATGTATAACTCTTCATCGTATTTCAAAATTACCCATCACTTTACTCAATACTTTATCGCGGTGTGGTGGTTTGCGTGCTTCAGAGACCCCGAAAGCTAAGCCACCCGGAGCTCACTGCTCCTGGTAGGGACACCCAAGCAGGACAGGTGTAACGGGCCAGAAGTCAGACCAAATTTGAGTCGTTCTAAAACATGTTGTCTATCTCTCACTATGCCTTTCTTTGCATCTTTTTTCTCATCCTACCGATCCATTTCTCTCTGATCTGTCCACTCTCTCTTGGATGCTTGTCATCTACGTGTTTAATAACTGAAATATTGTTGAAAGCACGTTAAACTCCAACTCACTCATTCACTAAAAATTACATTTTTCAAATCATCTTTCTCAGAGGGTAACAATTTCAATTTACGATCATAATGATAGGACTCGTATAGTTGTATTACAATCCTTACATTATATACCTTTTTTAGAAGCAAATGATTATATTTAAATGTTTAATATTCAAACAAAAGCTTGTGTGTGATAACTTCCAAATATTTTAAGAAAGTAATTCAAAAACTGGTTCAAATTGTCATTAGATAACACTTCTCTTAAAATAATGATGATGTAGTTACTCTAATCATAAAATAATGAAAACATTAGGCTTGGAGCATATTTATCAAATGCAAAAGGTATAAATTGTCACCAATCATTACAAAACAAATGAAATTCTTCCATTACTACAAAACATCAGATTTCCCAGGAGACTTTCCAAGACTCTTCCAATATCAAGGCCCAAGTAATTGTTTTTAGAAATGTCATCACTGTTTGTCAGTTATTATAACTTCATAATTAAAGTTTAGAAGATGTAGAATATATTGTATATCCTAAACGTATGGTAAATAGCGAAACATGTGGGTGAAAAATAGTATCTTCCGAAAGCATCTGTCTCGTGGTTTTATTTGGTTTTGGTATAACTTATCCATTCTGTATCTTCATAAATATACGAGTATGGTTACCATTTATGTCTGAATACGCTTATTGGAGAGGTGTTACCTATTGTTATGTAGGTTTCTGATTGTTAATGCATTATATTATGTGTGCCTATCCTTGTATCCAGTGCCTCATCATGCATGGTTTCTTCGTGGCCCAAAGATACTTTGATTTTCTCAGCAGTATACCAAGGTGAGTGAGGTTATTATGGGTTTAAGCCTTTTTCAAGATTATTTACCTTTATCACGGCTGCTAGTATTAATGCAAGGAGAAAGCCCGCAACATCGTGGCTATACATTGCGGTGAAACCTGAGAGCGATATGAGTGAAATACTCTTGAAAGCGGCGTTAAACCTCAATTCACTCACACCCTTCTTCAGCACTTTAGTTGGGAAGCAACCTATAAAGACACAACTATTACTAAATTCTATATCAAGTAAATTCTTATCACAATTCATACTTAATTGATATGACAGTAATGCTGTTCTTCACGGCATCGTCGACGAAGGACGGCAGTTAAAAAGACAATGAACTCCTGCAAGTGACAATGTGCTGAAAAACAGTGTTTACGATTTTACAGCTGAAATGGCCGTATTTTGTTATTTGAACCGAATTAATTAAATTTTACTAACACCTGAACAAAGAAAAAACGACAAAAAACTGCGCGTCAATGAAGTTTACATCTTTTGCAAAGGCAGGATGAAAGCGTACTTTGGCAACGCAAATTTAACATTGTAGCTTCATATATCATATATATCACATCATATTTAGAATATCAACTGTCAACACCTTGGGTACTACTGTTGAAGTAAAAGATCAAAATGGTTTAAAACCCTTGGGTTGATTCACTAAATTGGTCACCATGTTTGTTATAATTTCGAAATGACGTTCTTATGGTACGTCCCTTGGATACGAAAAGAAATTGGCCCGTTGTCAGGATTGAATGTGCGTATGCTAAACTAAAAGTTAATTACAAGGATATACTCTATCATTTCAATGGATAAGCTGTTCGTATGTGCAAAACATTGATGGTAGGTTACCTTATTAAACATCTTGTTATATAACCAGTAAACGAAATCTCTATTCTTTATCCAATTGAAAACGTATTCTCCTAAATTATACGTTCGTCTATGATATTGAGATCTGTTTTAAGGAAACAGGTATGACGTTGAATATTCAAGAATGTACAAAATAGTGCTGACCCTTTATGTTACATTTTGTTCTTTATGAAGCTTATATATTGTGTTTTTTATCCTGGAGAATACACGTACATACCAGTTCTTCTCCAAACTTCTATTTGCAATGCGTTTCCTGAATTGTATATGTACTGACTTGCAGAGACAGATATTGCTGAAATTGAATTTAGTTGTGAAGGCTGTCTCTACACTAAAGTTATGATGATTGTCACGGGCCCGGATAGATGATATCGGGTCGGTCAGTGAAGGGCTTTACTTGACATATTTGACCATTGACAATAAATCATAGGTTCCGAGGCATTTTTATTGCTAAACTGCCAGAATTCCGGTAATCTATAGCTTTTTCATTCCTTCCGATAGTAATTGATTTGCTGTTTGCTGCCTCAAAACATCAGAAAAACATCATATGTGTAAGCATATATAAACCGTCTTAAGCTGGTTATTGGAATGGATTCTGCAAGAGCTCTCCTGTGTTAAAAGAAGTTCATGTAATTTATCATAGGATTGAGAGTGAGATACTACGTTCTATTAGTGATATATATCTCTATCTCTACTCTATCTGGTTGCAGTTGCTATATCACTCTGCCGCATGTCGGTAAAGTTTATGGCTACTCGAGTCACATTAGAAGAACAATGACGTGACGTGACATACAATTTTGGTATCAATTTCCTTAGAGCGCAAATACACCGATTAAGGGGATCATTTTCAATTTAAAACACAAATACATTATTTAATAAAAATCTATACTTTCCTTGATGCTTATCTCATCACGTGATGTATACAAGTCAATTTCGTACTCGTTATTTTATACAAGGACAAAAATTAAGCAATATCCCGTATTCAAAACTACAATGTGATGCTGCGGGAATGCTTGGATAGTTTTGAATTTTTCATTATCGACCTGTTGCACGTAGTTATTGTGACTAATTGTTTTCACAGATACTCAAAGTAACTTTTGTCTTTGTTCCAAAATAAAGGTTACATTTTTTCAGATTTCAAAAACAACATTGTTCTTACCAACTTGACATTCACAAATCAAATCCAATTTGTTGATGCCATATAAGGAACTCATTTGTAAATATTTCGTTTCTATTTTCAAAACACTTTTTTTTATCGCAAAAGGGTAACAATCATACGAATGATATAAGAATTTGGATTATTTTTGTTTCAATTCAATTCTTCATTTGGGTTTAGATGGAAAGTGACTCAACAGTCAACCGATTTCGTCATTACACATCTCTTACTGAGTCGTCTCTTCCACGAAATTTTGCTATTCTTTTGGTTCATAGAGCTTGAACCAGTGACTTTTGTTAGAAGGTACATACTCTAAGTATGATCAGTTCACTTGACGCAGATTGTTTCCCAGATTACAACAAAAACATTGAATTTCATTTCTCAGTCTGAAAACTTGTTTTTGGATGCCAAAAGACAAGATTATTGTAAATGCAAATATCAAAAATAAGTAAAACGTAATCTGAATGAATGCGATAATGATTCTATCATACAATACAATCCTCATAAAATAAATCGTCTTCATTCTAATCAGACAACTTTTGCTGGTAAAAAACTAGGGGTTGCTTTTCTTTTGCCCAGGTGTATATCATACTATTGGCGTTGAAATACTTTCACTGATATAACTTTCTATCAGTCTACAGAAATGTGAACATGTTATTTTCACTAGAAAAGAAGAGTAAGAGTAAAATATTATCACTACTCAAAGGTTGAAGTTCAGGAATTTGACGTCATGAAACGAGCGTCTGACGTAACGTATTCTTAAAGTTTTACATTGCTACCTAGGCGACCTGCGCTTACAAGCAACCGCTCAACGTGACAATTATCACCATGCGACAGTCACGATAGTATTGCGGACTTTCTCCCTGCAATAAAAATAGCAGTCGCGATAAAAGCGCAAAAACTCTTGAAAGCGACGTTAAACCCTAATCTCTTCACCTCAAAATTAAACGATCTTTCTTACCCAATAAGTAACATGGTGAAGAAAAGACAGTTATTCTCTATTTATTGAAGTACATGCTTCATTCATCCATGCTGATATGTTGCACTCAGAGAGTAATAAAGCAATTAATTTGTACAGTCCTCAGCACAATGACAACATTAGGAGTCTTACTGTTAAAAATATAATCAAGAAATCAATTTCACAATATTTTTGTCCACACGGTTATAATCTCTTTGTTACTTGAATTTATTCATTTTTGTAAACCCTATTTTCTTCTTTATCGAAATAAATACTGGTCACATAACCTTGTCTCGTCCAATCAGAAGGGAGTATATCGCTTAAAATGCAAAGTCTGAATTCATATGCTGTTGAGGGGCATTTGTGCCAACTCTACTGTAAACTCATTCAACCTCACTGTCATAAGCCACTCATATTACAGTGCTCCCATTGCTTCTGAAAGTGGAAACCTTCCTGGTCATCTGACAGTTTTGATTTTAATCATTCCATATATCACTTGTCAGTGTTATAACTATTTAGTAACTATTTCTACGTAGCTTTCTGAACCTACATGTGTTTGTGCAATACAGAAGTGATGTAATGGCGGACACCATCGTCAGCGAACACGGCATGGTCAACCGTGGGAGATGTTTGTCCTTACACGGTCTGTCGTAACGTCTTGTAGAATTAAACACGAAAATCCTCTTCTCGATTTTTAAGTCACAGTTCTTAAAAATACTTTAATACTCAATTCAATTCCTTCAGTCTGGTTCCTAAGACTACCTCAGAGATACTCATGGTGTGCCGATGGAATTTATCATTCAAATAAGATAAGACCAATCACATGCATGACACGTCTTTTATGCTAAGACAAGAATACATAATTCATTGATAAATAGAGGCTAATATACGAGCGCTCTTATCATTTGGTGTTTAGGATAAGAGTGTCTCATAGAGTGTCAATGGTGTTAGTAGATCGATTTAAACAGATCTATGGCATGAGAAACGTGAACTCTTAGTGTGACATTTTGGTTAAGAATCGTGGTAGGTAGTATATCTGACAAAGACAGGAAACAAATTGAAAGCAGAAAATATGTATTGCGATATAGGCGATGACTAATAATTAGTTTACAGAATAACGTTTATATACTGAGTCATAATGTTGAATGAATAACATTTCGCCTTAGCCACGTTAGCATTATCTCTGTTAATGACTCCATTATAACACAAATAGCTACACTTTGTTCAAAACCATATAATGTTAATGAATTGTAAATGCCTCCGCTCCTGTCACGTCTTGATCTAGTTGCTCATGTGGCATGTTTTAACGATTTCCTAGTAACCGACAGAAATTAAAACATTCCTATTAGTGCTGTCTAAAATCGTCTGTTTTATTATAAAAAACCAAACTCCTTTACGATTATTCGACAATAATGATTGACGTTTTGATTTTCATTTCTCATATCAAAACGTTTCTTATACTCTTTTAAGTCATAATTCGACGTTAAATTACTCATTAAGAAACTAGGAAATCCCAACCGTTGGAATGCGTGCAGCTAAATCCTCATTTTGACAGGGGGCTATTGTATCAAAGATAAGATGGGATAAGACATGTTTACACGTTATATAACTCACGGCACCAATTATCCGTCGTTGTCAAGAATAAAGCGGGACATAAAGCATTATGGGTTTGTCGTATCGTCAGGTACCCTTAATGATGGCTTGCAACAGAGTACATAACGGCCCTATGATAACATCTGGGTTCCCAGGTGAGAACATATTACGCCTAATACAAATAGCGTCATCTGGGTTTAACTACATTCTCTGTTATATATTTTGAATATTATGATCTTAGTTACGACATATTCGGTCGCATGTCCCAGTGACTTCTCATGTTTGTGACAAATGAATTAATCTCATCTACAAATATCAACCTTCAGGATTGTGAACAATGTTGTACTCAGCTCTATAGAAACCATAACTCTAATGTAAATGTTTGCATTTCATTGCTTTCTCCTTCAACCAATATACCAGCACTCTCGGGGGGAGATTCCCTATAACAGGGTAGGAGTCATGTTACTAAAACTCTCACATATCTCCTGGCAGAGGACCGACAGTGGGGGTAAACACTTAATGAACTCACAGTAACACGACTTTGTAAACACGGTCCTCTTCCTGTCACAGACAGGATTAACTATACACAGCAAGCCAGGGTGACCACCAGACCCCTGCAAACGGGTACTTCACTAGGGTAGTCCTGTAGTATCGCCGACGCGTGTGTTGAGTGGCGTTCCCACTGCACGAACACCCTACATCAACCGCCTTTCTCCATTAAGCAGGCTCAAACTGGATCCTACACAATCAAACGGAGATTTGTAAAACTCAAACGTGAATCTAGATTGATTGGAAATTTTCCTTTAGGTAAGAACTGCAGTTGACAGTAAGTAATCATTTAATAGCAGTTTATTCATGTACATGTCTAGGTTATGTTTTATACATTTTACACTAGCAGGTCATCTTGTTTTATGGCTTGTGATATCAGTACATTAGAATTCAGATCATGAAACATTTTTATATTTCCCCTTCATGAATATTGCAGAATTATTTTCGTTTTCATGTTTTCAACTTGTCCTCAACTGTTATAGGGAAGTATAAGTGTTTGACAGGATGTTTTAGAACTTGATATTCCAATGTTTATTTCAAATTTTGATTTAGATTTATGAACATTGCGGACTTAACGCAAAAGGAGGAATGAATTTATTTATCATGTTGGTCTGTGCAACCGAAAATAGTCTTATGATAAACATATCTTGATGATAATGGAAAAAGGAATTGAGCTTAAACAGACATGGACATCATTTAATTATTCCAAAAAATGACGGACCTTTAATCGGTATATCGATGATAAAATGGCTAACTATTCAGAATTTCCTAAATTATGTGCTGTAAAGATGCTTTTTGTTCATTTAAATCTATAAATATGATAAATATTTATTGTTATTCAAATGAAAATAAGTTTAAATAATATATGAAAAGTTGAATTGGTTCAAACGCAAGGTCACATATAGATTAAATATAACATACTTCACATAGTCGTTTGATATATATATATATATATATATATATATATATATGAAAAGTTGAATTGGTTCAAACGCAAGGTCACATATAGATTAAATATAACATACTTTACATAGTCGTTTGAAGAATCATTTTAATCCGATACTAGTATTTCGTCAATAGTATTGACTCATCAGGGATGAAACGATATGATCGTTAACATCGCATTACAAGCGTTTTTATAACAAAATATACGTACAATGTACAAGGATATATTGTAAATTATGCTAATCAGGTGCCATCATGGTTCTTCCTTGTTGGTCTTCTGATTGACACAATCACTCTCTTATGAGTTTACCCCTTGAGCAATATGTTAATGTGACATAATCCCTTTTGTCTGCCTAAGAAATAGGGTAACCTTACACAGACAACACAATAACGATAGCAGATACCGCTGTTTATTTGTAAATAAACATCTTTCTACTTGTGCAAATGGTGATTTCAAAATATTTCCTTTCTATAAATTATTTCATAAATCTAACATGGGCAGTGTCTCAAATGCACTTTTACGACTTGAAGAGTCCTTCATTGACACCTATAGACCCTCACTAAATAAACAATGAGATGATTACCCTTAAATCACTGACATATATCTCTAACTACAATTGAGCTATTTAAAAACAAAAGGGATTATGTCACATTAACATATTGCTCAAGGGGTAAACTCATAAGAGAGTGATTGTGTCAATCAGAAGACCAACAAGGAAGAACCATGATGGCACCTGATTAGCATAATTTACAATATATCCTTGTACATTGTACGTATATTTTGTTATAAAAACGCTTGTAATGCGATGTTAACGATCATATCGTTTCATCCCTGATGAGTCAATACTATTGACGAAATACTAGTATCGGATTAAAATGATTCTTCAAACGACTATGTGAAGTATGTTATATTTAATCTATATATATATATATATATATATATATATATATATATATATATATATACTAAAAATGTTCAAATATTTTAAGTTCAACGAAATATTCTCTACGATGTATATCATCCACATTTTCGCATATCAGTTAATTATCTCAAACGTCAGGGACAGGAAATCTACTGCTTGAACAGATACAACGGGGATATGCTTCAAGCTTAACAATGGATTCCGTTTTGTGCTTAGTAACGCACTTGAACATATAGCGCCCGGTAATAGAAATTCATATCAGGTTTGTCATGTCCTGGTTTGAAGAAGTAATAGAAAATAAAGCTAATTCCGTCACGGGACGACGTATGTATGAATTCATTTGAATAAAGATACTTCTTAAATCCTCCTCCCCGAGCCCAATTCCAACCAAAACCCCCCTTTCAAAACCCCAACATAAAAGCAAGGGGTACATTTAGCATCGTGTCCGTCCATAAATTATTCGATACATTTATTTGAACATTGTATGTGCATTTTCTGTGTACTGAATACCGTGTCCGAATCAAAGTCTTTTTTAAACTTTTAAAAACTAGTGTGGGTTTTTAGTCGAAGAACTAACTCTTGTGTATATAATTTCTGAAAAATAAGCGAAACAAGGTGCCAGCGTATAAATCATCTTAAAAATACCCGTTGATAAGTTGCTATTTTAGACCTTATGTATTATGGAAAAAAACATGATATGTGAAAAAGTTTGTCGATATCGGATAAGAAAGAACTGCTGGTTAATTTCCTTAATAACGTTTCCGAATAACATTGCCTATTCATAGAAGCAGGACTGTTGTTCACCGAGCAGTGTTATCAATTCGACACATGTTCATGCTATGGAATAAAAACAAGCTATATCCGTAACCTGTATTCACAGTATTGACTACATGCGTGTAAAGCCAAATCGATTAATCGAAGACTTGTGTACAAATATCCGGCAACTAATGTGTGTGGTTAAGAGCCCACCAGAGGATAGTTACACACCGTTGACTACACTTGGACTGGCAGGAGTGATGCTTTACACGGGATGAAGTGGCCGTACTTACATGTACGTAAGAGATTTTGTTCAACTTCCGCCATTATCATATGTAATTATTAGATGAAAGCAATCAGAGTTTTAGGGTGTTTTCGATGAAAGGTCGTCCACGGGAGATATTGCTTGTGGTAGATGAGGCGGTATTTCCTAGGAATAGAAATTCCTCTTGTCATGAAAGGAAATTAAGTGGAACTAAGATGTCAGTTTCGATTTTATAGTTCAATCAAATGTATATGTTATTTAATGTCAAAATTTATTTCCAGTCAGTGTGGTGGCTTTGGAAATGGGCATATTTAGGCAATATTAAACATAGAATTCGAGCTTGTATACAGCCACATCTTACTTGATGAAAATAATTACTAATTAAGAATCATAAATTATTGTATGAATCTTTTTCTGTCAAATTAGACATTTGAAAATGTATTACATCTAATATGTTATAACAGTTTGCTAATATGACTGACTGACTGAATGAATCTCTTTATTCCCAGCAGATTCAATCCGAAGATCATCATTCATATGTAATCACATATATCAAATAATTACAATGTGGTCACAAGCAAATATTTTACAAAGCAAAGGCAACAATATCTAGACTGTACACTTGAGTGAGGGGAGCAGGGTATACAGGTATTTACTGAAAAATACAATCATACATTTATCTCCTATACATTCCATCTATTTGGTCAGTTATTGGTACTTCTACCCCAGAAAAGAGAAACAGTATTTCAACTTCGGTTAATAGTTCAATTTGTACATACACTTCAAAATCAAATAGGTCAAGAAGTTTTGAGAAAAAATGATTCTGTTGTACATATAGTCTTTACAGTGCAAGATAATGTGGCAGTCATAATCGTAAAAATCGTTTACAGAGTTCATAATATTTTTAAAATTTTGCTCTTGAGTTGATTTGTACTGTTGATAACTACACACAAGATAAGTCTGTGAATACTAAAAGTAGTGTGAGTGAGGCGGTATCTGAACATATCCTGTCTCACTCTGACTTGAGTAGACATCTTATATTTTCAGCACCATTAATACAAATGACAACTATTTACGCCATGCAAATTTACATTGAAACATTGCAGTGTTTAGATAGTCACTAACATACGTAAATAGGTTGTATTTGAGAACGGTTTCTATAAGTGAGTAACAAATACTATGTGACGCTGTTAATCTATTTTGGAATGTTGCTATTTGTACACAGAGTAAGTCCTTTAAGGATGAGTTACATTGACTGTTGCAAAGTCTACCAAAGAATAAAAGTCGACATTTATTAATATAACCATATAATATATTATTGTAATCAACCATACATTTTTTCATATATATTTTTAATCATAACCCTGATAGATTTAGGTTATTGAACAAAATGTTGAACGATTTGGTAAAGCAAATCAACCCCTGTTTTCAAGTAATGACAATACGTTTCGAATTTTCGGGAGGCGAATATCGACGAAAAATGTCCATATTTATGTGTTCAAATTACACTTTCTTTACATTAAATGGTCAGCTAGGACGTTTCGAACGACTTCTCACACGTATCAAACGAATGCCTTAATCAAAATGTTACTTAACTTCATAGATATTAATTAATACGGAAATGGTTAATCAATGTAAAATGGTTGTTTTTGGAAATTAATGATAAACAGTTCCAAAGCAACCTCATCATAACTTCTCATTTGGTACGTATGGAAGCAACACCCACCCCTAATGGAGAGATCTTCTCGCCTAAATGATTAGGACAACTCGGTTCGAATTCGTCGCCTGAATGCTGATTGTTGTTTCGCGTCTATCATTTTGAATTTGCAGGTATTTAAAATCATTATTCAATATTACAATGGAAAGTTAATGCAACGGAAAGGAGGAACAATTTGAAATTATTTTGTCTCAGTATCGAATAATACTCCGTATTTACATGTTTGCTGTTCGCTAAGGCAAAACACAATGTTTTTGCCTAAAGCAGGATATTAATCATCCAAGAATGTCCCATTCGCATGATGATCTCATCATTATAATCAACAGCCTTAGGGAAGACGAGTGCGTTGAAGCAGTCAAGATATCACTGCATTACCATAGGTAATTCTGATAATGGTAAGGACATACATGTATGAGTTCCTGAAACTTTTACAATCTGTTACATGTAGCTTGATAAAGGGCAAACGAGTAATATATTATTCAATAATACCAAATGTCAATCCATGAAATTAAATTTTTTTCAACAAGTAAAGAAGTGAGCACAGCTCACATACCCCCGCTTCAAACTATAGTCTGGCTTTCTTTGTTGATCTAACCCTCAAAAAGCTCACTTAGGGATCATGGTTGATAAGTGTATTAAGTTTGTTGAAGCTAACATGTATAATTTAGGAGATATGGTCAGGAAAAAGCACTTTGTCAGATAGTCATTGTTTTAGTATCCATGTAAACCGCCAAAAGTAATAATAATTTGTTGGTCTTACCCTCAAAAGGCACACCAATGGATCATGGTTGATAAGTGTATGAAGTTTGGTGAAGATAGCATGTACGTTTTAGAAGACAAATCTATGCACATCTAGGGACCATGGTTGATAAGTGTATGAAGTTTGGTGAAGCTGGCATGTATAGTTTAGGAGATATGCTGCGGACAAAGATTTGTGACGGACGGACGGACAGACGGACAGATTGAACGCTATATACCCCCGCTTACATTTATGGTATTCTCCACAAATAGAAATTCTCAATTACTAATAAAGTATGTTGGAGCACAATGAAAGCAAACATAAGTTTTGAGGTACATGTATAAGAACAAGTTCGGTTGAGCAAATGTATCACTATTCTTCATTCTTACTTTGAGCCATTCCAAACAGGTTATCTATTTCATTAATAGTTTTTACAGTTTCAGACAATTCATCTGAGATAAGACACCGGACATGACTGATGATGACGACGGCATCAAGACGTAGCGCTGAGCCCCGCAGGGGAGGAATAAAACTCGACTACAGTGGAACATATCGTGATAACGACTCCCTCGATGATACCCTGAGCTCCCAGATCGAATCCCTGCAAAGACTGCACCTACAGGTCCACAAGGAAAAGAATGTTGAGATCGAGGCAATTAAACAAGACGCGGCTAAGATACAGAGTCTCAAAGATGTCATCAATCAAAGAGACACTCAAAAGGAAATTTCCATGATTTTTGCGAAATCGAGGGATTCTGAAGACGAAAATGGCGCTAAATCATCCAACACGTCCAGAGTCAACTTTCGATTAAGGAAAGAACTTGAAAAGTTCAGTGCAAGAAATCATTTTAACGTTGTCCTGCCAAAATTCAATCCATTTGCTGACATCAGTGATAGAAAACCATTTTCTTCGATAACAACACATTTGTCAAAGCCCTCAATTTCAAATGTTGCTGATGACAGCAAACAGAAAACGAGGCACAAAAACTACATGCAACTGACTTCATCTTCACGTCATAGACTAGCTCGACCACGATCTGTTCCTGTTTTGGCAGATTCAACTCGTCCTTACCTGAACGAAACCACGCGGGCTCAGAGTGCAACGAGATCTAGACGAGAACTTGAGGAGTTGAGTAGAATCGAGCTGAGCCTCATGGAACCTAAAACCTTCACGCCTTCAGAACACAGACAGAACATACTTGTAGGATTACGCGATCAACAGAGAGATCTGCAGAAACGAGTGTCGGTGTTTGTGTTTGAACTGGAAAAGTTTAATAAGCGAACCAAGACAGACTACTTCCCAAAATATATTGATACATAACGCCAGGATTAGCGATAATTTCTCCAATACGTGTTCTTCTTTGCAGCGTATCATTCCCTTAACGTGATATATCCACTTATTAGGATGGTGTATAGTTGTCTGCATATCGCTGGTTTGGTTGTCCAAACACCTGGCAATTGTATGCTAAGCGATACCGGAGCTTTGAATGAAACAGAAATGGATTTGTTATATGCGCGTTACATGGTCAAAAGCAACAGAGTAGCATCAAATGTTCGGAACTATCAATTAATGGAAAAGAAATATATTGTAAGGGACTGTACATACATTAGTCGATCTCTATGATAACTAAATGATTAATCGGAACTATACACTGTTTTTTGTTTACTAGGCATGAATCAAAAAGTATATAAGTTGATATCAATATACCACTGTTTGCATTATTGTAAAGGCGTTGCTACTATCACTACAATTATTATAGATTTATATGTGTGTAATGTTACACACACACGCGCGCGCGCACGCGCGCGCAAACACACACACACACATAAAGTTATTTGTCCAGGTGTATGGTTTTACTTCATCTTTTAAACAAATACAAAAATAATACCTTGATTTTCTTTTAAGGGTTTCAAAGTGTAAATAATCTTCACACACTGTAAATTTTTTCACTGATTTACGACATGTGCTTTAGAATTAACAAAATTAGCAATGTCCAGCCACTGGGTCCAGAAATGCAGTCTCATACTCAAGACAATGAGCCACTTCATTGGTCTGTGGTGGGTTGGTACTGTTCGTTACATTTAATTTCAGAACTTTAATCTTTCCCTTAGTCGTGGAAAATTAACATTTCCTGTGCCCTTAATTGTCATAATGGTGGCGTCCAGTGTTCTTGCTAAACTATTAAGTTAACAATAAGTAACACTTATTTTATTAAATGAAACATTTTAACCTAGCAATATAATAATTGTAAGCCGAAATATACGAACAGGTACAGGTGGTTGAAGCCTTATGTGTGTCTAAAGGTATAAACTATGTGGATAAACGCAAGACAATGATAACTGTATCTCTACATTATGGAAGAACTTTATAAACATTAGCAATACACGTATCTAATCTATTCAACTACGCCCATCTAATAAACAAGCCGTTATAAACATATAAATAAGCCGTTACCCTCAATATGTCAGTTGAACGTTTCTTTGACATTTTTCATTTCAGAAAAGTTCTGTTGTGTTGATGACAACATAAGATTAAGCAAATTTGTTTTTACACTATCTTCTCCCTCCAGGCTTGATCGATTTGTTTGTTGTTAAGAATAAAATAGGTAATAAATCAAGGATTGTCTCCTTAAACGTATATAATCAATGTTGTGTTTCTTTACAACGTGTTAGCCTCTAAAGCGACGAGTCAAACTACTTTACTTCACAAATAAAAGACGCCTTGTAATTTGTTTTCCGTTTGATATCGATTATCATACAATTGAGAGTATTCTTTTTTATCATTCTACTATTTATTGAGCTAAGATCAACAGTGGCGCAAGTCCTTCATACTTTGATAAGATTCTTTCTGAAGATTGAATTACTTATAAAGTAGACCCAATCTTGTAAATTTCAGTTTCGTTCTGCATGATCATTAACGCAAACCAACTCTACAATCATCTCTTTTCAAGACTTGAATGTATTTCCCAAAAGGATTTAATATTGACAGCAAAGCGCACAGGGGGCTATTATATATATGTATATGAAAAGTTGAATTGGTTCAAACGCAAGGTCACATATAGATTAAATATAACATACTTCACATAGTCGTTTGAAGAATCATTTTAATCCGATACTAGTATTTCGTCAATAGTATTGACTCATCAGGGATGAAACGATATGATCGTTAACATCGCATTACAAGCGTTTTTATAACAAAATATACGTACAATGTACAAGGATATTTGGAAATTATGCTAATCAGGTGACATCATGGTTCTTCCTTGTTGGTCTTCTGATTGACACAATCACTCTCTTATGAGTTTACCCCTTGAGCAATATGTTAATGTGACATAATCCCTTAAACAGAGGCAGGGACCTGTCCAACACCAGAACCAAACAAACCAAAGTCATGCCTCTACCACAAGAAGAAGATGGGAAGCAACCACAGAACAGCCTTTTCAGAACACCAGGTCCCGTCATCCATCTAATAAGGAAGCAACTGTGACAGCAAACAACACAACTGAACCAAACGTCGAGAAAACACCCGACCGACACGCGTATGACAATGGTACAACATACATTGGCAAACAGACAAATGGTGGCATTTTTGATAACCTTCCTTTTTTAGGAGGGAAGAAGAAGTCGAAGGAGAAACCAGGGGCGACCCTTCGGAATTATGCACACCGATCGGAAAGGTAATCAATCTATCTTCTTTAGATTTTATCCAAGAGCAAATTAATCTTCTAATATTAGGACTTAAATTCACCCCTACCCCTAAATCAGATCCTAGAGAACTAAATAGGGACGTAGAAGAATTTGTTCGTAAACTAAGATTTAAAGAATATTTCTCTAAAGAAGATGATGATGATAACAAATTTTAACTTCTATGGTCTCCCAAAAGTACATAAATCTGAATTGATTTAGTCAGCTGTAAAAGAACAAAATTCCGAATATGTTTGGTTAAAGACACCAGAGGACTTAAAATTTCGCCCAATAATTGCAGGCCCACAATGCCCTACACACCGCCTAAGCAATTTGGTAGATATCCTTCTTCAATCACTCCTTGAACATGTAAATAGTTATGTTAGGGACGATCTAGATTTTCTAAAGCATATTCCAGATAGAGCTCGAGTCACAAGTGATACAATCTTAGTTAGCTTTGATGTGACTTCCCTATACAATAATATCCCACATGAGCTAGGCAAAACTGCACTAGAATTCTGGATTGACAAACATTCTGAGTAAATCCATCCACGTTTAAGCAAAGATTTCATCCTTACATCAGCTGAATTTATTCTAGAAAAGAACACATTTCAATTCAATCAAAATTCATATCTTCAAATTCTAACAAAAGGGGTTATGTCACATTAACATATTGCTCAAGAGGTAAACTCATAAGAGAGTGATTGTGTCAATCAGAAGACCAACAAGGAAGAACTATAGGTATATAGCAGGTAAGTGGTTTAGGAAGCCTACCGTAAAATCATATCGATTTCCATGACAACATAATATGTTCTCAGTTAGTCTTAAATTGATATGTTTGCACAGACGGAACTCGAAATTGCAGGTTTCACATAAATAACTGTCATATTACATCATGCAGTATGACGCCATCGATAGATATGTAATGATAATAATTTAATCACATTTTCTATCCAAGGTCATAATTTGTCTTTCATGAGTTCGCAGAAAACATCCTACGTGTATCAATTTTCTTTCTACGTATCATCATTGCTTAACAATTGTCAGATTATACTTATGGAAAGATAAAGATAAGAGAAATACGAAATAAAATCTTTAAATTACATATTGATTGCAGTACAAAAGGGTTAGATTAAATCAGTATGGTCTTTGAAAATGAACCTTCGAATAGGGTTTCAAATATGTTTACACATTCCAAAGATTTTGCCTCCTCTCCCGACGTTGCTGCCGGAGCTATTTCGACGGGCGGCTAAACAATATCTTACAAATACGAGGCAGATGATGAGACGATGAACCTAAGAGGTCAAAAGAAGCGCATTGTCAGACCTCTCTTGTGTTGGCATTGTGTCGCCTTGGTACAGAATTCACAATGGTTTTGTCTTCCTGCTTTAAATAGGTAGTGATTGTAACAAGAGGGGCAACTGAACGTTGAGGTTAATATCAATGTAGTAAGCGTTCATTTGATTTAACTTGACATTATCCAAGAGATATAACAAATCAAATCTTGCTGTTCAATTTTTGTTTAGGTACGTCAAGTGACATTACAACCACTTCAATATGATGACACTTCCCCGAGGGTAGTGATTTTGAAGCATACCAGTAAATTACATACTGTTAAAAAAACGGGTATATTTCATCAATCTACGATAACGTTAACGAGCTAGTAAACATGGATGTTCGAAATATATATCTTTATTACATGCTCACTACCATGCAACAAACGGCAAGAATTGGTTTGTGGCGTTGCCCTCAATAAAGACAATAGTAACTGTTGAGTAAATGCAGATTTGTTCTTTTAAATTCTGTAGAAAATAACATAAGACACATTGAGCTATGTTGGTATATGCAATGCCAGGACAACAGCTTTATATTAAGGCGAAAGTTATCACGTAGTTGGCAATGAATACTAGCAGTTCATATCATTCAAACATTGTTAACAAATAAATTCATGCTTTGCTGAAGCCAGACACGTATAACCATGAATAAACTCAATTTCACAAGAAAGTCTTGAACCGCAAGGAAGGCAACAGCAACAAACTGACGGGTTACATTTATAATTGCACTTCACAAAAGGAATAAATTGAACATAGCAAAATAAATTTTATTATTATTAATTGTACCATTTAGTATTTTTAGAATATTCCGATATAAATAGTACAGTTTTACATATGAAATCTTCTGTGACTAGGATATAAAGGTTTCTCTGCACAGTACATGTCATTGTCAAACTGATGTATTAAATAAAGATTATTCTGCTCTAATCACATCAATAATCGTATTAACTGAAAAGATGATGGTCATGAATGCCAAACATGATCAGATTTGAATAACATAATCAGTTATTTAGACTGCAACATGATACATGCCTTCATCTTAGTATACAAAATATTGACAGTTTATAAATATACGTACTCTTACATATGCATTATATAAATATACCATAACTTATTGCAAATAAACAATTTAAAAATAAGTGTCTGTAACTGCAAATGTCCATTCAATCGAGATTACAAACGTGGTGAATTAACAAAAACAAGCCTTTCAGCAATCAATATTAAAAAGAAGTGGCAAACCACCTTAGACACTTCTGGGGACTCTTTGACTGTTGGACAATTATTCTTGTATTTAACTTAGGGAAATGAAATCAAATGTTCTCACATACAAGAGGACAATAAACATGGCGATTTCCATTGTGGAATCGCCAAAGTCCCTACTGAACTATATTCAATCATTAATTTGATGTTCCTGGGATGAATGGTTAGTGTCTATTTTGAACAAAAGACTTTTTTTAATTCATTTGTATGTTGTATGGTAGGATATTTCATCATAGTCAAACAATGGCAAGCTGTCAGATTCTTGACTTGACACATCCAGTCAACAAAATCGCCAAGTACTTGTTTCTTACCTTTCTGTATTGAGCAGTATTCTTTTAAATAAAATATACATTTATTTTCTTATTCTGCTATCAATATTTTTCAGTATAACTAAGAAGACACTCACTGAGTGTTATGACATCTTATTGATCTTATGAGATCTAAAACATATAACTTATTATATATAATATATTTATTCATATATTATGCTGATCCAATGAGCCTTATAAATGATATTTTCGGCAGCATTCTCGATAAAATGATAATGTTCAACATACATGTTTCGACGACAGCAACTCAGAGTCCATCCCTTTAACCCCAAATGATGAATACATCTAGTTTATAGCATACTCACAATTTCATGGAATATCTATTTTACCTATCACATATATATATATATATATATATATATATATAGATTAAATATAACATACTTCACATAGTCGTTTGAAGAATCATTTTAATCCGATACTAGTATTTCGTCAATAGTATTGACTCATCAGGGATGAAACGATATGATCGTTAACATCGCATTACAAGCGTTTTTATAACAAAATATACGTACAATGTACAAGGATATATTGTAAATTATGCTAATCAGGTGACATCATGGTTCTTCCTTGTTGGTCTTCTGATTGACACAATCACTCTCTTATGAGTTTACCCCTTGAGCAATATGTTAATGTGACATAATCCCTTTTGTTTTTAAATAGCTCAATTGTAGTTAGAGATATATGTCAATGATTTAAGGGTAATCATCTCATTGTTTATTTAGTGAGGGTCTATAGGTGTCAATGAAGGAGTCTTCAAGTCGTAAAAGTGCATTTGAGACACTGCCCATGTTAGATTTATGAAATAATTTATAGAAAGGAAATATTTTGAAATCACCATTTGCACAAGTAGAAAGATGTTTATTTACAAATAAACAGCGGTATCTGCTATCGTTATTGTGTTGTCTGTGTAAGGTTACCCTATTTCTTAGGCATTCAGTTTTACCAATATAGGATTTTTTACACTTAGGGCACATTATTGCATAAATGACATTTTTTGAATTGCAATCAAAGTTGGATTTTATTTCAAATGTTTTGCCATTGTCAAATGTGAAAGACGAGCCTTCTAATAAATGGGGACATGTGCCACATCTTTTATTTGAACATTTGGAAACTGAAGGTCTTTCTGTTGGGTTTTGAATACCATCATATTTAGCCCTTGTTAAGATGTGTTTAAGATTTTTGGGCTGTCTTTTGCTTTTAATGATTTTATTTCTTTTCAACATTTGGCCTAACCTCTTGTCTTGACTAAGCATAGGTAAGTTCCGATGTATAACAGGGAATAATTCCGCATTGTTTTTATTATGTGTTGTCAGAAAAGCGATTGTGTTTTGGTCCTCATTTATTTTATCTTTAGGAGTACGTAACTCTTCAAGAGTGAGTGCCTGTGCTTTATTTATTCCATCTTTGATAAGAGGTTCTGGATAGCCTCGCTGCAATAGTGAAGATTTTAGTTCCTCTAATCTTAGAGACCTGAGGTTTTCATTGCTAATTATGGCACAGACACGTCTAGCTAGACAATAGGGCAAGTTTGTTTTGACATGTCGTTCATGTGCGCTTTTGAAATGGAGATATTGTTTTGTGTCTGTTGTCTTATGGAAAATATCAGTTATGATGTGAGTATTATCCTTCTTGATAAGTATGTCTAAGAAAGGTAATTCTGTCTCACTTGTTTCCATTGTGAATTTGATGTTGGGATGCATGTTTTGTAGAATGTCATATATTTGGTATATGTCCCCTTTAGATTTTTCCCAAAATGTGAAACAATCATCAAGGTATCTTTTCCATTTTAAGATGAATTCATTTGCAAAATTCTTGTCGAATTTTTCCTCTATGGTAGTATAGAGATTTTCTTCTAGGTACGCTAGTACTAAATTGGCATAGACTGGCACAAATTTTGTCCCCATTGCCGTACCTAGAATTTGAAGATATGAATTTTGATTGAATTGAAATGTGTTGTTTTCTAGAATAAATTCAGCTGATGTAAGGATGAAATCTTTGCTAAAACGTGGATGGATTGACTCAGGATGTTTGTCAATCCAGAATTCTAGTGCAGTTTTGCCTAGCTCATGTGGGATATTACTGTATAGGGAAGTCACATCAAAGCTAACTAGGATTGTATCACTTGTGACTCTATCTGGAATATGCTTTAGAAAATCTAGATCGTCCCTAACATAACTATTTACATGTTCAAGGAGTGGTTGAAGAAGGATATCTACCAAATTGCTTAGGCGGTGTGTAGGGCATTGTGGGCCTGCAATTATTGGGCGAAATTTTAAGTCCTCTGGTGTCTTTAACCAAACATATTCGGAATTTTGTTCTTTTACAGCTGACTTAATCAATTCAGATTTATGTACTTTTGGGAGACCATAGAAGTTACTAGAGTTAAATTCAAAATTTGTTATATATTTGCGTTCCTCATTTGTGAGTTCACACTCGTATTTGTTGAGAAGTTTGTTTAGTTGGGACATTATTTTTGAGTCAGAGTTTTTAGGTAAAGATTTGTATATTTGCTTATCGTTAAGCATGTCATTAATTTTGTTTTCATAGTAATCCCTATCCATAATGACAACAGCCCCTCCTTTGTCTGCTTCTTTGATAATTATATCAGGATTGTCTTTTAATTGGGAGAGAGCAGTCTGACTCTCTTTTGTTAAGTTGGATTTACTTTTTCCTTTATTATGAGTTGGCTGGTGTTGTAAGTAATCAATAAAGGTTTCAAGGGTTTTATTATTACTCCTTGGGGGCTTTTTGTTTGATTTATTTCTAACTAAGGGTTTGTTTGGGTCTGGGGTTCGAGTTGCCTCTAGTTGTATGTTTTCATCATCATCATCATCTTCTTTAGAGAAATATTCTTTAAATCTTAGTTTACGAACAAATTCTTCTACGTCCCTATTTAGTTCTCTAGGATCTGATTTAGGGGTAGGGGTGAATTTAAGTCCTAATTTTAGAAGATTAACTTGCTCTTGGGTAAAATCAAAAGAAGATAGATTGATTACCTTTACGATCGGTGTGCATAATTCCGAGGGGTCGCCCCTGGTTTGTCCTTCGACTTTTTCTTCCCTCCTAAAAAAGGAAGGTTATCAAAAATGCCACCATTTGTCCGTTTGCCAATGTATGTTGTACCATTGTCATACGCGTGTCGGTCGGGTGTTTTCTCGACGTTTGGTTCAGTTGTGTTGTTTACTGTCACAGTTGCTTCCTTATTAGATGGATGACGGGACCTGGTGTTCTGAAAAGGCTGTTCTGTGGTTGCTTCCCATCTTCTTTTTGTGGTAGGGGCATGACTTTGGTTTGTTGGGTTCTGGTGTTGGACAGGTCCCTGCCTCTGTTGAGTAGTTTGGTCCCTTTGTTCCTGCCACTGTTGAGTAGATTGGCCCCTTTGTCTTTGTCTCTGTTGGTGAGGTTGGTCCCTTTGTGGTCGTCCGTGTTCTCTGTGCCGGTGTTGTCTCCTGTTTTGTTGAGGCCATTGTTGTCTGCTGTTTTGTTGGGGCCTTTGTGGACGCCTTTGTTGCCATCGTTGTCCACGTTGATGGTTCCCCATTGGGCGACTGTCAGTGTTGATGTCTCGTGTTGGAGCTTCCATCAACCATGTTTCTGTTTTGGCCCACTGGTTCATTATTTTGTTGTCAGTGCGTTGCGTATCCAATTTCCAGAATGATTGTAGTTTTTCTTGGATAGGGCCGGAAGATATCTCACTCAACAATATGGTCATTTCCTCGTCGATATTTGAGTACTTTTCCACACTAACCTTGTGTTGTTTGAGGAGTTTTTCACACTCCTTTTCCATTTGGCGTATTCCAAAGCTTGTTATTTTGTCTAAGCTTTTCTCACAGTCAAAGAGTTCCATGAATTTATTTGGAATAAACGGAGTTTCTCTTTCTAAATATGCTTGGAAAATGTCTGCCGTTCCCTTTGTCCGAATAGCTTCATTGTAAGCTTGCCTTCGGCTGTTTAGCTGTCTCTTCCATAACTTTATGATTGACTGCTTCTTTTGGGACGCCGCCTGGGTAACTTCTTTTTCTTCTCTGTCTTTGAAAATATGTCCATAGGTGTTTTGGATGTATCCAAATAATCTGTCCTCTAGTCCCTCCTCCGTATTTGTGTTTTCTGGTATCCCGAGGAACTGTTGGATTGAGGACAATTGTAATTTAATAGCTTGTAATTCTTGCATTACCTCAGCACTTGTTGGCAGCTGTTGTCCAGGCTGACAATGGTACAACATACATTGGCAAACGGACAAATGGTGGCATTTTTGATAACCTTCCTTTTTTAGGAGGGAAGAAAAAGTCGAAGGACAAACCAGGGGCGACCCCTCGGAATTATGCACACCGATCGTAAAGGTAATCAATCTATCTTCTTTTGATTTTACCCAAGAGCAAATTAATCTTCTAAAATTAGGACTTAAATTCACCCCTACCCCTAAATCAGATCCTAGAGAACTAAATAGGGACGTAGAAGAATTTGTTCGTAAACTAAGATTTAAAGAATATTTCTCTAAAGAAGATGATGATGATGATGAAAACATACAACTAGAGGCAACTCGAACCCCAGACCCAAACAAACCCTTAGTTAGAAATAAATCAAACAAAAAGCCCCCAAGGAGTAATAATAAAACCCTTGAAACCTTTATTGATTACTTACAACACCAGCCAACTCATAATAAAGGAAAAAGTAAATCCAACTTAACAAAAGAGAGTCAGACTGCTCTCTCCCAATTAAAAGACAATCCTGATATAATTATCAAAGAAGCAGACAAAGGAGGGGCTGTTGTCATTATGGATAGGGATTACTATGAAAACAAAATTAATGACATGCTTAACGATAAGCAAATATACAAATCTTTACCTAAAAACTCTGACTCAAAAATAATGTCCCAACTAAACAAACTTCTCAACAAATACGAGTGTGAACTCACAAATGAGGAACGCAAATATATAACAAATTTTGAATTTAACTCTAGTAACTTCTATGGTCTCCCAAAAGTACATAAATCTGAATTGATTAAGTCAGCTGTAAAAGAACAAAATTCCGAATATGTTTGGTTAAAGACACCAGAGGACTTAAAATTTCGCCCAATAATTGCAGGCCCACAATGCCCTACACACCGCCTAAGCAATTTGGTAGATATCCTTCTTCAACCACTCCTTGAACATGTAAATAGTTATGTTAGGGACGATCTAGATTTTCTAAAGCATATTCCAGATAGAGTCACAAGTGATACAATCCTAGTTAGCTTTGATGTGACTTCCCTATACAGTAATATCCCACATGAGCTAGGCAAAACTGCACTAGAATTCTGGATTGACAAACATCCTGAGTCAATCCATCCACGTTTTAGCAAAGATTTCATCCTTACATCAGCTGAATTTATTCTAGAAAACAACACATTTCAATTCAATCAAAATTCATATCTTCAAATTCTAGGTACGGCAATGGGGACAAAATTTGTGCCAGTCTATGCCAATTTAGTACTAGCGTACCTAGAAGAAAATCTCTATACTACCATAGAGGAAAAATTCGACAAGAATTTTGCAAATGAATTCATCTTAAAATGGAAAAGATACCTTGATGATTGTTTCACATTTTGGGAAAAATCTAAAGGGGACATATACCAAATATATGACATTCTACAAAACATGCATCCCAACATCAAATTCACAATGGAAACAAGTGAGACAGAATTACCTTTCTTAGACATACTTATCAAGAAGGATAATACTCACATCATAACTGATATTTTCCATAAGACAACAGACACAAAACAATATCTCCATTTCAAAAGCGCACATGAACGACATGTCAAAACAAACTTGCCCTATTGTCTAGCTAGACGTGTCTGTGCCATAATTAGCAATGAAAACCTCAGGTCTCTAAGATTAGAGGAACTAAAATCTTCACTATTGCAGCGAGGCTATCCAGAACCTCTTATCAAAGATGGAATAAATAAAGCACAGGCACTCACTCTTGAAGAGTTACGTACTCCTAAAGATAAAATAAATGAGGACCAAAACACAATCGCTTTTCTGACAACACATAATAAAAACAATGCGGAATTATTCCCTGTTATACATCGGAACTTACCTATGCTTAGTCAAGACAAGAGGTTAGGCCAAATGTTGAAAAGAAATAAAATCATTAAAAGCAAAAGACAGCCCAAAAATCTTAAACACATCTTAACAAGGGCTAAATATGATGGTATTCAAAACCCAACAGAAAGACCTTCAGTTTCCAAATGTTCAAATAAAAGATGTGGCACATGTCCCCATTTATTAGAAGGCTCGTCTTTCACATTTGACAATGGCAAAACATTTGAAATAAAATCTAACTTTGATTGCAATTCAAAAAATGTCATTTATGCAATAATGTGCCCTAAGTGTAAAAAATCCTATATTGGTAAAACTGAATGCCTAAGAAATAGGGTAACCTTACACAGACAACACAATAACGATAGCAGATACCGCTGTTTATTTGTAAATAAACATCTTTCTACTTGTGCAAATGGTGATTTCAAAATATTTCCTTTCTATAAATTATTTCATAAATCTAACATGGGCAGTGTCTCAAATGCACTTTTACGACTTGAAGACTCCTTCATTGACACCTATAGACCCTCACTAAATAAACAATGAGATGATTACCCTTAAATCACTGACATATATCTCTAACTACAATTGAGCTATTTAAAAACAAAAGGGATTATGTCACATTAACATATTGCTCAAGGGGTAAACTCATAAGAGAGTGATTGTGTCAATCAGAAGACCAACAAGGAAGAACCATGATGTCACCTGATTAGCATAATTTACAATATATCCTTGTACATTGTACGTATATTTTGTTATAAAAACGCTTGTAATGCGATGTTAACGATCATATCGTTTCATCCCTGATGAGTCAATACCATTGACGAAATACTAGTATCGGATTAAAATGATTCTTCAAACGACTATGTGAAGTATGTTATATTTAATCTATATGTGACCTTGCGTTTGAACCAATTCAACTTTTCATATATATATATATATAGCCTGAAGAGGCTCGTTGAGCTGAAAGCGCTAGCCATTAAAATGGATTGTTTTTACTTCTGACTTCGTATTTTTCAATATATATATATATATATATATATATATATATATATTCGTTCTCATTTCCGCAAATATGTTTCATAAACCATTTAAAGGTTTGTCCGAAAGAGTAAATTGACAATTATCCTGTAACAATCACACCAATAAGTCGACTGAGAAGAGAAGACACAGATTCAGGGGTTAACAGGGACACAGTCATCAGGTCAAGACTGCCGTTATAGATTGTTACTATAAATCAAGAGGAATTGCCCTAGTACTTCAGCAACAATGTAGGCGAATGAAGAGCCTTGAGTAACTGCCCAATTGCTCCTAGCAATCAGTACCCAATCACACTAAAGGTCAAATTATACAGACATTGAATAGGCTTCAGAGTCCTTGTTGTAATGACATCAATGCAACAGAATATTCCTGACTAGAATGTCTGCTTTAAATTAACTTCGGGAATAGTAAAATATATTACCTTGTGAAATGTGATTGAGTCACGGCAAATACAATAAAGTATCTATTTCGGTTACCAACAGTTCTGTTAAAAACTAATCAAGAATTCTTATTTTGACGACGTTCCTGGCTCACTCCTAGTGTCTGATAAATAAAAGTCACCGTGTAATAACAAATCTTGAATAGAATACGAGATGTATTTACATAGTCAATTGCAAGGATGTGATGTTTCTCTGGAAACATTATCAATAGTTTTGTTGTATGATAATGTGATTGAAGTTCGCTTAGCCATTTTAAATTTGATATTTATTAATCATTTGAGTTTATAATTATTGATAATTTTGTATTACATGGCTAGTTTAAATTATTGAATTATAGATTGGTCAATAATGGGGTTTTTTTTAAAGCAAATGCATACATGTATCCAACCATCCGATTGAATGACTCAGTTTAGTTTCATTAGTCAACTGAAAAACTATGTCGTCTTGAGTTATTAAACATTAATATAATGTGTTTAAATGACGCTTCAACAACATGACTCAATATATACCTTATCGTGGTGTGGTGGTTTGCGTGCTTCAGTGACCCCGAGAGAAGGCTGTGCCAGCCGGAGCTAACATGTTCCTGATAGGGTCCAAATTTGAGTCGTTCTAATCCTGTTTTCTATCTCTGATTATGCTTTCCTTCTGTCTTTTCCATCAGCCTTTCGATCCCTTTCTTCAGGATTTGTCCAAATTCTTGTGGATAATTTTCAACCACGTGTTATTGTTGAAAACACGTTAAACCCCGACTCACTCACACTTACTTTAATGCGTTTCTTGACTTGAAGTTACAGTTCCGTAAAACTGACCGCCTTCAGCTTCTTCGTGTAGTATTCCTATCCCACATTTTAACTGTAAGACGTTCCTCTAGCAACGAGGTTGTTATAACCTGTTAGGAACAGGTGATCTATATGGGATATATCGTTTGCTGATTTTATTTCTTAAATGATGTGAGTTTACTCTGTCGCCAACATTTCAAGAACTGAGAATGCAAACTAAGAAGATAGCCAAAGCCGCACTGGCAAATTTGAGTAGAATATCATTTAAAGAAGCATATATCATCATGTTTACATTTCTGGCACGATGAATCTTCCTTCCCAGAATTGATGTGGCGTGATCTGGTGCCGCTTTCAGAGAATTTCCTGTACATCAAAGCTGCTATAATAGTATCATTTCAGGGAGAAAGCCCGAAACACAATTGCGGCTATGCAATACAGTGAAACCGGCGAGCAATTAGCTAAAAGTAGCAACCATTGGTGGTACCGCGCTGAAATTTATTGTACCATTGCACCCAAACCTTACTGCAGACAAAGTTGCCGAGTCTCTGGCGGGATACCAAAACTGGATTTCTTGATCCGAAGCCGAACGTACTAACCCCTGCGCTATTCAAACCCTCTTCCCGAAAACAAACGCCTTGGTGGATAAATAACTTCGACTGGCATCAGGAATAAAAATCGAGTTAATTACTTTAAAAAAATACCATTTGTTTGTGTTCATTTTTGCTTGATAGTCAGAAGCTATTGTTTGCTGACTTTATTATTCATATTCAAATCACATAGAAAATCACATATTTGAGATTCATACCAAATTAAATTCTTCCAGGATCAGCAGTCCAAGATGTATTTCTGGGTGAACAGAAGAGATTACAAGCACTTTCCGCGGAGAAACAACGCTAATATGATATCAGACAGAAGGCAAATATCAGGTTATCTTCCGAATTGACAACAACGTCTTGGATAAACTATATCTGTCTGGTTATAGGGGGAATGAGATTCAGGATTAAGTTGACCATCGGCTTATAGACATTAATGGTAAAAGGAAGTAAAGGTTACGATCTCTTTGATTGGAAATCTTTCATTATTGGAAAGAACCTTTATTGAATAGGCTACTTTTACATGTACATATATAAGACCAAAAATGCTTAAATATTCATGGTTACTGGCTCCATTTATTCTACATTTGTTGTAAACTATACAACAGCTCCATCATGATGATTTGGTTATCATTAGCACAGTTGAAAAACTGCCAAAATGTGGACAAGATTTATGGATTGTGTATTTTGTAAACTTAAATTAAAAAAAGAAAAATGCCTACAGCATTCTGACCTAATATGGCTTCAATAGTTTAGTGATTTATTTCTCCACATTAGTGCAAATTGAGGACCAAATTCAATGAAAGGTTCGTTGCAGAAGCGGCTAATTGCTATTTCGGAACAGCAAATGTCATCAGGCTTAAATTCAAATTGGCAAGTAATATAATAGACATAGTAGTGAACACAATGATGACGTCAATTCTTAAAGTGAAAATCAACTTCACCACATCACTGAGAAAACAATACTTAATACGTTGCTGTAAACGACGCATTAATACTAACTTAATACAAAAAGTGAAATTTAATCAGTTTTAAAGTTTCTTAATTATTGTTCCCAAAATGTTTCACAACAAGCGTTGACATTAAAATCAATTCTATTTTGTCATTCAGTAACGAAGTTCTGGAGTATTTCAGGAATTTTAATCATCAGGAATTTTTTATAGCACTGGGCGTGAGAAGAATTATCTTTTCTATTAGGAAAATGAATCTGAAAGGGTCACAGATCCTCGAGTTTCATACAAAGAAGTAATATACTATATTAACATTAGCATCTCGCCTGAACATTTTAAACCACAAAACCGTAATTATAGCAAGAACTACTACATAAACAAATATCAGAATACAATAGGAGCGTATAGAGCAAGGTATGATTACTCAAATCATTTACCAAGAAGCTTACAGCATTTTATTTACAGAAAGATTGCTTGGAAATATCTCTTTCAACGAATATTTTTATAAAATTCTCATCGTGTAATATTCAATATTGATGGAAAGATGTATCATAAAAAATTTCGTTCGCCAACTTGCGCACATGGAGATGTAGATCAAAATTAGATGCTAAATATTGGTAGACAACTACTAGAGGTGTGAAACCAGAATGACTTGCTGACCATCTGTCCTACTGTCTCTTGGACTTGCACGATTTGTTGATGTGGTTGTACATCTTATTCACAAGTTTACTAAAATCTCAAATATGAAACATCGTTAATTCTATTGAAATCAAAATTTATGAAGCTTTGTCAAAAAAATGTAAAAACTTGTCCCTAAATGATTTTTCATTTTCAATACCACCTCATATTCTGAAACAAAAATTAGATTTTGCTTACTTTTCCTTGGCCCCAATCCCTTTTCAATGGCCGTGCAGATTACTAAGTTTCAAAAGGGAATAATTACAACACTTCTCCTATATATCTTTAAAGTATACATTCTTATTGAAGTATAAATTTTAATTTGCATCTGAGAGGATGATATATTTAATGTTTATATTTTAGATGGCAACCGTATCAATAGTTATTGATAATATCAAGTTTGCTTCTTCTGCGTATTTGTATAATAGTAACATATCCTGATAATGAGAATAACCAAAAGCAAATATCCTGATAATGAGAATAACCAAAAGCAAATATCCTGATAATGAGAATAACCAAAAGCAAATATCCTGATAATGAGAATAACCAAAAGCAAATATCCTGATAATGAGAATAACCAAACGCAAATATCCTCTGTGTATCACATCAAATCAAAAGAAATGCTATTTGACACCTCCGCTTATTACTTTCTTTCTTATTCATATCATATTGTCAATGAAGGATACTTTTCATTTTATTCCAATAATGCTGAGGTATATATAAAGAGCTTGATTAAATTTCGAACATAAAATAAATCGAATTTGCACACGTACAAGAATACGTATTTTCAACTTCATCAGCACACAATAACCATAATATATGTAATCATTTGACGGAAAGTTTTGTCTTTATTTTTAAGGTACACCACCGTATCAGTGACATTGACTAGCAGGAAGAAAACACATATCTACACGTCCACTGCACTCTTTGTATAAAGACAGCGTGATACAACGTCTGCGTCTTCATTTGAATTTGGGTTATTAACAATTACTTTACATATCAAGATAATTACCCGAAAGAGTGTGTCATATGACTTTTAAGAAAGGAGTGTGAAATTCTGTATAAACCGAGTGAGAGTAAAATTTATACAACCTTCGTAAAAGTCATACGACACGTTTCCGACTTTTAACACTCTTTTCTTACAGATTTTACTCTGTTTGAATCGTATGACCAATTACATGATTCCTTTGCGATTGCCCCGACGACGTCGGATTTAAGATGTTACAGACGCCAAGATACGGTACCTCACGCTGAAAAAATCGTTGCCATGTCAGTTTGATAGATGCAAACATTCTCATAGTGAAATATTTCACAACTTCTGTTTGGCCTTACAGGCCACCGTATTGGCCTCGTTAAAGGTCCGAGATGCGTTGTAATGGCACAAGTCGAAGTCGAGGCCAAGGCAGGTTTTTTTTATAAAACATATTTCATTTACTTGGAAATGGATTCGGAACAAGTATCTTACTTAAAATATCCTTTCCTTAGAATGTACAAGGTTGGTATACATGTTATACAAGTCATAATGACAGGTAGTTCACAAGAGCAAAGTAAGAATTGATTAAGAAAAAGAGCATAACATCAATATGTGAATCAAATGCTTTAATTGGAATCTTGATAACTACTTGCGTATAAGAATCCGCTCTCGCACCTTCCTAAGGCCTGATCTTGTTCGAGCTAAATCCTTCGTTTGGATGGCGTCTCGATAATCGTGGCAATGCTCACTTGTTATTTTTTCAGCCAATGAAATGTCGTTAATTAAGGAGCTTGCAGCTACTAATTTTAACTCAACTGGTTTCTCCATCCGGGTTGTGCCGTTGTTGCTGAATGCGAGTCGTCTCATTGGCTGGTTCAATAGCTAGCGATACGAGGGTTTTGGCTTGTAAGAGATCAGGGAAGGAGCGAGGGCAGATTCATATACGCTGATTTAGCAGAACATTACACGTCTATGTACAAGGAGCAATCATATTGATATTGGTAATGTAGACAATTTGACAAGTATCTTACTTAAAATATCCTTTCCTTGGCAATGTACAAGGTTGGTATACATGTATAGAAGTCATAATGACAGGTAGTTAACTAGAGCAAAGTAAGAATTGATTAAGAAAAAGAGCATAACATCAATATGTGAATCAAATGCTTTAGTTGAAATCTTGATAACTACTTGAGACATCCACATGGTCCAGTATATGTTAAACATGGTCAGTGGTGTTTTATACAGAGGCCTTAACGGACAGTCGTGATTTAAAAGGAATTTTAGGACTTTGAGCATTACGTCTATGTTGCACTTTCATAGGTCTATAGCATAGACTAACCGATGTGTTCAATATTTAGAATGACTTAGTCACTAAGATTCATTGGCAAAAAATAATGAAATATTGGCCAAGCATAAGAAATGCCGTTTACAGGGAATATGTGACTTCAGCTTTTGTTTCTAATGAAAACCTTTGATAGGAGAAGCCGATTTGTTATTGTTGTTCACAATCTTTCCCATGTATTTCGACAGAGGTTGTATAGGAATTTAAGACGGAGCTACCTGTTTGGAGATATTCTGTAGTTCAGTGATATTTAACGATTTTGTTAAGACTAGTCATGAACATTAAGTTAAATTTCAGAGCCAGCCAGGTCCTTAAACGCTCCTCATAGGGGCAACAAAGCTGTACAGGTCGACGGATAGACCGAAGTCGTTCTTTGAGTCATTCTGCAACTTTTGTTTTTTCTCCAAATATGCCTTTCTTTCCGTCTGGTTCTTCGTCTTTTCTATATAGCTCCTTGCTTTATCTACTTCATTTAGATGATTTCATCTACGCGTTTAATGACTGAATTATCGTTGAAAAGACGTTTAATTTTGTAGTCACTCACCCACACAATCAATTTCAGACATTCTATTCGAAATCGCTGTTTGACAATCATGTCATTACTACACTTGCTCCGGAGAGTTTTCAAATTGTCTATGGTTTGACCTTTAGCACTGTTTAGTTATTGAAGACGCTTCATTTGACTAAATTGTTGATGAAGGCCAATTCTTCTTGATTTATGGTGACAATCATTTATGGCAGTGTTGACCTGATGACCTAGTTAAATAAATGTTATCAGTTTGACATATTGGCTCTATTGTTGAAAAATAATTGTCAATTATCCTCTTGTCAATAAAGTCTTTATCGCGTCGTGAAACATACTAGCTTAAATGTAAATGACCATTCCATAAAATTATCGTTATGATGAGGGCTTGCTTAATTTCCTGTTTAATATTTTTTTTGCTTAATTGCTTTGATATTGATGTTGAAAATTAATCAAGCCGGTTTAATGAACTTTAACATTCACAAAATTAATGAAACCTATATTACAATATGTTATGACTGGTAGCATATATTTATATCTGTCGTGATTAACCTAGCATTATTTGCATTCGGATATACAAATCGCCAGGATATGTGACCATTAATGTGGTTAATGATTCACAGAACCATCCTGCTAGATCTGCGTTTAAGAATCCGCTCTCGCCCCTTCCTAAGGCCTGAACTTGTTCAAGCTAAATCCTTCGTATGGATTGCGTCTTGATAATCGTGGCAATGCTCACTTGTTATTTTTTCAGCCAATGAAATATCGTTAATTAAGGAGCTTGCAGCTACTAGCTTTAACTCAACTGGTTTCTCCATCCGGGTTGTGCCGTTGTTGCTGAATGCGAGTCGTCTCATTGGCTGGTTCAATAGCTAGCGATACGAGGGTTTTGGCTTGAAAGAGATCAGGGAAGGAGCGAGGGCAGATTCATATACGCTGATTTAGCAGAACATTACACGTCTATGTACTAGGAGCAATCATACTGATATTGGTAATGTAGACAATTTGAAAATATATTTAATTTTTGAATTTAGTAATGAATTAAAATATATTAGAAATTCTCAATTTCAAGTATATTTTCATCCGTTTATTTCATTAATCGTAAACATTTCAGATGATTTGTTTATCATGTTCAAATTTCATCTTAATTATCTACACCAATACATACAGTATTCCAGGAAAACGGAGCAGCTTTTTATAAATATGTCTTGGTTATAAGAATGAATGATTTATCAAAAAGAAATGAAATTTTGCACTCACACAATTTTACCAAACCGAAAAAAACCGCTATCAAATATACTAAAATGTGTTAGAATCAAAGGTCTTATATCGATCAAATCAACTTAATCGTATACATTTTTTAAATGATCTAATATTGAATGTTATAAAATATATTGTAAAACTACAACATTACATGAATTCAAATATCGACAAAATGACATTCTTTGAACTGTGATCATGAAATACAGTGACTGTTAAAAGCGTTTTGGGTTTTTGATACGTTATGAAATTACCTTTATTAATCCACGATGTCGGCAATATCATTAATTATGAAGAGGCAATAAGGTAAGAAAAAGTAAACTGATCTCACGATAATAAAAATAAATGTCTCAAATTACAAGATAATGTTTTTAAATCTAAGGAAGAAGATTTAAAACGAACATCCCTGCCTCAAATCAGACAAAATTGCTGCCAATGGCTTTGCTTGATACTTGATTACTTCCGTATGATCGGGTTGAGTAATGACATCTTTTATACTCTGACGATAATACATATGGCATAAGGAAATAAATCCTTCAAAAATTGTGCTACTGCCTCTTTACGGTCATTGTTTTATATTTGTTTATCGATCGATTAGTGAATTTTATTATTAGATGGCGTAATAGATTTAGTTAACATAAAACTTAAGCTAGTTTCAGGTGTTAACACGCTCAAGCAAGACATCTGACACATTTCACATATCACATAAACATCGGAAGACTTAACAGTTGAAGTTCTGTTTAAACAATGTATTTTCCGCGAATGACAACAACACACTCGTTGCGATTAAAAGCACTTGAAGATGTGAAGAAAAGATTTTCAGACAGAAGGTAAATATTATTTCATCTCTAGACTTACCAACTAGGTCACGTAGAAAAACAATCCTCTCTGACGAGTTACTGTGAAATTGCAATTGTTGAAAATTTATTGATGGTAAGAGAAAGTGACGAAGTCTTAGGAAGGGAAACCGAAGACATGTTATCGTTAAGATAAATACATATTTGTTCTCCTACACGTGGTTTTTGTTGGTAGTCATTAAAGGCAGAACAGTGTATGAGGATTACCAGTTCCATTTGAAGTCACGTACCTTACATTTGTTACAAGCAATATTCAACAAAATTGACATCGTGAAATTTTGGCTAAACATCAAAGATACATGTAATTGTTCATATCTATACAAAACATAACATGAATACTTTGAAAACATCTGTCATCAGCGAAGATGTTTTTTTTACAATTTTCTGACTAACATTCTGTTGGTAATTTTGTTGAAAATTTTTGTTCATCAATCTAGAAAAAAATACTTTTTCATCAATCTAGAGTTAACTATTACATTATTACTATTATGTAAATCCTTCTAATAATTGTTGATTTGATAATTGAAATTGTAGCTAAAATCCTGTCACTTGTCTTTTAATATTCAAAGAGAGATAATCCGAATGTATGATCCCGGGGCGACCCAAAGATTTTGAAATTTTTGACAGGTTGTTTTTGCAGCGTATTATTATCTATATGAATGGATTTGTGTTCAGTTTTGTTATGTTTGTTATTAGATTAAATGTCTATTTTAAGCATCTTGTATGCGTCTTTTGAAGTTTCTGTTTTATTCTTCTCTAACCAAAATTCTTATGATTTCCCTGAAGTGATGGAATGATCAGAAGTCCTTCTCTCACAAAGCTTCCCCCAGATATGAATGTCCTTACGTTATACTTACTTATAGGTCTCAAGTGATCTATTTAGTAGATAGCTCATCCTAACAGTTTGATAGCCCCTAAAAAACGATAAAAAAAACCTTTTGCTAACATTTCTATTGTACTTTGAAATTGAACTCCCTGTCAATAGTTTGACCGCAAAGGACTACTACGTCGACGAGGGACGATAAAGCAACGACAGTGACGATGTTGAAATGACGACTTGAAGGCTTTGATGATGGTCGACCATATTCTTTATTGAAGCGTGTGGTTACAACATGAACTCGAGCCGGAGGTACATACACGCACAAGTCGGTGTACACGCCAGGGCATTCCCCAAACCTGTCGTGTTACCAAGTTGAGCCCGACTCGAGTGGTGATCTCTAACAACTACATGGTGCTGAGAGTGGACAGTCGGACAGCGGGCGCGTCTGTCCCCGACCGTTGCCCAAGCTAAATCTTTCAGCAGTGCACTGCACGAGGCTTTATTAGCGTGCAAGCCATGCGTGGACAAATTTGATCATGAAAGACGGGAACCCACGTGGCTGTATAGAAGCTAGAGGTCAAGCGGTCGAATGTGTATTTATTAGGTTTAAGTGAATCGAATGTTCTGCCATCTGTGCCCGTGTACATGTGGCCTGACTGGCGAGTGCTTATAATAGAGAGAGGATTAATTTTAAGATAATTTTACATAGATTTCAAATGAATAATTTGGAATATAATTTCGTCAATAATTTACCAACGAATACACGATGACAATAGCATCAGTTTTCCTGATCGTCCTTTCACATTTTTGTTTTCTGTGAATCAGTTATATAACATTTTATTTTATTTTATTTACATTTAACATCTTGTACAAAAAACGTAATAGGCATTCCTGGATACTTTGCTGTTTTCCGTAGTTGCAACTGAATATGAAATCTCAGTCAAACAAAACAAGAAATGGTTCTATTGGTCAGCGGAGGCGGGATGGCACAGTGGTTAGCGCGTTCAAGAGGTCTGTGGTTCGAATCCCGCTGATTTGATAACTTATTGGCACTTCTTTTGAAATCCTAATTATTCAACGGCTTTGAATCTGGTTATTTCAAATCAACGAATCTGTTTATAGCAATACAGTTATTTACACATTGAAGTTTTCTCAAATACTGGCATTCAGAACAAGGAAATGCCTCCTTGTGGCCCGATCTTAATCCCATTAAACACATATGGGACAAACAAGACCAAGAAGCCAATCCACCGACACCAAGAAGCCCACAACAGTTTGCAGAGATGATGACGTCTACTTCGTGTTGTGTTCTCAAACGTTCTGAGGTCCAAAACTAGAACATCACAACAATTTGGTGATTCATTCAATCCAAAAGCGCAATTAATCTAACTACTTATCATACTTTAGCCTAATAGTCCTATCTTGAATAAGTTCTTTGTGAAAACATTACTTATTCCACGTACTTTAGAAAACATACGTTTGTATTCTGCTTCAATTTAATGTCAAATAATACAACAAATGTTGATTTTGGTGGTTGCTCATGTGAATGCTGAAAGCTTACCAATTGTCATACATTACTATCTATCATTGTGTGGTAGTTCAACTCGTGAATTTCTGGTTGAGATAAATTGGATCTTTTATGAGTTTTATTTTCAAATTTTCTTATATCAAACATGAGCTACGAATAAAATACGAATATTAGGACAAAGGGGTAAATCATTCTTCAATACGTAAATAATTTCCTGACGCAGCATTGTTATCTAACTTCCGCTGTTGTGATTAATAGTGATGTTATCAGGTTATTGACGTCAAAGCATTGTAAGTAATTACTCGATGACGCCAAAGTATCACAACAGCCTTGTGCCAATTCTACTGCTTCTTGGACATGACTTTCACAGTACCTGTCAACACCATATTGAATGATGTATTCATGTTATTCGGAGTCTCAATACTGTATGTTTATATCATATGAATAAGTCAATCATAGAGGTGGACGCATATATGTGGATCCCAGTTTAAAGACACTGCCTGATAGCATTTGAGAAGGTACGGGCTGATAATGATTCCCGGGGAAATATATGTAGCAGGGTGATCGAAAGCGTTCTTACTGGCTTTTGCAAGTAGGATATCTCTTTGGTTGAAACGGTAGAGTGTCCCGGAGGTCTTGGGTTCGAATCCCACGAGTACAGTATTTTGAAAACTTACCTTTTTTGTAATGAAGATGAGTGAAAAATAACACTACATGGTGACAGTCAATGGTCAACTGAACCTCATGACGTAGTTCAATGCAGCCATGACTTGTATCGCGGCCACAGCGACATCATTTCCGAAATCGAAATTCTTTGTATTGATTGTATGATTCGATATGACAATGTGGTAGAAAAACAAGGTCAAATATTTATGGATTTAAACAAGTTTCCATCTACTAATATCTTCTTTGAAAATTTTGTAACGTTTTGAAACCACAAAGGTCATTATCAACGCCATAAGACCCCGTGGACCAATATCCTACAATATGATTATAACTTAGCATTGTATAAACACTTTAGGAGATTATAAAGTGTTGTCATGTCCTGACTGTTAATGAAGACTCCGAAAAAACATTTCTTAATCGCTGATGTACTAATTGGGTGTGTTTATTTTGACTGGCGATGAAACTACCTTGCCGTTGCACCTGGACGGATGTGATGATCACCAATCCATTTAGGTTTCACAATGTGACCATAGAGTCAATCAAGTTATGAGTACAAAGCGGTTTACAAATTCTTAACTAAATGTCTGTAAACTAGTATCTGTGCATTCCTATAACAATAGAGACGTAAAACACGATGATACTTTTATTCAAAAAGATGTAAGATATTGGGGTTTTTTTATTTCAAGGGCGTAATACCGGCGTTTTTTCAACATTTAAGTATTATTCGAAAAATGAATGTAATTTTCAGATACTTGAACTTTTATTGGCGATATTTTCTAATTTTGAATACAATAGTATGTTGTTTATGTTGTTATTAAGACATTGAATTTGTATTTCTTTTATCGGAGAATAATTTTCAACGATTAAGAAGAAAATCAATTGCCATGATAATTTTCTGTTCAGTTTAGATGGTTCAGAGGACAATAGCAATTTAAGGGTTAACATGTACAACATTGTGTGTTTGAATGTAATTGAATGTTTGAAAGTAATTGAATGGCAGTGTATACACATAGATCACAGAGACATATTTAATTGAATCTATAAAAAAGCACACACTACAGAAATGACTTGCCTTCCGCGGTAATTTTTTTCAAAAAATGCATTTCATCCGAGCTTGGCCCTATTTTGGTGAGTAAATCCGTCCGTGAGATCTCTTCTTTTCCGGGCAAGTACAATCAAGGTGAAACAATCCTCGTGTTATTGATGGATTATTGGGTTTTTGACTTCTTAAGAAAGTCTTTTTGAATGTTTCTATTGAAACGCGCGTTCAAATACTGTTTCCTGAGCAAACCTTTGAACACTAACAATGAAACTTAGGATGTCTAACAATCGGTTCGTGTAGGATGAATTCCAACATAGTTTCCAACTAAAAATATGACTTAAAGGTTGATTAAAAAATACTACTTGATAACGATTGTTAATTTGTTTCACTCTTTTTTGCCACTTTGCAAGAGATATATTCGCCTCATCTCTTTGTTCCAGGAATACTGGCTTCTGTTTTGGTTTTGCTCTCGAAGTGCATGATACAATCACTGCTAGGCAGTAATTCACTTGTATTACTTCATAATGACAACTTATTCGTTCTCGGAATTGATCTGGAAAGGCAATTCCTTTTCATTCATTATTTATTTTTATTATCAAATTATTAGAATTATTGAATTGATTATTTTCTTGTAATCAAAACAATTTATTAAAGAAAACGATTAATGAAATTTTGTGTATTTAATCTACTTAAAACTTATATTCAGGGACCTGATATATTATCCCTATTAACCACACAGAAGATGAATATTTAACGAGTCGGTACATTTCAGGGCCTGTAAGTGACAGAGGTCTTAAAATCTTACCAGACGTTAAGCAAATGTTCGTTTATCACCTGTGTAAACAGCGGTGCCACATAGTAAAACTTCTTTGTCTGACAATGTTGTAAATAAGTTCATATGTCCTTCATCTCTGTCATGAATTCAAAATAGATTACGAGTTAAGTAATATACTTGAGGCAGATGGCAGAAATCTTTCATAAACTTCATAAACAAATACATCGAACCAATAATTCCATTTGTTCTTTTCGTACCCTGAATCATAACTAAGTACTCTTGCATGAAAATAAGTTCTTGATGATAGCTCGCTTTGTTCAGAAGATTTGAAATTTAACTTTGACATCAATCATGTTCCATTACAAACACTCCAAATGAGAACTGTCAGGTATTTGACAGACTTTGGTCTCATCATTACAACTTTTCCAAAGTGTGCTTTCAATACCTGAAAGTTGAATAAAAATATTAATATTAATTCAATGTACACACGTATAGATTAACATATTAATACTTAAGGTCATTTCTATTTATCTTCCTTGAAATAAGGTCATGCAATTTATGTAATAAATTTTCTGGTTAAATGATAGTTTGATAGTCATTTAACATCTTATTAAGAAACACATTTACTTCATCCTGAGTTTAGCAAATAGGCGTATTTGCAGTGTCTTGAAGTACTAACACATGTCATATTTATCACCTATTTGTTAAAGGAGCAGTAACACGTTTTTGAAATTTTATTTCTTAAGATTTTCCCAAATAAGCATTACATTGTTCAAAATGTATTATCTTCAGAGGTCCAAATAACTAATATTTCGACCCGATCATCCGTTGTCGTAAATAAAATTATCAGGGATCAAACATTTTAGGAAAGGGAATCGATTCCACAACTTTTGTTGTTGTTTTAACACACAACAGAAACACATCCAAAAGTTGTAATATACAACATCAGCTGCAGCTGTGGCAGCAATTACATTGGCGAAACATCCAGACCACTCAACATCAGGGTAAGAGAACACAACATATCTACCAACTACTCAGACTCAAAATCATTACTTTCGAAACACATTGCCCAATTCCCCAAACACAACATTCAATGGGACTCGGCAAAAACGCTAACAATCATGTCAACAAGATTTCATTAAACGAAAACTCACGGAATCCATTCACATTCGAAGTCATTCACCCTCTCTCAATAGGGATCTGGGCTACTTCACTCCCTCCGTTAAGAACCGCCTTATTCATACTTAATCTCACACCTCTGGCTTCTCCACCCTGGTTTGACCCTATCACCGATGCTCTGATTGGTTTCCTTATCTCTCTATTTGATGCATTCATCACACCTTATTGATGTATACTCTATCTTAATTGCTGCTGCCTATCGTGTACAACATATTAGCATGTTGTTATTGTTATCTCATTGTTCATCTCAATTTGTCGTTGCTGTAAACAAATCTATATATGGTCCAAACATATTTTCTGTCCTTATGCATGAAATCAAACCTGATAAATATCCATAAAATCTTGTACTTCGTTAATGTTTCATACTCAACATGAAATATTAAAAACATTTCTGTTTGGTAATTATTAGAAAACATTTTCTGACTATTCTGTAACTCTCAGCTACATGCAAAGCAGAAAAAGGAAGCTGATTTATTATCACAGTTTAAGTCTAGTTTGTTATTTCCTGAGTGTGATAGAAGCAACGGCAGAAGAGATTACAAGCAATTGCAGCAGAAAGAAGTTCTTACACGCAATCAGACAGAAGGAAAATACTAGTTTATCCCTCAAATAGACACAAGGTCATGTAGAAAAACAGCTCTCTCTGATAGCGCAATATAATTTTGCCACAGGGGACTTGTTTTTGATTGCGTAAGACGAAGTGTAAGGTTATGGTAACTTCCACTGTAAACTTTTGATTGAAAAGAGAGTTACTTACTTATAACCTATATTCCCAAAAGAAACGGAAATGTTATACTTATAAATTATTAAATATTGTAACTCATGCGTTAAACAAGAGTCCATTAAGACCAAAGACCTTTAAGGATATTACTTTAAATTCGAGGTAATATGTATATAATACAATTTAAAAAGCAATGTATGAAAAAGCTTGTTTTACATTTTTTTGCGAAATTTGTTGTTATTATTTATCGATAGAGGTACAAAAATTTTCGAACAATGCTAATTATTACAACTTATTTTCGAAGTTTTTCTAGTTTTTATAATTTGCGTAAACTTGACATGAGGTTGCAGCTCGTTACACACCACAATACATGGTTGAATCAAAATTGTAAAATCTATGAACCCAAACGCCAGAAGATTTAATTTCGTTTTCATCAGGATTGACGCTCATGCAATAAAAGTTCGTCTTAACTCAAGTGGGTATTGTTTTAAATCGCGCAACATTCAATATGGCTACCGTTTGCGAAACGCATCAAGCTAAGACAAGTAAGGACAAGTAGATTTTAAAATCAAGAATTTCCGGTGAAGATATGTACATTTCTTAATTTGCAACAGAACTCAAGGAACACACAGTTGTCCTAGCTGTTGCGTCAATTTGTTCTGTTAGATTTTGACGTCACAAAGAATGTATGCACTCAACGAGAAACGGTAGCATGCTTTTGAGAGCTCTTGTCCAGTAAGATTAAAAAAACGTGTAATAAACTCATTTTGTAATTATATGCAAAATTATGATGATCCTCTCAAAATAAAAACAGGGATGCTTATAGACGCTTGACTATTTGATGTCATCAGCAGTAGAATTGTGATTTACTGTTTCACATTTGAGGAATGTATCTATTCATCAATTCAACAAGCTTTTTGTTAAGAATATTGGCAGTGTGTTTTGGTGATAAAGCATAAAATAATAGGTAAGTGATATGAATGCCAGAGAACCAAGATGTTATCTAAAAACCATCTTTAATGGAAATATTATATTACAAGCTACTTACTGTCTAATACAGCTTTTATTAATTTATCCTGCTTACGAAATTGAATTGGAAATAATCGGTTGATGGTGTTTCTGAATTATTAATTAAAATACCAAGTTCTGAAATTAAACCTCATGTTTAAATTAATTGCCGATGTTCTTAGATATTTCCGTGATCTTGATAATCTGGAATTCAGTGGTTTTGTAAAGTGCAAGTCTTTCACTGGACCGTAGATAATTATATTGCTTTTGAAATCATTCTACAAAATCCTTTCCTTAACAACCCAAAGGGAAATATGTTATATATTCTACCCAGATAGCAAGAGGATATATGTTATGGCAGGATAGATCGAAGGAAAGAAATGATACTACTTTCAGTAAATACTTGTATCATAACTTTAAAAGTTATTTCTATATTGAAAACAAAATATCATTATCAAAAGTGAAACAGTTTAGAGTAGTGTACAAAATACTTAGTATAGATCTTACCCATATATATATTGTATAACAACATGCCGTGATGAAGGTATTTATTTATTAATCAATATGGCTTGAAAGAACCTGATTAATTAAAGATAAAAAAGTATAACTTTGCCTTAGCTATTGTCATATTCATAGAATAAAACGCAGCAAATGGTGTAAAGAAGCCATTACATATTGATAAATATCTGTCAATGAAATCGAACTTCCAGAGCTCGGAGTACATCATTTTCAACTTAATTTGGGTAACCATATCATGTATATTGTCAGATAATATATTGTATTAAAGGCTAAGAACATATATATTTGAATAATGAATATTATATATGTGTTATACTAAATATTCATGGTAAATATTTCATATATTTTATATAGTCTGGATTCAACCTTTGCAGTTAGGGATACTAACTTGACAGACAACAAACAAGGTACTAATTAGGGTTGCGACGGCAAAATTGGCAGTCTTTAACACACGTCATTCCAGTCACAGAGAATAACTTAACCTGTAACCAGTAAAGCCAGCATTTCGTTAAAGTTGCAAAATGTCAAGTTTACACGAACATTCTGTTTAAAGAGGTTATCTTTATGTTACAATCCAAAGCAAACATAAAAACAGAAATAGGTTTAGTGAAAATATTTCTTATAGTTTGAGATACATCAACAGTTGAAATATTTAAGACCATAAAGCATTTTCATATTCCATCAAAATTATAATTTTTATGATAACCTTTATCATAGAAATTATTGTACTTAATTTTGCTTTCAAGTGGATTCATACCATGATTTTATTGTTAATTAATCACATAAAAGCTGGATTAGAGGAGAGTTTGAAGGATGATTCCCTGCCCCACAATGAGACACACGTTGAGAGACTTATGATGTTAACTTTGACAAGAGACTCATAATGTGCCTCTGTTCACCAAACAGGAAATGGAAACCTTGTGAAAGGGCTTGTTGATGGTACCATTTTAGCAACGAACGCCTAATATTCCTAGAGCACCTTGAACCACCTTTGAGTGGATGGATAAAATTGACATATTATTATCATTAATTGGGAGATGTAAATCAATTAGCTCATGAAATCGCATGTTGTGTGCATCTGAGTCTATAAAGCTCACTAGCATTACAATCTATACACTTAATTGAAAGAATAATTGATGAAAACATACTAAGAGTAAAACAAATCAAATCAAATTGAGCTCATCACACCTAAGTCCCCTATAAATCAACAGTCATTGTGATGGTACTCTGTCAAAATGAAGTAAGTTACTTGCTGAGGGTCCATCATGATGAGCCCTAATACAAGTGAAGGGTGTGGGTGGTTCAGTATGTGATGGACAATAGAAATACATAACACTTGAAGAAAACGACTATTGGAAATAGATGCAATTTCGAATATTTACAATTGGGAGAAATTCAAAATGTCTTTAGCCCCGAGTATGTTCAACCAGAAATATTATTTCAGCAAGGTATTCTCCTCATGTACACGATTCTCTATTTCTGTTGAACGACATAACGTTTATAAACTGAACATACTTGGTTGGAGGCAAACCATGTATGTCAAAATTATTTTGATTATCTACCAATCTTCCAAATGTCAATAAATTATGTCATTTGTATCTAAAATAATCTATCAACGAAATAGACTTCTCTCCATCCTGGAAATAAACAACCATAGCCACTACATTTGAATGTGTTATAACCTATACAATCAGTTGATGCTTATGAAAACTGTGTACACATTGGGTAATTTTACAAACAACAGCCCCGATTTTAAATTATTTCATAAGAAACAAAAGAATAAATGAATATAAGATATCAATGACTGTAGCAATTATCCATTGGTACTGACATATATATTTGCCTGAAATGAAAACGAAATACCTGTCATGTAAGTGGGTAATTTTGATGATTTAATTGACACCCTGAATATTGAGTTTATTTCTTCATAAATCAAGTATTCAAAGAAGATTCAATTTCAGGTTTTAATTTAGTCATAGGCATGTTCTCACTGAACATCTCTACCCTCCAACTGAGAGTAGTTTGAACACCAAATCTAACGGAGATCACATTATTAGATTCAATTAAGAATGTTTATGTTCTTGATATACCCAGAGAGACACGAAAAACCAATAACGTTTACGTTCAATGTCCTGAATCCATACATCGCCTTTTTGGACGTTGTTATCATTATGTTGATTTTAGTCTAGTATTTGATCATTCAAATCTAAGGCTCTAGAATAGAAAAAAATCCATTAAATCAGCATTCTCAATATGTGCATGCTTTTGTCAATAACAATTTATTTGTCCAATTTGTCCATTTGCCAGTTCATTCTAAGCAAGTGTCACCAGACGAAAGGAAATCTAAACCATACAAAATAGCAGAGTGTTTTGTAAACCAATGACCATTTCGATAATTAATTATACGGATATGTGTGTTAACTGATATATCTTTATAGATAGACGTTAAAAAGAATGATTTTTTATTGGGAATATGATAAGGTTTAATTATAAGTATGAATGAGCAATAACAGAACACCTTATGTGTTGCCTTTAATGAGCTACTGTCATTTCACATTTGCAATGAGTACGTGAAAACATAAGATTAATATAGAAGATTATCAAGTGAAGTAAATTGTGACTAGTTATGTACTAGCATGCATGTGGATGAGTTGTATTGTCAATACACTTGTTACAATTCTCTTGATAGTTCAGATTCAGTTATTTTAATATCACTTCATATGTTTTCAGGAATGATTAATTAATTTATATAATTGATATTATCTAATATAACAAGTTTACTCTTGTTTTCTTTCATTTCAGCATGTACATCAGATTCTCAATATTGTCAAGGTATTAACTGCCTTGAAGCAATCCTTTATTTTTTTTCTCTTCACAGAAATATTACATTTTATAGCTTAGATTATCAGTACAAATCTGAATTAAGAAAAATATAAATCAAAATACTAACATTATTTCCCCATGAAAAATCAACACCATGTAAAATATTGTCGTAACTTAGTACTCGTATGAAAATTAAATGTTACCAATGATATGAAGAGTATATCCAGTCCAGTTTCTTTATTTCGGTTGATATTTATGTTTGTTAATATTTATGAATTCTATGTTGTTATAGGCCGATGGCCTAAATATCAACCGAAATAAAGAAACTAAATAGTGTATATCAAGAATAGTTAATTACACTGATTTTATTGATATATAGTGTTTACTATCTATTGCTTTGACATGGTTAGGGGACTTTTTACAAAATTAACATTAAATGATATGATATGACATGGGTTGGTGGCGTTTGGAAAGAATAATATTTAATAAGACCTAAGGACTTAATCTTTAATGTGGACATAATTTCATTTGATTAAGGTTGAAATTGAAAAAATTGTCTCGACTTGAACAATATATACAGGTATTTTTTATTATTTTGTTCAACCTGAATTCGACTAAAAGAAGTATGGACTAATAAATTGATAAAATATAAATAAACCACGATGGCGGTAATGGAATGTGCTGATAAAAAACAGTTTGTTCATGTAGGTCATCATTTAAGCAAACAAGGATAGTATAATACAAAGTTCAAATAGAGTTGCCAGATACTATTCATGTCTTCTTCTTTCATCTACCTTTTACACCGGAATGGAAGCTTTGTAAAGTTTGCTTTGTATAGATTTTCTTATAGACACCAGTGAAGCTATTTTCATAATATTGGATTCATTATTGCATTTTGTTTCTTTTATTTATGCTTGATAAATAGAAACCACCTTTCGTTCACTATTCAATAAATATATTCCAAACACTTTATGGAAATCTGATAATAGAGGCACAAAACTATTTTCATCATCACATGGTCTCACAGTTTAAGTATTGTTTGCATCGCTATTTCCTGAGTGTGATAGAAGCAACGGTAGAATAGATTACTGGTACTTGCAGCAGAGAAGAGTTCTTACATGCAATCAGACAGAAGGCAAATATTAGTTTATCCCTCAAATAGACACAAGGTCATGTAGAAAAACAGCTATGTCTGATAGGGCGATATAATTTTGCCACAGGGGACTTGTTATTGATTGTGTAAGACGAAGTGTAAGGTTATGGTAACTTCCAACCGAAAACCTTTATTGAAAAGAAAGTTACTGATTTATTCAATATATTCTCAAAAGTAAAGGAAACCGGAAAACATATTATTTAATATTAGCAAATAATTGAATATTGTACTACCTGTTACAAGAGCTCATAAAGGAGACTGACATATATGGATTGCATGGTTGCATTTTTCTAATATATATCCAAAATTTGTTTGAAAAAACTTTTTGAAATAACTGACATATAGATATATTTGTAAACATATGTTGAACTTAGAAAGTTCTGTATATGTACATGAATAATGATTCTTTGAAAAATACTCTCAAAACTTGGACCGGGAGCCATAGTTTGTAGAGAAATTGTAGAAGTGCATTTGCCATTTACTCTTCAAGACATGTGACAATTTATATTTGTTAACAATATCAGCTGGCTGTCTTTGATTAACAGCAACTATCAAATTATACAGAGGCAACATGATAACCAGAGAACCAAGCATGATGTTGACGTCATAGCTGTATCATTTCTATTCTTTTAAGGAAAATCATGTTCAACTAAATCATATCATTAATGGGGATTCACAGTAAGATCTGACAAAATCTCTGATATCTAACAGAGGACATATTGACGCTGAACAATGTTTTCATTAATACTAAATCTAACTTGACACTAACCAGTTCTTGCTTTTCCCGATTTATTACTTCAACTGATTGAAAACTCGAAATACCATGTCCTTGAGTAAGATCTAAATTACTTGTAAAGAATCTTATGCATTTTCTGAAGGCTTGTTTATCTAGAATCTAGTGGTATTGAAAAGTAAAGGTGAAATTACTGACTGGAATTCTTTAGGTATCTTAGATGGCTGTTGAAATTGCCATTGATACTAGATGTTTAGACATACAAATTAGAAATAACACATGTTACAGAGATGAAAATAAATCAGAGGTTAACCCATTGTTTGAATTCCACAACGCTTGTAAGCATTATCATGTCTTACAGGAGTAGCCTCCCTTGGACTCAACGACTTCTGCTGGCTCAAACTTATCTTGTCTGTGGTGGGCGTTTCCCTTTAGTACACAATTCGAATACACCTATTACTGTTGAAGCACATATTGACGGTTACAATTACGTACTGGCATGGCATTGTTCAATTCTTATGATAGAATATCATCCGTTATATTTTGCATAATCTGTTTTAAATTGTAAGCACTCTGTGGGTGAATGTTTAGTTTGAGTAGTATACAAACGTTATTCATTTGCAGGTGTTCGTTAGACATTTCTACGATCCAAATGAGAGTAGTTTGAATACTAAATCTAAACCAAAAGCCATTATTGGATTCAATTAAGAATATTTATATCCATGTGATGCCCAGACTGACGCCAAAACCCAATAACATTAAACTTCATCGTCCTTGATCAGTCCTTCACCATGTTTGACGTTGTAATTATTACGTGACTAGCTTGTTCGTCTAGAGTTTGATAATCTTTTTATTTTATTCACTCAAATTCTAAGGCACTGAAATGGGATAAAATCCGTTATATCAGATTGTTAAATGTTTTGATCCATTGGCAATGTCTATACAAAATGTAAGTAAAGAACGTACATTGAGTCAAACGATAATGATTTTGTTAAATTACACAAAATAGCTTGGTCAGTGGAAGCCAAAGACAACTTCGAAGAGTATAGCAAAGGATTATGATACTGTGTGTAAACGGATTTATTTTCACAGTAAGATCTAAAACGTACTGATGGGGAAAATGATAATGTTTCAATTATTCCTATAATGAAGCATCAACATAACAACGTGTTGCCTTTAACGAGGAACGGTCATTTCACATTCCTAATGATAACATAGAAACAAAAATGAACTACATAAGTTTGACAAGCTAAGTAAATTGTGGCAAATGAATGAACGAGTTTTAATCAATGTTTAGAAGGGCACAGCTGTATGTGTCCTGTGTGTAGGAAAACGTTTTACCATCGACAGATGATGTTTTTTGTTTTTGCTAAGAGCTTTTGTTCTAGTTTTCTGATGTTAATGTGTGCATAATTATGCGTGATCCTTTACTGACAGGCATGAAGATAGACTTTATTGTCAATGCATTTTATGTTCAAAATGATTTCTTAAGTCGATACAAGTAGTTTCAAATTTTTTAATGTTTAAAACTAGTCTAAGTGACCTTATTATAAGTTCATACATTATGAAAAAATCAGTGACTTAATAACCAATACTTTTTCTTGACCCGTACACACCAGATTTTTAATGTTTGTATTGTCCTAACTGTCCACAAGTGATTATCTCATGAAATTCATGAGACTTTTTCAAGTAACTGGTACAATTTTGCTAATATACCTTTCCTATAGATTAACCCCACTGTAAGCGCTGGATAGTACTAACGTGATAGCTGGAGGATTCAAGGATATAAAGTATGCAAAGAATCATAATTCAATCAGCCCTTTGGGAGAGATCATAGAGGATATGAGTTAAGTTCAGATAAGAGTTTGCTGATGTCCTGCGTCTCAAGAACGTATCACCCGAAAAAAGGGCCTACTTTTTGTTGTTTTGACATAGAGACTCCCAAAAAGATTAATATTGAATAATAGCCAAGGGCTTAACCTATACAACAAATTTCACTTCAGTTCACTAATTTAAAGTAAAAAGTCGATTATGACTTCAGCAAAGGAATCTCTTGAGAAAATGCCTTGAAGAGATATTACACCATGATTTTTATTTTATTTTTATTTTTTCATAGAGTAAAAAGGTTTCACTGGCATAAAATAAGGATTGTGCCTCGGGCGACTGTTAGACAAAAGCTATACATTTGTCTTGAGGAGTCTGTCGTCAACAAAATCTGTAAAAAATACCTTGAAAATGAAGTCTCAAGGGTGGTTAACCATTATGGTGTTTTCTTGCTTGTCCCTTTTGTAATAAGAATCCTTTGCAATTAGGAAAAACGATTAATCAATGTCTTTGTTAATGACTAGTGAGAGATATCTGCACCATCACATGTGAAGATCCTTTAGAGTTAAGTGTTGAGTCGGTCTTCAATGCAAATTTCAAAACTATCATGAAGGTATAAAATCGATTTAAAAAGAAGGCGATTGACTCAAACCTGAGCCACAATTCATTTCTGGAAATATAATCCGAATTGTCTCTTTCTCTAAAATTATCCTCTTCAAGCGCAAAACATTGATTTTTTATATGAAAATCCATTTACACTGTACTAAAAATATTATCAATATATAATTACTCATAAAGATGACAAATCACCTTGTTATAATCGATATATTCAGGTCAAGGGGACAAGAGTTTAATTCAGAGGCATTTATGGAGTGAAAACGATTACTAGGAATTGCTTCTGTAAATCAAGGGGACTTGTCTTGATACAGTCGTGGATGAAGCAGCTAGTAACATTCTTATATTTGAGGTAACAACATTACATTTATTCACAATCTTAATGACATGTATCTCGAAATCAAACATTAGAAAGTGATATATTTTCAATAACATTTAATTCGAATGAGTCACTTCAATCAATTTTAGATACACGGCTTTTCTCAAAGGTCTGTTCATCTTTAAAATGTGTTATTTTAGAACATTGTTTATACTGAAAGTGGTTTCTACTCAAACCAAACTTTCACATCAAACCGATCGCTGGCCGTTTCACCGTCCATCATGGAAGCTTATTAAAAATTCAAATGGAAGTTTCATGAAATGGAGTCCAATGTGAACACTATGCTTTCCCAGCGCAATCGATATTTGCCCACCGGAAACGAAATATTACAACATGATTAAAGTTTCTCAAAAGCGTCATTCAACATTTAGTATAAACAGAAGCATTATTTTGTATGCTTAACTTTTTGTTGTAGCTGAAGAAGTCCTTTCAGTAGGCAGTGTGCAGGTCAGATGCATGCGACGTCATCAATATTCGTGACAGTCAAACTATAGGCAAACCCAGTAATGCCAGGTTATTGTTTGCCACAGACATGAATCTTTCCTTAAATCCATGTCAAATGTATTAGAATGACATTTTTGATGAAAAAATACAGATTTTTCTTTCATTTTATATTTCAAAAATATAATTTTACAATTAAACCTTTAGTTTTACCATTCATTTACATCACTGTACTCGCCAGGGGCTTGGCAACTTTGTCTGCAGTAGAGAACTGTTATAATACTAGCAGCCGCTATATAAGTGAAATAATTTTAAACACCAACTCACCTCACCTCACCTCACCATATCACTGTAGAAAATGTGCATTTTACATGAAACCAATTTTGAAAATTAATAATTTTCCTTAATGATAAAATAGAGGATAATAAACGACTATTTAATACTATTTTTATTAAACGAGTTAATAATTTAGTTTAAGACTAGCGTCATACGTAAGTTAGTTTAATATCGCCGCTTGAATATTACCTTGCGGTATCTTACACGGGGGAGTAATAACTTTTACTCCCATGTAAGAAAAGAGTTGTAGCTTGCACATATACTGAGAAACTGGCGTTTCATTCAGTTGGATATAATTGCTTTGTGAAAAAATCAACAGTTATAGCCCCTTAAATCCATGTCTTTAACATTTTAAGTTTTGATATTAAGAGGATATTTCTTCAATGTATATTAGAATATATTATTTCATAATTTTTGTTCTATAATCACACATTTTCTAATCTCAATTTAATAAGGGATAAAAATAATTCAAAACATACCTATTACTTTTATCATATATGATTTTGAAACCCAAAATGATAAACAATTTGTCATTTTAAAAACGACTGCTGTGTATGAAGCACTTGGCATCTAACTTGATTTGATTTTATCTAAAAACATTATTTTGTTTTTCTAAAGCTCATTCAATACCTTTTCCGTAACAACTTCCAATTTTTTTTGAAAAAAAACTAAAGAGATTTATTCCCCTCACTGAAGTTTGACTGCTTACGTTACTATAAATAGCATTAATGTTTGGCAAGGCCAAGAATGGGCAGGGAAATGCTGTCATGCGTTTTGAAAACTTGAGGGGTTATTATTCTTTCTAATATTTTTGTCATTAGTGAAAAAGAATTAAAATTCTATTGCAGGGTAATTATGAAAACGAATCTATACATTGATGCACTTTATGTCCAAAAGGGAAAGACAGCTGTTAATAGAGACTCTCACCAAAGTGACTTCTGATATCAAATAAACCAACAATAGTGGATCAAATTTACAAATATCTTAGGTTTGCAAAGCACAGATGTAGAGGATAAACTGTACTGAAATAATCTGATGTCACACTTTTGTGTGTAGCAACTGCATGAACCCGGAAATGAGAGGTGAACGAAAACTGATGTCCGCGACTTTATATGATGTAATCTGTCATGTTATTTGCTGGAATTAAGTCGAATTGATACTGGAAAAGGTGATAAAAGCTGACGGGTGTTTCGTTAAAGCAACTCTAATGCATAGAAAACATCATGGAGAAATAGCTTAAAAGTTAAGTCCTTTGATAGTGTGAACAGTTGCACATCACGGAGTAATAGCAAAACAAGTACTCTGATAGTTTTAGCATTTGCAAGTATTTGTGATGAATATGCGAATATTATTTTCTTGAACGAGAACATTTGGTTGAATGCTATGAATGCTCTTGTTAGGAGTCCAAGTCATCAGTTGACTATGTAAGTAGATTCTGATTTCTTAATTATTTGCTTTGTGAGATAGTTTACTCTCTTGTTGACTAAGCTCTTATGCAAATGTGGGAACCGGATCTCAAAAAGGACAAGTTTAGATACTTTTAAGCCCTAAGAGTAGAGTCTGGCGTTAACAAAGCTCTTGTTCAGCAGATGACCTATTTCAAGAAAGAGGCTGGTGCTTGTTTATCTTGTATTTGATTAATATGTTTCCTTTGTGATCGAAATGTAAAAGCCATTAATTATGTTCTAAAAGCATGATTAATATTTTCAAATAGTGAACTCTAAGCGAGTGTAAATCTCTGATACATGCAAGATTTCATGCAAGAGGAGCATATGTTTTCTGGCTTTGTCATATAATAATATGTATACATCTGTTCATGAGGGTATATCGGTGGTCATATCTCCTGGAAACCACTCTCTGTCTCCTTTGTAATTTCAAAATTGTTTTCTAAAAAGAAAGGAATCGTCGTAATGACAAGGACACAGACATCCGCTGAGTAAACTGTAAAATATATAGAAGCAAAGGAAAAGCTCTATACCCCTTTCTTTTGTGATAGTGTGCGTGCATACATGTAGCTGCACAAGGCGCATGTAATTTAAAAGTTGTGTTGCGTCCTCTTTATAACTTATCATGGGTGAAGTGGTTTAGAATGTATAGAAGTATAATTAGAAGTATAGAATGCATAACCACTTTTATGGTTTTTTCAATATATATATTTCAATATTTTGTAAAATGTGTTGACCAAATTAATTTCTAATAGCTAAAATAATTAAATCATTCCTGAAGTGCAAATATAGCGTTTTGACCAATGAGATGTCATAAATATTTTGAAAATGTCTTTACTACTCCTTTGCAATTAAACACTGTTATATTTAGGATCACACTTCCGCAAATTGTTTAACTTCCAATAAGTTTATGTGACGTATTTGTATCTGCAGAGTTCATACAATACCTTGGCATTTATCAGGCCAAACGTGACGTATCAATGACGGCTTGTTATTCGCGGCTATATATAAGGTTTTATTTTTTTTCAAGCAAAAAAATGTTGTTGTGAATAGATTAAACATTCAACCTCAGGGTCTCAAAATTCTAAAACTGACTGTTCACAGCACAAACTATTCGTTCTTGTTTTACCTTAACCTTAAATGTACTTTCAAGTCTCTTTGAAAATACTAGTATCAGCAACAATGAGATCAATGTTATCGTATTCAACCAGCTGAACCTTATCAACTATCAATCCCTTTACGCCAAAACCACTAACAAGATCCACAAGAATCCACAAAGCCAAGGATCCTTGTCTGCTCAAGTTTCTCTCCCATCTCCCTTAGGCAAAGAGGTAAATCCTACATCAGCGACTCAACATCTTTCGTCAATCAACTTAAAGAAGCAAACCTCATCATGGCCTCACGATGTCATTTACATCTTCACTAACATCCCCCCCCCCCCCCCAGAAAGCCTTAGAAATCACAGCGCCACGCCCAACTTGACCAGCTCGAAACCACGTTAACCATAGACAGCATCATCAACCTTGTTTCTAGCTGTTTTGAAATATCCCTTTTCCCCTTCAACGACAATATCTGCTAGCAATTCCATGGACTAACACCTCTTCCCCCCTCATCACAGAGAACTTCATGACATCATTCGAATGAAATCGCCCAACAAGCCCTAACGATCACCAATAAGGCTCACAAATCCAGAAGATCTTCTGCCTCAACAAGAGCAAAGCCAGCACTGACGTCATCTTTTCCAGTGGCATGATCCTCAAGCAATTACCGAGAGCCAACCATCAGTGCAAGGCCCAAACCAAGAGGGTGTATCTACAGAATACGCTATCAACATGAACAAGAATACAATAGAGTAACACTTCGCCCATGCAGTACAAGGATAAAGGAACATGAAGCGCCAGTAAGAAAGTTCAACGGGAACTCAGCCTTATCAGTAAATGTCCTCAAGAACAAGGGTCACTTCGTCAACCTGCAATAAGCTACTTGGTATTTGCTCATCTACACACCTGTCGGAGGCAAATCCGAGGAGTTTCATTCCCCAATCCCTGAATCCCTCCACCCATCCATCCATCTACTTACTCCTGTCAATCACAACCCTTCAGGAACTTCAAACAAGTGCCCACTCTTACGTTCAAACATTCACTTGACTAATTGTATGTACACACACCGATTCATTATCTGTTATTTTGTTGATAAAAATCGCGAAGTTTCAAGTATATATTGTCACATTACTCGACCTACTAACATATAATACTTGTCAGCAAGAATATATCAGCACTTTTCTTTAAATTTCAGCCGTCAATAATGTTTGGTATTAATCACACCACATCAACACTTGAGTGCCTCTTTTATAGACCTTTACAGACAGATAGTGACACATTTTGAATTAATTCTTTGTCAATGGTGGAGGATTACTCACATTTACAGGACATTGATATTCAACATCTAACTGTAAATGTTGTGTTTTATATAAAGTATGCCTTTGTGACATTTGGATAATGAGGAAGGGAAGACAGGCAAATTAAAGTGTGTTAGTTGAAGGATTGTAATGTTATAAATGTGTACAATGAAACGTGATCTCTGGCCACTAACTAGGAAATAATTTCATAGGAGACATAAAAAGAAAAATAGGTTTTTCTAATTCATTTGTCTCCTTTGATTGATCACTATATTGATACTGACTGTCTTCATTTCTTTCCTTACATATTGATGCGTATGCTTAATAAATGTCTTACATCCCCTGAACAAAAGTTTTAATGTATCTGTCTATTTGTGCATTTTTTCAGCTACTGTCCGCGAAAGGGGATTGTGAATTGTAGATTTTGTGAATCTTTGGCCCCTTATAAGGGCAACAAGAACCATTTTCATCTGCTTCTCCAGAATAATTATACCTGGAAGGCTGAAATATTATGTGGAAACTCCTTTAGCAATGAGGATTCTAAATTGTAGATTTGTTAGCCTTGTGGCGCCTACCTAAGGCAACACGGAGAAGGAAAAGGCCTAGAAAGCTTTAATGTGTGTGGAGACTCCACAGGCAATTTGCATTCTTAACTGTAGAGTTAGGGACCCTGTGGTCCATAATGAGGACAAAATTAGCCAAGCGCTTAAAAACCTATTATTGATTTTTACACAAGACGCACAAGGCCTTGAGGAAATCGAATTTTTCATCTCTACAGTTTCAATTCGAATTGCTGTTGCGATGTTTTGGTATGCCTAACAGAGTTTAGTTTGGCTTTTTATGGTAGTCGTTACATGTTTTTCCCATGGACTGCCACTTGAAATTTGCTAAACATCTTATATCAATCATGTTTTTCCTAAAATGTATTCAAATGCTTCTAAAACAAAGGAAAAGGAAAAAGGTAAAACTGCTTCGTTTCAACTAAACATATTACATTCTTTTCATTTTACTGTTTTTTACTTGTACAAGTGTAAACAATTCTGCAAATTCTTTTTGGTTTTCATTTCTTGAAGAGGGTACCTACGAAAGATTTACTTTCGTTTACTGCGTGCATTCAATTTGTACAGTTGTGTATTTAGTTATTAAACTTGCTATAATAACAAAATATGAAAAAGGTAAATGGGTAACAACTTGTTTATGAATGATATGCATTAATGCAACGCATCTCGTATACTATACCGTTATAAAAGCTCAGAATATAATAGACAAAGCTATAAAAACTGTTAACGGCCCCACATTAAAAACCAAGGGACGACAACTGAGTATAAAAGAATTGCGAGATCAACTAATATATAACTTATCGGAACTATCAAAATTTGATGAACAGCTAGAATATGAAAAACATAAATTAGCCAAAGCGGACAACCCAAAACAAAAGGAACGTGTCATTAAGAGAATAAAAGATTTGGAAGATGAAAGGATGGTAAGATTGGAAGCTGCTTCAACAAATAAGAAGTATTACGATCACAAATTCAGCACATTCGGCAGTCTATAAACAGGATAATGGATGAAATTACATCCCTTTGTGATTGTCTTCAAACTTTTTATCGTGAATTCGAAATAAGCATTGCTAGTATTTTAACAGCGATAGGACTTAAAAGTTTCTACTTTGGTTCTATCTATAACTGGAGGTCCTTTAGGTCCGACTGCCACAACCAGACCAAACCAGAAACCCAATAAAGTCAAGGAATGGTTACAGTATATATCCAATACGTCTTGATATCTTTTAATAGAAGCAGGTAGATCAACTTGACAGAATGATTGTTCCATATTTGCTATAAAATTTTTCTCGGCATCTCATGATGAACCCCGGTTTAGTAAATCCCTTCGAATCACTGAGTATAAAAACATCCCACTTTATGCGAGTCTGTTTTTTAAATGAAATATCTCTTGGCGAGATTCGAACCACAGACCTCTTGATCCGCCGTTGATCTACTGGGCTATCCTGCTTCCATCCATCTTGTAGCAATGGTACTAGCAAAATGTTTAAAATACGTCTTTCAATACAATGAATAGTACAAAGTATGCAATCGGCATACATATAATAATTTTATATCTAAAGGTTTGATTTCAAATTATAAAGGATGAAGTCGCCTAAAGATCCGAATTATGCTATAATTCGTGGAGAGACTGGTTATGATAAGACAACATTTAGACTGGATTTACTGGAGATTTATTACTATAAACATTTTGAACGCGTGGTATGAGATGAAATAGAAGTTTGAGCTGTCAAAACTAGCTTTTTCTGGGCGGCGTACAAGACGTAGTTTGTGGATTCTTTCACAGAAATATAACTCAATCGTGAAAGATTTTAGAGAACATAGTCGATAGGTTGCCTTGTTTAAGTTTTAAGATAATGATAATATTGATGATTGTTTACGCGAACATTATGTCATTGAAACGAAAGTCGAGAGAGAGAAAAGGTAAAAAAACAATCGAACCAAAAGAATTAAGCCAAAATTGTTACTTTGTACAGATTACCCAAACTCTTATATAGTTGCAAAATGAGAGAATATAGTAGGTATCAATGGGAAGTTTTGGATCATCGTTTGGTGAAGCGTATTTTGTCATTACAGAGAAAAACTTCAAAAGAGTTTTTGCGTATTTGATATTGAGAAGAATACGTCTTGGTCTCTGTTGGTCTAGAACCCCCATTCATACCTAATAGCTATATTTAACAACACAATATGTTCACTGAATTCAAATCATCCCTAGAAATGGTTAGCATCTCAATAATACAAAGGAGAAGAAAGAGAACTAATCTACGCCATATCGCCAGAGAAAATCCAATATAGCAAGTTTATAACCAGCAACTGTCACAACAGACGCCATGTTGCAATAAGACCAGAGGTCCCTGTCGTTAATCAGGGCATGACCTATATCAGTAAAGACTCTCATTTAAATACGGCTTCAAAGGCTTCAATTAAAATTACATCCTTATTAACGGTCATCACCAAAGATCAAAGATCCTCTTTTTATAATGAAAAATGATCAATTTACGTGTTGATACGATACAGAAATAGATTCTACATGCAGTAAGGCAGGAAACGAATATTGAGAGGATATTTTGGAAATGATGACTTTATTTACTTTTTCCATTATGTACAGAACTAAGTCCTTAGTTAAAGTGATCGGACCGCAAGTTGTAAGTCATTTAAACATTTAACCATTGTGAAATCGGATGGTGGGTGGTTGTTGTAATTCAGCACTGTAGCCAATTAATTATCTGCGGCCTTCAGAATTATCTCGCAAGCACCACACAACAGTTTCGGTTTGAACCATGCTCGTTTTCTTAACTTCCGGTCAGCTACATACAGAAACACAACTTCACAAACACAATCCGCATTCCGGATAGGACATCCCTCCCCCATCAGAGAAATGCTGTAGCGAAATGTAAACACTGACTGCCATTTCTGCAAAATACTTGAACACAATTATATCGGTTACACAATCATTTGTCTCCATATTACTATGGTATTCTCTTGACTTTATCATTGTAATTAATACTGAACTAATATTTTTAACTATGCATTGAATCAATAAGCATCCATACTTAATGTCTGTGATCTGAACAAGCTGAAACAGTAAAACTATAAACTAAAATTTGGTTAACTAGGAAGATTCCCAATTTGAAAAACATGACAAAGTCGTCAAACTTCTTTGGAACGGACTTCAATCTGTCTGATTTCCGTAGGCACTGATCTAACCTCACAGTCCCTGGCTGACAAGCTTTATTGTCATCAACTGGCACACTAGTGCAACAAGATTAAAGTGTCACTATTTCCATTTTTCTTTCAACATAGTCTCCACTGCCATCAATACATTTGGACTAGCGATGTTCCAGCTTCTTTATGTCATTCTTGTAGAACTCCGCATCCATGGCCTCAAGACATCTCTCCATGGCACCATCAGGCTGTTGTTATTAGCAAAATCACGTCAACGTAAATCATTTCAGAGTGGAGAAGAAGTCCAGTGCTTAATCTGGGGAGTAGGGTGGACGTTGAAGAATTTCAAAGCGCCATTCGGTCGCAGCAGTGACAGCAACATGTGCTCTGTGGACGGGAGAATTGTCCTGAAGGAGCAGCACTTCTAATTCTGCACTGAGCTTCCCTTGCCACTTGGCATTGATGGCTGTCCTTCCTTTCCTCAATTCATAAGCATTATATGACCCCTTGATATTTTAGCCCTCCTCTAAGTAATCTTTAAGATTTTTCCCTGGCTATCCAAAAAATAACGATAACATCACCTTTCGGACAAATCGAACTTGCTTCAACTTTTTCGGGATTGAGGAATTGGCATGCTTCAATTTTTCTACGAACTTTTTTATCTACCCTCGTACGTCTAGGGCTTTCCCAGAGGTTATACAGTAGAAAATCGAGCCAAAATCTAAGAAGTCAAGAAGTAAGTGTGACTTATGTCTCGTGGAAAAATGATTCAATTAGGTTTGCTGTTAAATCTGATATACGCAGATATATCATATTGAATTAGAACTAATAAGACATGAGGATAAACATGTCTTTGCTGTTGGTACAGTACTAGACGCTGTAATCTGACTTTGGGAAACCATGTAAACGACAACATGGGTTTTTTTCTTGTTGTTTTTTTTATCAGAGAATGAATAAGGATTTATACATTGCTCATTTGTAATTTTGTCTACCCCATGCACATTTTAGACATATCTTCTTAAGGTGTGTTTAATGTTTTGAGTTTCAATGATACGTTATAAATGTATATTTATATATGTATGTGTATATATATATATATATATATGCTTTTATTTCATGGTTATAGATCTATATTGGCATCCTCCAATCCAGATATTGTCAAAGAAATTAAATTAAGGATGTTTATATCCAAAAATGCTCATGCAGTCGCAAATTATCACTGTCTCAATGTCGTAAATACCCACATCATTTTTCAATTTGAGGCTGCTATGTTACTCTTTGATTAACCATTAGCTTTTGACCAAGTTCAACAATGTGAGTATCGTCTTTCAGTACAGGATGAGAACAGGTTTTCTCTACATCTGATTTCGTGTACTGAGAACAGTGTTGATCAACATCTGATTTCGTAACATTTTCCGAAAATATCGTAAATAAGTCAAATTTAAATGAACAAAATAAAACATGATTTGATTTGAGAGTACAAACCTTTGCTAAGCAGTATTCAGTGCTTGATGACAATTCTACTGTTTTAAATATTTTCAGAAAAGTTACTTATGAAGTTGTTTCAAAGAGTATATTGATCTAGATGTATGACTTCATTATAACTGAGGCACAGATTCTTCTCCTACAATAATCAATCCATGAAGAAGTGATGAAAAATACATTATTTCTACTGTTACTAAAAGGATAGAGACGTTTAAAAACATTTCTTCATTAAGATGACAATTCCATTCAACTGCTCTCCCTCGATTTATTATCAATTACATTGGATATCTTCCCAGTCTTTTCATTTGAGTTTTATTCATCGATAATTCAATTATCATTCTAATGAAAATACTACACATGTACAAAGGTATTTGTACGTACTAGAAGAACAATTACTTTAAAACGCTTGGCGTAACCAAAATCAATCTTCATTTATGTAAATGGAGATTTTATAGCGAAAAACATCTGAAATGCATGATATGAAATGTCATGATTTTGAAAACCGTCGATAGATGATTTTGTATAACCACTCTGAAGAGAATTGTTTGCTTTAAGAAATGATATATAGGTAAAAGAATTTTTTTTTATGTCCCAGAAGATTTGCAAAGCAAGATACATTTAGCTTAAGTACAGAGTTGAAGTTGAAGGAAGTTTCTTTACCTTAATTCCTGTTAGACTTGGCTGTATCTAAAGTCCTTGTCAGTTTTTTCTGCAAAATTAAGAAATTTGGACTTACTTGGAGTAATTCTGAACAAAGTGTCAATATATTTTTGAAGAACTTTCAATATTTAAGCATGGTATTCTACCCTTCTCATTAAAAAGATCAGTATTTGTTTGTGATCTTTACTGAATATTCATATTATGTTTATGAATATAATCAGTAGTCCAGTTAGGCCAGATACATATGTAAATATATTTACTTGAACAATCAGTCTCTGAAATAAATTATCTACTCCAGATTGGTAACTCTTTTGTTGACAACTCTCTGGATATAGAAGAGTTCGATCAAAGAATCGAAACTATGTGTCAACAAAGCAAGTTTATATATATATATATATATATATATATATATATATATATAAAATATATATTAAGTAAAATGCCAGCAAATGTCACAACAGACTCTGTACTGTGATAACGCTCTTGGTCCTTCTCCTTAATAAGCACGTGGCCTCAATCAGGAAATAATGTAAAGGTATGGTACTTAAGACTATCTTAGTCCTAGATACCTAGGCAAAGGTTCATAAAAGGCTTAAACAGTAAGATTAAAATCACATCCTCATTAAACTGCATTAGTATTTATCAAATATACTTTTTTTCGATAATGATGAATGGCCAATTTACGTTTTGGTACGTTACATGGCCTAAATAACTAATCCATTGAGATAATCCCGTCGCTATGATGTCAATTTCAAAACATTGAGGGATTCGAAACGACAGTTCTTAACTGATTTAATACATCTACATAAATTTCTATCATACAAAGATGAGTTCTTAGTTTTTGAAGGTCAAATTAAAGTTGTCAAAATTTTGTAGTGATAAATTTAAACAACCAAAAGAAAGAAAAACGTTGGATTAAGTACCTTTTCTAAATGCACTTTTCCTTAAATCGCTGAAGCACTAAAATTGATGTGGATTCGAATATAAATGTTGAAGTTAGATTGTCAGCACATGTCCACTGATCAGTTCATATTTCAACTAAACAGGGTGCATGGGTGAATATAAGAATGTCAACCAAGTGAATATGTAATATATTCCATTAGGCTAAAGCAGTCAATTACAGACATAACCAACAGGTTTTTTTCTATTTTGGAATTGTTCAAAATCAAACCAACCATCAGTATTTGTTACTACATGTTGTAATAGTTATGAAAGCTAAATCTTTATCTTTAACTCAGTTTTCAAAGTACTGTCACGTATTTTTTATTGAAATTTAAGCAGGTGTTAGTTGTTTTTCGAGATTATATCCATTTCGAATTTAAGTAGTTATTTACCTCAGTGTCACGTGCACAAGTAGCAAGGTCACACGATCTATAGCTGCAACTTTTTATGGTGAATATGTGAATATTCCATAATTTTAAATTAAAAGTACAAAAATTATGGCTCCGACTGTGTGTATGCAACTTTCACGCATGCATATATCGTACTTTTGGCATTTTCATTTTTCAAGGTGACTACCTTCTTTTGATAATCTGTTTAGTATATATCATCGAGCAACATGCGTTGAGATGAAGAAATTTTTCATACCAGTTTTATAAATATATGTGTATTCTGTTTTAATGTCTCCTATACAGTTACGAAAGGATAATTCTAATGGAAGGAAAGAATTCTTCTAATGGAGATACACAAATCCAACAAATACACAGTAAACCATATAGGACTAAGGAGAGAGTATCAGACACCAAAACTCATTACGTGAAATCCACCGTGGGGCATATCGTATTGTCCGTAATAGATAGATGTACATTGTAATTCTATTCAGTAAATGATTCCTTTCACATCCATAAAATTCCATCAGCGTGTTCTCGAGTGCTAGTTGATAATCTACTTGAAGTGATGACAACAGGCAGTTTATGTGACGGCTCGCTTGAAAACCCACTCCTGAGTAGACCACGTCTTTTGTTTTTCTGTCATGTAGGGTGTTGTTGAACAACCAACAAACAATATCCCATTCAAAATCAAAATGTTAAATATAAATGTTGGTTGCATCTACTAATGACATTACTTTTCTTATCCTGCTAAATCAGCTTATGTGAACCCATTCTCGCTCCTTCCTAATACCCTGATCGCTTTTGGACTAAATCCCACGTATGGCTGGCAGCTTGATATCCGTGGCCAAGCTCACCTGTTATTTCTTAAGCCGATATTGAAGCTACTAGATTGAACTATTTCCATCCGGATTGTGCCGCTGTTGCTGAATGCTAGTCCTCTCATTGGCTGGTTAGATAACTAGCGATACGAGAGGTTTTTTTAAAGAGATTAGGGTATTAGGAAGGAGCAAGAGCGGATTCTTATACGCTGATTTAGCAGGATGTACATTTCTACAAAAATGTTGAAATGATAATGCTTTACTGACGAAGAAATGTGGCTAAATGCAGTTTAATATATTAACAACGCGATGTTGTATTCAACCAACGACTGAGATATTATTTCACTGCCCATAACAACAGCCAGGGAGTGTATTTATAGATCTTTTTCCCTTCATATTAATATACCACGTTCAAGGTTTTATGTTTCAGTTAGACATTGATGAAGACAGTTCACAAATGAACCAGATTCGATCTTTGTTGAGTAATTTACTTACAAAGGGCTACCATCGAGTTTATATGTTTCATTCAATTATCACTTTATCATTTTTCTATCGATGCCTTGATCGTCACTATTATATGGTGGTTGCTTTAAAACAATAAAGTTGGGACATTTTCGTGTTTTGCAAATTACTGATTCCTGATACAACCAACGTCAAACTTTCCCAGAAGTTATACAGCATAAGTTCGAGGCCAAATCTAGAAGCTCAAGAGGGAAAATTCAGTTATGTCTCGTCATGAAATCTTTCAATGAGATTTGCTGATTAATCTGATATGCGCCGAAACATCCTGTGGAGTGGGAACTAATAGGATATAAGGATAAACACGTCTTTGCTGTAATTGCACTATCATACGCTGTAATCTGACTTTGGAAACTATGGTTAAGGCAAAATGATTGATTTCTCAGAAATATCTTTTTTAAATTACGAAGAGTGCTGATATTTTAAAAAAGGAATAATCCATTAATGGTGATTTTATCATTATTCTTTCAATATTCCTGTTTACAAGTCTCAGCAGAAAGCAACGGGGTTCATATAAGCAAATTACACGTGCTATTAGCCTTTATGATATCTCAGCTGATACCAATGGGTCAAGGCAACAAAGACAAGAATGACGTATGATTTTACTTCTTAAAATAGGAGTTTTCAATGCAGCTACAGTCCAGCTATATTATAATAAAGAAGAGCAACGACAAAGCAAAATCCTAATCATCGCAAGTTTTGGAGTTCAAGTGGTTATGCCTATATTTAGATTTTTGCTTTTCAAACTCTTACTACCAAAAGAACATTTATTTACACATTTGTTTAAGTTAGCTTAATATTTGAAGTGTTAATGATACCAGACAGTCTATTTTGGCATTCGTATGATAACAATGAAGTTTTAATACTTCATCTAAAAAGAACTTGTCAAAGAGATTCCATTTAGAATGTTCATATCCAAAATATACTTTTAGAGATGCCAAGGATACTCAGATTTGAGACCACTGACTTCAAACTCAATTATTCACCTCTGAATTTCGCCATTCAAAAGCAACCATATGTTCTAAAATGGTTGCCAAGGATAAAATCGAATATTCTTATCAAACTGACTTTATGAAAGAATTCTCCGTCATTTTTATGACATCCTGTTAATTGTTATAAAAGTTTATAGTAGTTTATTCACAGTTTAATAAATGCTGATATTATATATTCCAAAAAAAATACCATTCATCCATTTCCAAGTTACAAATATGTGAAGAATTATAACTTTATAAATCAAACAAATAGCAGAGGCCTTAATCACATTTTCAACTCAAACATCAGCTTCTTATTTAGATATATTTCAAACATTACCTTTGATTAATTGGTACGTGCCATCAACGATTCATTGTCCGATCTTCTATCACAATCTCCAATTTAGATCTTTATTTCGTCACTTTGCTGTACATATTATTTTTCCGAATGTTACATTACAGCAAGTCAGCATTTTTGCTAAAAATGAAACCATTGAAAATGTTGGACATATGCGACACCAAAACTACTCAGGGTGTCTCTACGCTATACTTCGCAGACATATAGTAATGGATGGTGATAGAAACATTATCAATAGTTCTGGATTACTCAAATACTTGATATTCAATATGTTACTTTAAATGTGGAGCTATACTAGAAGCATGTTTTTGGCATTTCGAATGAGGGAATGCATCCACACATTAAGAGGAAATCTGACACGCTCATAGCAATGTGTTAGATAAATGTCTGTGTTGTTTAATGTATTTACAGTGCAATGTAATCTCTGGCTACTATCTAGGATAACATATAATAGGAAATTAGATATATGTGCTTGTGCTTAAAAGAGAAAATATGTGTTTGTTCTGAAGGATTTGTCTACCGTAGTATGATTGATTGCCATCTTGCAGGTGGATGCTTGTGACTTCTTATTCATTATCTTTGCTCAATAACTGTCTTATTCCGGGCTTAGTGACTTGTCTAAGCCCGGAATAAGACAGTTATTGAGCAAAGATAGCAATCATGGATGAACTTGTTTCAAAGTGCTGATAAATCTAGAAATATGGCCTTATGATAAGTGAGGTACTCATTCTTATTTTTTAACTTATTTAGATAGCAGCTATAATGAAAGGCACATGTTAATAAGTGATGAAACATTTATATTATTGAAACATTTATGAAGTTTGTACACCAAAGGACAAAGTGAATAAAGAAATTTTTTTATGATGATTTATGACTTCCAAACATTTTTTTTTCAGATTAATTAATCAGTCGATTGCAGTTCTTCTTACTCGATCTTTCGAGTTTGATTAAAACTAAATAACTTTTACCATTATGAAAAAAAAGTGCAATAAGTAATCGTTATTCGTCCTAAATCGTTGTCAGTGCTTAAATATTGCCTTATTCATAGCTTCGGCTGCCTTGTAAGTATAACTTGTATATCAAATTGATGATAATTGTAGATATAAATCTGCAGATTAATTTGTGTACTGTTTGTATGCCCAAGATAGTTTACCTGTTTAAACATGTTAGTGATGAAATGGAAATTGTTACTGTATTTCATTAACAAATAGATTACTCTATTTCAAGAGACTAGTTCATTTTGGTGAAATTTTTATTTAACTAGCTTTTCCCAGAATAATTATCTATAAAATTGGAGTTCTTCCCACTCTCTGTTTGAGAATGAATCATCAATATGTCCATAATCATTTATATTGAAGACTAATCAAGGGAAAAAACACGCACTAATTTGACACTTTACCATTGCAGTGTGGAAGATTGTCAAACAGTAAAAAAAAATCAAATAAATTACTTCTTGAAGTTTCAATTGGGAATATAGATTCGTTGGTATTTAGTGTATAAAGGTAATAATTCATTTCTGGTACAATTACTTCAATAGAAACTTCTTTTTTTGATAAAAATTCCATAACTTTATTGTTTTGGGTAAATAATGTTATTATAGGAGTGAATAGTTATAATATATTATATAATATAATTTCGATGTTCCTGAGCAATATCTTGTTTTTGTCGATATTCAGCATTATCATTATCTTTTTTATTTGTTAACTTTCACATTTCAATCTGATGTTTCGAGGGGGGAAATGTGGTTAATGAATACTTGCTGAAATATTATAAAATCTAGAATTTAACATTTTCCCTCCAATAATTTTCCCTACTCCAAAGGAATTGAGTATCACTCAACCATACCAATGCCCAATATTCAAAGCCACATAAGGATCTTCCAGCACCTAGATAGTCCAACTGACTGACCAGCTGAAGGCATAGTGGTTTTACATTATAAATGAAAAATGGTCACAACAAATTGCTCCTACCACGTAGGTATTTCCCTTCAAATTAATTCTTCCATCGATTTAAGACCGATATGTAAGCATGATTGCATTTTGGTTTATTCATTGAACAAATTGCTCAACAGACAAAACCAAGACATCAAACCATTGGTTGAAGTGAATCAGAAGTTTAGGAACTATCAGAGGAGTCTGAATCCCTCTTTCCTAAACGTTTTTCTTGTGTCCTTGTATAGGCTTTATCTAATTCACTAAAATTCATAACTTCTGTACAACATTTATCAGTATCTGACTGTGCCATTGAATGATTTAGAATACACAAGAATCCTTAAGGTGGTTAACTTAGTTTCTGACACCTCTGTGAATCAAATGTGAGGATTTCAATCTCCATATCGACTCTGCATCTCACCAGAGACAATCCAATATAGAAAGTTTATGAGCAGCAACCGTAGAGCAATAAGCCTATGGGTTTCTGATAGTTTTCGGCTCATGACCTATATCAGCAAAAACCGCTTCAAAGGATTTGATCAAAATTATATCAACTAACTATTATCAGTACAGAAAAAAATATCCGTTATTGTAATGAGGAGATGAAATATAATAATATTCGGATAAAATACATAACTAGATTATGCATTCAGTTAACAGGAAGGAAACTATGTCTTGGAAATGATCAGCTCATCTGATTTTGTGTTAATGATTTATTTTAGACATCTAATCACAAAGCTTTATTAAACTGTGAGCCGTTTTAAAATAATTGTTCTATGATATTCAAATGAAATTGATTTTGACACATAAACTTCATCAATTATGAGCAGTCTTGCGAACTGTGGTCCCAGTTTTAGGAATATTTCTTTATTCAATGAAGACGGTTTCTGATAAACATTTCAAATAGAAGAAAATCATCCCCATTACGAGGCACGCAAATCCAATAAATACACTGTAAACACTGGGGGATCACGGGAGAAGGTCTCAGACACCAGAATTCATTAGGTATAATCAGTCAGATTGATGTTTAAATGTCAAAAATAGAGGTACGCCATCATAATTATATTTAGTTAATATCAAAACATATCCAGCAAGATGTTCAAGAGCGCTTGAAGAACCTGTTAGCACTGCGATTTGAAGTACAGGAGCAGAGATTATGGATTGCTAGAATATCACACTTGGTTTTGTGCGATACCACAAAGTCACTTAAGAGTACATAATTCATTTTGTGTTAACATTTAAAGAACCCTTTTCCTTCTTTTTGACATTATTCAAGGATATTCGATGTTCTGTAGACGAATGGAAATGATAAAATGATACTGATTTATTGACCTAGAATACGGGTAAATGAAGTCGTATTTATTAAGAGTGCAACGTTAACTACACCTAATACTTTGAAATAATTTCAAGACTCATCTCAGCAGACAAGACGTGTTTTGCTCATGTGGAAGCAATATATCATTTTGCTATTTTGACTTCCATAAATGTTTTTTCTTTTATTTTCTTTATGTACATATCAGGTTCCCCGTTGATATAAGTATTCATATTCATCAATTTATTAACTTACAACATAATGAAGTATGTTATTGGTATAATAATCCTCTTCTCGGTTGTTGGTAAACATGAACTCCTTTTGCAAATTTCAAACTATCATGCCTATCTCAAAACTGCTATCATGTTTAACGTTCAATTTGCAGGGTGCACCATTCATCCATACTTTAATGTCTTGCTTATCCAAGAACCACAATATATGATAGTGTTGCTGTCACAAATGAACTTCAAATAAAGACTTGCTTTGATAGAGTTTAACAAACTGTTTTAACCTACTATTTAGAATGGTTTCAAAACGAAGTATATATTTGTTTATATATTGTATATGTTTAGAAGTATATATTAACAAAAACAACAACACCAATTCCCCAAAATAGATTTTAATCACATTTAATTAAATGTTTGAGAGTTATTTTAAAGAAAGCCGGTGGTTGATAAGAATTTGGGGTGATCAATGTATTGAATAAAAGGTTTGATCATGAACTGGAAAAGAAGATTAAAAGATGAAAAATGACTCCAAACTCGTAGGAATATTTCACGGCAGATCACCTCCACTTATCACCAACTAAGTGCGTTTACTTTAGTGCCTTGTAAATTAATTACTCTGCAAAATCTAGGTAACAATCAAACCAAAAAGGAGGTATATTTGCCATATAAACCTTGTTTGTTTGATTAATATCAGATATCAGGAATACAATATATCCTTATGCTCGTGAAAGGTTCCTATTACAAAACATGTATTGCAACAATCGTAAATTACTTTATTTATCATAAGCTGATCAGAATCAAGATGTACACGTAATGATGAGACGTAATGAAATCTGAAAACTGGACATGTTCTTTCAGTCGATTTTAATAAAATCTAAACTGTATAATAAATTCAGAAGTAATGCTGTTGAAGAAACCATCTGATATTGAAATGGTCTCCGTCCGTCCGTCCGTCCGTTCGTCCGTCCGTCCCGATAATGTTTCCGGAGCACAACTCCAAAACAGTGAGACCTATCTCGACGAAACTTGGTATGTGCAACGGGCATCATGCGGAGATGTGCCTTTTGGGGTTTTCAACTTCTTTGCATTTTTATTTTTACCTGTTTCCATGGAAACGTAACATAGGATTTTCTTTCCGGAGCACAACTCCAAAATGGTGAGACCTATCTCGACGAAACTTGGTATGTGCAACGGGCATCAGGCTGAGATGTGCCTTTTGGGGTTTTCAACTTCTCTGCATTTTTATTTTTACCCGTTTCCATCGAAACGTAACATAGGATTTCGTTTCCGGACCACAACTCCAAAACTATGAGACCTAGCTCGACGAAACTTGGTATGTGCAACGGGCATCATGCGGAGATGTGCCTTTTGGGGTTTTCAACTTATTTGCATTATAATTTTTACCCGTTAATGTTTCCGGAGCACAACTCCAAAACGGTGAGACCTAGCTCGACGAAACTTGGTATGTGCAACGGGCATCATGCGGAGATGTGCCTTTTGGGGTTTTCAACGTCTTTGCATTTTTATTTTTACCTGTTTCCATGGAAACGTAACATAGGATTTTCTTTCCGGAGCACAACTCCAAAATGGTGAGACCTATCTCGACGAAACTTGGTATGTGCAACGGGCATCAGGCTGAGATGTGCCTTTTGGGGTTTTCAACTTCTTTGCATTTTTATATTTACCCGTTTCCATCGAAACGTAACATAGGATTTCGTTTCCGGACCACAACTCCAAAACTATGAGACCTAGCTCGACGAAACTTGGTATGTGCAACGGGCATCATGCGGAGATGTGCCTTTTGGGGTTTTCAACTTATTTGCATTATTATTTTTACCCGTTAATGTTTCCGGAGCACAACTCCAAAACGTTGAGACCTAGCTCGACGAAACTTGGTATGTGCAACGGGCATCATCCGTAGATGTGCCTTTTGGGGTTTTCAACGTCTTTGCATTTTTTCCGTTCGTCCGTCCGTCCGTCCGTTCGTCCGTCCGTCCCGATAATGTTTCCGGAGCACAACTCCAAAACGGTGAGACCTAGCTCGACGAAACTTGGTATGTGCAACGGGCATCATGCGGAGATGTGCCTTTTGGGGTTTTCAACTTCTTTGCATTTTTATTTTTACCCGTTTCCATGGAAACGTAACATAGGATTTCTTAAAGGTTGTTTGTAGAAAAGCAACATGATCACTGTTCAATATTCCACAACTAGTATCCTTAACTACCCTTTCCCTTTGGCGGGGGATATAGCTGACTCTGTCTGCTTGTTATTATTGAGAACCATATGAAAATTAGAAACGTAACGTACATTATATGAAGTCACTTCACAGCTATATACTTTATCTTCCATCCAAAATATATGTTAATAAGAAGATAGAATATAAGCACTATCTATCATAATTATTATTAGTGATAGGAAATTTTCATTTTATTAGTATGCTAGTTATAAGGAAGAAGGCACAGTCAAATCCAGAAGCTGTTGAAGTCTAGAGAGCAAACTGACGTCTGGAAGATGTTTCAAGCAGTGTATTAGTTCCAAATATCTTTGGTGTAGCTATGTCAATTATTGATTTTTATATAGCAACAGTATTGAAATTACATGAACGAATTACATAAGCATGATTGTTCCTAAATCATAACAAAGAATATGCAAATGCATTTGCACAGTGCATGCAAACTACTCGCTGGAATGGTGTTAGTATATATTTCCTGGGGAACACAAAATAACAACACTTGAAAGTGTAAATCTCACCGTGGTGTTCAAGTGTCAACAAAAATAAGTTATCCCGAAGAAATGTTTATTTAAATGACGCATGACACTAAAAGTATTCTTGAGCCAAAAAATGCAATGATAAATGATAAACGTTGAATGAATATTATTGCACAAAATTAATAATCCCTGGGTAATTTCGTAAGAAAACTACATAACACGGAGCAATTTAGTTTAGTTATTAAGAGATCCCAATTCATAGTGTATAAATAACATAATTAAATATCACATTGGAAAAATACCTTTTTATGTTTTATTCATGATGAATTTAGCGTCTGTCTCGCGATTTCAATCCAATAAGTACACACCAAGAGTAACCTGGGAGCTAGAGGAGTTCCTATTGTGAAGAAAGGAGTTCTAGTATTGGAAATAGATTTAAAGAATGGCGTCAAAAGAGACAGAATTAATAAAAGGCGTCTTCCAAAGCTTTTGTAAATTGCTGTTGTGGCCAAGAGAGATTATCTAATTTGTGCTGTCTTACGTACAATTACCTCTGTTGGAACTGTTCACCGTCAACATCTACCTACTGGACAAAGAATGACCTTATGAGAAATTATCTAAAAGCTACAGCTAGAATCGCACAACGGAATAAACCGACACTCATGACACAATGAATTTGTTTCATCAATATGCATGAACTTTTTTATGGCCAGTATGAAATTTCAAAATGAATCGTGTACAAATACCTGCCTTACTGATATGTACCTTTGTATATTTTGATTTATATTATTGACGCCATCTGTTCTGTCAAGTTAAAAACTTGGTCCAATCTTCACTTATGTCAATAATGTTTTGTACTTTCATATGGACCTGCAATCAAATATTAACACGGCGCCCTCTCCGCTTACGTAAAAATTCACTATATTTCTTTAATTTCATTGCACAAAAGAAGAAAAAAGGAATCACATTTCTTGTAACATTCTGACATGACTTTTGTATACATATTTCCTACTGTTTAAGAAACGTCCTTTAAAACATTTTGTTCAAAACTGAGACTGATATTCAAAAATAATTATTTACACGCCTAATGGTCAATTATTAATTTGTTTATTCTTAAGCAAAATCATTATAACCCTTAATCCTAGATAGCCACGTGTAAATGTTACGATGATTCCCAATTTGAACATGTTCCTTGGATCCATTTTTAGGCTTCCTGTTAGGTTTTTATTTATATTTCATTTATATCACAGAAGTATTGCTCATAGCTTTCAAAATAGTATTCAGCTTCAAGGAAAGCCAATTGATTAAGTATCTTTTTCTTTCCAAAAGGATTAATAGTACTTGGTGTCAAAGAGAAGGGCATGGTAAGTTATAGAACTGTACACAAAACTTATACAACTTACTAATACATTTATTTTGTTTTATTCAAAATATTTATTGAGAGCAGCGCAGTCACAAAAGAAAGTTCACAAGTCATTTCATGGACCAATTATTGTTTTACTCTGTTTCCCTTTAACTTGATTGATTCTATACCTCTTGTAGTCAATTAAAGGCTTTTCATTCAAAGCAAACACTCGGATTTTGTGACCTGCGAGATAACAGATGACAAGATGTAACAAAGCGGTTTTGCAAATATTCTTTAAAAAGCTCCTTTGAAAACAGTGTTAATCGAATCTTAACATCGAGAACCAGAGACATGTATCACAAAGTGGAAATTGATTTTGGGCACCCCTTTTAGTATTATGGTATAGAAATGCTAGCAGCATATTTTTAACATCTGTGGAGTTTCATATGTAAATAAATGATAATAAAGCAATCAACGAATTGGTCATTGTACTGGTTTTCAAAGACGAATTGCTGAGAATTAAAACAACGAACATTTATCTTCCTGTCTTGTTTATGTACTTAAAAATCAATATTAAGTGGTTGTGCACATGAAACATTTTCATTGGTGGACTTAATAGACACAATAAACAAATTAAACACTACATACAATGGAAGATTAATTATAAGTTTTGTTCATTCTGGAAACTTATTTATGAAATTTATAACCATGCCCTTTAACAATTTAACAGAACAGATATTGTACATAAGGTAATGTACATCTATCACATATATTGAAATGTTTATGACGTACTTTCTTTCGTACATGTTTAAACAAGTAAGTACAACTATTTATAGATGAGAACTTCTTAATTCTGAAAACAATAAATCAATCAAAATCAAATCAAAATAAATAAACTGAATAATAGTTTTGTATCAGTTCGTATCAGTTCGTGATTATTTGCCCAGGAACTATATAGAAACTTGAGCATATAAAAGATGTCAGAACCAGAAAATATTGTAATTAATTCGTATGTCATGCAATGTTTTAAGGGAGTGATCATACATAATGAAGCAATCCTACAAAATGGATCTTCCAGCGAATTGCAATCTAATTAATCAGTACACATCCAGAAAAAATTCGTCCCAACGAGTTTTTAAGCTCAAAATAGTGTGAACAGAAGTGGATATTAATTAAGAAGATGTCCTAGAAACAGACAGATTTGATAAATAGCTTCCACAAAAGCGATATCCAAAACGCAATTGACGCCAAGACAGATGATTTAAATTTCCTCCGTTCTTCAATTTAATTACTTCAGTCAGGATCATTCCTTCTTATCGCACACTTCACTTAACAAGATGACTTGAAATACCCTCAAAACACAAAACTTATTTAGAATTAGAAGAGCAATAGTTGTGTGTAAAATTTCAAGGATTCCTTGTTATTCAAGACCCGCAAATTTAGTTTAAAACCAACAGCCTTCGCCGGAGGTCAACCAAGTACTTTGTCAAAGTAATTTCCATTGAAATAATTGTTATGAAAATTTTTCAGTCGTTCTTTGAATATATGATAAAATTATTAGTCACATTATTAACAGGTTTAAGTGTGATTTTCCGTAATTTCTCCTTATATTATTGTTTTCTACTAACAATGTCAGAAATTATTGGCAGTAATTTGAAACAATCATTCTAGGGTAATTATAGTTTAATCCTGATGCAACAGGGGGATATCTAGAAAAACACAATGGGCTTTAATTTTCAATTGAAACGTGTAATCCCTTTAAAAGTTTGAAATTTGAGTTTTACAAACTTCATGAAAATTGAAATTTGTTGGTGAGGGTATTGATTGACCAAGAACTTAACTCTAACTTCAATTTATCTCAAAACAAGGAAATACATTTTTATGAATACACCGAAATCTCATCGAGTTTGGAAAAACATTAAGGGTTTACAAGAGAACACTTTATAGTAGAGTTTTTGTGACAATTCATTTCTTATTTCCTTGTTCAATATTGATCTAATTAATCAATAATTTTCGAGCTGATCTGATTTGCCATCATCTACGCCAAAAATTCCTTTAAAATCATTGTTTAAACCGTTTTTGTAAGTTTCATGAAAAAAATACAACAATAAACAGTTATTGATATGATTTAAATCTATATAAACCTCGACAGTGAATTGCAATTAAGCTAATGCATTATCTATAACGAAGGGGAATATTATCAATCAAAAGATTTAAAATCTTTGGAATTCTCCCAACCTGAAAATTATCATTGAGTGGAGGCACAACAAAGGATGATAGGGTTTCATAAAGAGAAAGAAAAAAGAACAAACTAGTACTTGTTGGACATATTACAAGGTTAATGTTACCTTTTTGGGTCCATTTGAAGGAAGTTGGCTTGGTAAGTAGGTTCTCGTGTTCTTGAGATTAAACATTTACACATTTAGTTCCAGTGCCTTACCCTCTATATTAAGTGCTTCAGAGGAGAAGAGGAGACTCAATAAAGATTTCCTCCAACTGATTTCAAGTTCATCTGAAGTAGCTGCTGATGTTTTACTATATCAAATTTACGTAATGAAGCATTATTTATTATTTCCATTGTATATTGAGTGCCGGAAAAGAGACGCATTGATGATTTCCTGCAATTGATGCCCTCTTTCTGAAGTGTTTCGCTGATGTTTGTTGAAATGTATATGGTTTGAACATTATTTTAGATAAACAGCTTTAAGTCCGTCATCAAAAAAGGCACTGAATCATTCTCCTTTTCAGCGGTTTGAATTGTTAACAGAACCAAAAACAAATCACACACCCCTTTCGAATTACTAATTATATCTAAACTAAGTTTCTAAAATATCAGATAAGGTATTAATTACTTTCCCGTTGAAGATACTGCTGTGTAACATTTATAGGCAATATAAAACTTATGAAATAACGCCGATTTACTTGACAAAGTGTTATTGCACTTTTGTTATCACAACAATAGCAACATGGACTTAATGGCAGCCAATTTAACTTAATATAAGATTTAATACACTGTCTCTCAAATGTGCTTTATTCATGCAAACGTCTAATAAGTACGTTCAAAAATGTTTCAAAGTTTTAAAAAAGCAATTAACTAACTTACTGTTTACTCAAGTGAGGTGAAATCATGGTCTCTGAAGCATGGAAACCACATACCACTGTTTGGTGTTGAATTAAGGTGTCGAACTCGGTTAGAAATTTGTTTTTGCCACAAGATTTATGGTTAACCCAAGATTTTTGCGATATTTTGTACTCTTGGTTCAAAAGTGTTGCTATCAATAATAACATAGTGGGCCAAGTTAAAATCTAATTTGCTGTGAAGTTGTTATTTTTCTTTTAAGAACATAGTTTAGAAAATGACATTAAAGTGTTGAAAAGCATCCGGTGACCCAAAATCATAATTCCTGAAATCGTTTATCATTCAACTGAGCATGTTAAATAAGAGTTTTAGAAATATCTAAAATGTCTGTGTCAGTTAAAAATACTGGTTAATATGCGAAAGAAACAATTCCATATTTTGTCTAAAACTGTTTAATTTAATTTCAGTTTTCAAACGCTGTGTTCAATTATCTATGTTGATGATTTATTCAAGAAAAGAGTGCACTTTATTTAACTATACAAAAACGGTCCACAAGCAATAGGCTGATAACTCTCAGTAATTTCGATAAAACTCACCTTGAACTTGCTATTTTGAAAAATAAACAATTCTAAAACACTTCATTTATTTGACTTATCTCTTCTTAATTTTTCTCTTTGAATAGCAATGTAGACATATTGATATGCAGCACTGTGATAGTTAAATTATTAACTCATCATTCACTGTAAACTACAATACATGTAAGTGACTTTAACATCCCCAAAAATCCTTATTTAATGGTACATTTTAATAAAGATAATTAATGTAATTAATGTAAATCACTTAGCTTAAACATCATTTGGCAAAGACAATGGATTCAATAAAACGATATATTTTGTGACAAACGTGTTTTGGGATTCTTTGAAGGTGTAAACGGTTGATAACGATAGCTGAACCTTCAGTTTTCAATTTTTGAGCTTTTGTGACAATACAGAAGGTTAATGTTCCAAGTTGACATGCACAATCCTAAGCAAAGGCTATTTCATTATAATTACTTTAGTATAAATTTTGTATGGGCCCTGCACACCGGGCTAAGTGAAGTGAGGTGTAAGTCATAGATCTGTTATTGTAAAATTAATTTCTGGATTGAACTAAAGCGGTGTACAGCGGTTGATCAAAAGTATGTTACACTTTTCATATCTTCCTATGTGAAATCATTTTTCCTATGTGATCAATTCCTTATTGATCAACATTCCATCTTTAGTTTCAGGGATCCAATGTACACTACATATACAAGGTAGAGTAATCAGTCCAATGTAAGTGAATATTACACTATATTTGCTCTTACTTTGCAACGAGTATGACATTATTTTATTCATCAGCTGTATGGAAACTTGCATTTTCATTATAAGCGAATGCATTGGTTTTGTTACATGGATGATCTCTCTATATCGTGTTGTAAAGGTCAACATTTGGTAGATCTTCCCACGACAAGGTGAAAATGTATCGATTCTATCCATTTTCTACCTTGCCCTCAACGGTAACAAAACCTGTGATTCGAAGAAGCGACACCTAACGTCATCACGAGTTACCGCCCTTAACAGCTAGTAACCTGCAGCCAGTGAAATCGCCGTTTATATTCGAAACCTACGCCCAGCTGGAGACCTTATGATAAAGAGGACCAAGCGGAACTTTCATGTTATACTTTAGTAAGATGGATTATTTGCAGGAATTCACTGACAACACCAAGAATTAAATTTTGACAATTAAATCACATTGGGCTGTATTCCTCAAGTTATTAATGCTTTTTTCTCCTTCTCTAAATGATCCTTATTCAAGGCATATGTTTTACGTCATAAGCAGTAGATTCTTTACGAAAGAAAAAAGTGTAGTGCACTGATGAAATTCCTTCAATTCAAAGACTGAGAGCTTGTCAGAATGGATTTTCATTGAAATGAAAAAATTCCCCGTTTTGCATGTGCAGCAGTCAATTATATATATATCTTACCAAGGATTTAAATAGGTCTATACACGTCCTTGATTTTACTGAATTATGCATGAATTTACTGCCGTGTTGATAATTTCGAAGCTCACCTAGTCGGCATCAAGTTTTCACACATTCCATCTTTCGGTGTTCAGAATTTAAATTAATCACATCGTTTTTCTCCAGCATAACACAAAACGATGGCGCCATTACACAAGGTTTAAACCGTTTGACAACGAATATTTTGCGATAATTTTGTTTTAAAACGGATACATTTCTATGAGAATCATTCAAAATTGAAATAATGAGTATAAACATCTTTTAATTCGTACATTAATTTCGTATTTACGTTGAATCATTCAAAATTGAAATAATAACTATAAAAATCTTTAATATTCCATTTGTACAATAATTTCGTATTTACGTTCCTTTTAAATAAACGTTATAGATCTACCCTGTATCCAACGTAATATATGCCTGAAATTACAATTGAAATTAATATTTTATATAGTCATCTTTTCAAACACAACAGGTTACTACCGCTATCATTGCCGTTGACATTTGAAGTTCATTTTGAAACCCGCCTATCAGAAGGGCCTGCATGGGGCTAAACTCCTAGCACAGAAAATGTGGGCCGTAATGTCAAGGGCGAAGCGGGAAGAGTTCGACATCTTTTCGTTTCGGCCTTGACGTTGTGAAGATGCATTTGGTATTGTTTCCTTTCTATGTATCTGTATAATAATTGGTTTGTTAGGAGAATAAGTGGTTGGACGGGTTATTTTATACATTTAAATACACAATTTAATTAATCTTTTCATTGAAATTCCCTTTAACGTAACTGCAAGCCATTCTGATTGTTGTTTCCATAAGCTTCCATCCTATTGACAAGGATTCAGAACGAGTAAATTGTTTCAGATGAGTCATTGTATACAGTTTTCAAATGTTCTTCCAATTTATTGAACGTTTTTATTTTTGTAAATTATGGATTAAGTAAAGTCCTATAAAATGCTTAACAGCCTTAGTGATTACTCCTTTCATAATAAAATGAGTTTTCCACAAAAACTGTTGTTGCATAGACACCTTAATTTCTTCTTTATTTGTTTGTTATGAGAATAATTGTGTTAAACGAGTTATTATATCTATGAAAAACATCTTCACTTCATTGTAATTTGAAATCCATTTTGATTATCGTTTTCCTTTACTTCCGTCCTAATGAGAAAAAAATACAGGGCGTGTGAAATGGTTTCTATTGAATCATTGAATACATTGGGATTCTGCATGTCCCATTTTGAAAAGTTATTTATTTACACTCAACATATTGCATATGATTTTAAACCAGAAATACTCTGTTGATATCATTTTTCAATTAAGATCAAATGTGTTCATTTAGTTTATATATAATTTTTCAAATGTTTTTCTCACTTATTGAACTTTTTCATTTTTGTAAACTTTGGGTTTAACAAGGTCCTATAAAATGCAAAACTTATGCAACATAAGCATGATATAATGGATATCCTTGGTGATTACTCCTTTATTAATATTCAAGTCAAAAGTCATGTTAGTCAAAAATTCTATTTTTAATTAAACACTCTGCATTTTCACCATTGACCACATTCATTAAATGCGGTATCCTTTTTATGCCATTTCCTGCAAGTCAATTTCACTTAAAATATTTGCACCTCCAAAACAAAACACATTCAAATGAAGAATACAATGACCAATGGTTAACTTCACATTTCAATTCCTAAGTAGTTTATTTTATTCAAGAAGATTGAAACTGGAGATTTTAAGTCCTCCGATCTAAAAGAAAATAGATCACTTTTTCTGTCAAGTACAAAATAGGACATGTTGACATTTCACTAAGGGTTTGCAAATTTCATTTGAAAGCACTTCTGAAATTGATGCTGTTTTTTTTCTCAGAAATAACATCCTGAGACAGATTGACTCCTATCTTCCGAATTGAAATTGATTCTGTTTCTCCAGTCAGTCGATTTTGTCTTTGAGGGAAATGAAAATATTTGTGTAGCGAAAAAAGTTAAGCAGTCTATAAATGATAAACCGGTACATAGTATAGTATTTGCAGTATATTATTAAGTATATAATGCATGTAGGTTAGTCATCTGCGCAAAACAAATCGTGCAAATATGAATAATTTAAATCTTTGTTAAACAGTTACTCAATGAACCACATCAACAAGAGTTCTAATCAGTTCTATTCTTATTGAAGACGAAATATCACCTCATGGTTTTCTATTATATGATATTGAAGCAGTTCATCTTATCAAAATAACATGGAATTTAATACAATGTCAAACATCAAATGAAGACACCAAATTTAGTATTGACTCTGTTTATATATCTGTTAATATCCGTCGTTGTGTGCCTTTAACAGTTTTATTCTTTCATGGTTATCAATCTAGCTCATGACGAGTGTTGCATTTACTAATTCGTCATTTCTTCAATTATAGAATTAACATCAAAGCAATGCAGCAGACCACTTTGTGTACAAGTCTCAGGAGAAAACACTTGAGTTTAGCAAATTCAACGTGCTGATATCCATGGCTATGGATCACAGGCGAATGGAAGAAAGGCAAATTGTGACACAAGTTCCCAATCCTTTCCATGGGATGTTTCAATGCAACTTGAAACTGGTTACTTGATAACAAAGATTAAGCACAAAAATAAAAGCGATGAAGTAAATAATTGAATTTTTTTATTTTAATTTCAAGTGGTTCCTGCAATATTTTGATTTTTGCACAGTGTTAACTTTTTGTACACAACGCACATTTTTTATACATCTTCTTGAGATGAGCTACATATATGAAGTGTCGAAGATACTGAACTGTTTTTTGGATCAATGGATTAGTTCTGTGAAGGCAACCGTCCAAAAAAATTTAATTAATACAACATCTAAACACGACATCATCAAGGATATTCAATTTAGAATGTTTATATCCAAACGATGGCCTTACATATGCCAGGACTCACTCAAATTAAAATCACTGTTGTATATGAAACTTTGTCTATTTCTGGTCTGATTTTGTCAACTATGGTAGTCTTTGTTTTCTTAGATTGTATATTAGTTCAATTTTATGTGGAACTATAATGGAACAAATAATTGTCCGATGGTGACGTGATCCCTCGCTGCAGATCGTCAATTACATACTGAGAAGGCAGGAAAAGCTTTCAAATCAACAGAAACATTCTCCGTTTTATTTTAGTGTGCTGGTGAAACTCAAAAATGTATTAAAAATTCACTTGGACACTATGTCGGGTCTTTAGAATTTAGAACATCAAAATCTCATGAGAGACGATGTTCTGAAAACTGGTCACCCATGATAACTTTGATTATTCTAATCAAACTGTCTTTTGAAAGAAATACGCATTTGCCGATAGATAAGACTGGCATGACACCATATCAATACAAAGATCATCTCTTTTATAAACCTTTACAGATAGAAAGTGACAAACTTTGATGGAGACTTTTTCAATTATGTAGGATTACTCACATTTACACCATATTCAATATCCAACATCATGTTTGAGTGACATTCTAGAAGTTGTCGGTATAAGGACAACAAGGAATTTCTTTATTGTACTGGTAGCGACGTTTCGGTATAGATTTTTATACCGTTTTCAAGCTTGAAAACGGTATAAGAATCTATACTGAAACGTCGCTACCAGTACAATAAAGAAGTTGATTTTCCATAAAATTCCTTGTTGTCCTTATCAAATGTCGTGCTTAATAAGAAGTGTGGCTTTGTGACATTTCCACTAATGACATGCAAACACATTTAGAGGGAGGATTGACCGGCTAATTGTAGTGTGTTTGATGAAGGGTTGTAATGTTATAAATTTGCAGTGCAACGTGATCTCTGGCCACTAACTAGGAAAACACAAAAACTTGATATATGTGCTTGCTTGTGCCTAAAAGAAATATAGTTATTTTCTGATTTATTAGTCTGAATGTCTCTCTGTGATTGATTATCCTTTTGAAGGTGGATGGTATTCACTTCTGTATCCTTATATATCACAGCCTCTGCACAATTGTTTACTTAACTGTTAAAAATACTATTTATGTCTTTTTTCCAAGAGGCACAAGGCCCTGAAAACTGAAAATCGGATAAAATATTTCAATCTTGTTTATTAGAAGCTAAAGTCTTTATAAGGATTTTTCTTCTCGAGTACAGACGCTTTTGCTTGTGGGATTTATCATTCTATTTGTATGAGCCTGTCACCCATGATCCTGCTAATGGTACCCCTGTTCCCCCTTGTGTTCTATATCATTCAAGCCTGATAAGCTACAAAGACCGTGTCTATATTTGTGGAAAAATTGCATTTGTCAACATTTCTCAAGATCATACTTTAAAGGCAACATCTTAAGATAAATCTGTGCACTGGTCAAATTTACATTTGTATAGCATGCCAGAAATAAAGTAAGTATTTGAAAATTGATATTTCCTTATTTCATCAATGTAAAAAATGTTTTACAAATGTGTGCCAAAGGCTTTTCTGTAATTATCAAAGTAATGGTTTACCCTAATCTTGTTTCAATAGTTGATTGAATAAGTAGACCTGGAAACTTTATTAATAAAGAACGTAAAATAATTGTATTTTGGACAACGCACATTATTGCCGAGCGAGATCCTGTAGTAAAATATGTATCTTATTCAAGTATATGATTGGAATAGGTTTCTTCTACATGTCACCAAAACTTCATACCATTTATCAAAAAGATCCAAAATAGGTCAAGCTTAATCAATATAACATGCTTTAAGTTTGAAGGTACCACAATTTTGTTCAGCAGCTTATCCAATGCTTGGTGACCTTTCTACTGTTTATTTCCGAAAAATTTCTAAATGTAGTTGTTTTATACATTAATCAAAAAGTATGGCTGAAATATAAGTGATAAACAAATTCTATTCTGTCCTCCAATAATCAAACCATTAAGAAGTGATCACAAAATATATTTGTTCTGTTCATAAACAAATAGACAAAACAAAAATGAATTTGTTCATTAAGATGACAAGGGATGTGGTACGCATGCGGCATTTGAAGAACACTTGTTTAATATACTAGCAGATTTACTACATTTAATATAGCAGAACTAAACCCAATCTTCCTTTCTGATTTTTTTATAGAGAATTTGATCTGCAGAACGTGTTATCTTGAATTGTCATGAATTTGAAAATAGTTGGTTGATGATTTTGTAAAGCAACTCTTAAGAGAAATAATAAATGATAGATAAGTACTTTTTTATAAAAATATAAATGATAAATAAGCAAAGTTTTTGTGTCCTAGAAGTTTTAAACATTAATCTTAAGTACAAAACTGAAGTTAGTGTTTTATTTGGAGCTTTCCGTATCTAAAAATTCAGGTAATATATTTTTGCAAAATATAGGAATGTGGATTTCCTTGTAATATTTCTGAACTGAGGGTTGAGGAAGTTTAAATATTTTTCCACCAGCAAAGCAGCAAAGACGCTGTTCAAGCAGAATAGTTACTGGTTATAATGTTTATAGATATGAATTGTTACGAATGAATTTGGAATACGAAAATGTCCCCAGTCAAACCAGCAAAATATAACAAGACAATTGTATATTAATTACAAGTTAATCAATCAAATAATAAACAAAGTGTTTAAGGTTACAATATCAAGCTTATACAAGCTATAATACAATAACAAATGAGTCACACTAACTAGCTAACTAAATATATTCACCAGTCTTTATGAAGCACACAGTTGATGAATGTAGAAAACAGTCAGTGGGTCTTGATAGGAGAAAGATGAATCCGGCTTGTAAAGCTATCCAAAAATAGTGGCACGGCAGATGATCGCAAAGTTGATTGTAAAAAGCAAGATGAGTAAGAGTTCTAATGCCAGCCTATATATATAGGTTAGATACCTTCCAGAATGTTCTTTAAGGTTCCACAACAAACTCCAATCAGAAGTGTCCAACTCCAGCAATCAAGAAAAGGATGATTTTAGACACTGCCAGCTAAGACTATCAAAACAAGTGTAAGTGTGACCCACTAAACAATACAAAAATGTTATACAATGTCAAACTTATAAACAATCACACACTCATAACAAAATCAAAAGTTCATTTGGATCAGCTTCATATGTAATGATGTTCACTAGTACACTGAATTCAGTTCTCTACTCGAAATTGGTAACTCTCTTGCTGACCTTTTTTCTTGATATAGAAGAGACATTGGTCCTACTCCTAAATGATCACGTGACCTAAATGAGGAAACACTCTGGTTTACATATAGCTTTAAAGGTAGAATCAAACTACATTTCTAAACTACTAAATTTCTATAATACACAGATATGTTATTTTTGATTGAAGGTCAAAAGAAAGTTGAAAAATTATGTAATGAGTCTAGCTAAACAACAAAAACCTAGACACTTTAGATAAAGTACCTGTTTAATAGATGTATCCTTAAATCATTCAGTTATTAGTCAGTTCAAATTTCATCTCAACAGGGTGCATCGGTGAATACCAGCCAACTAACTGAATATATCAGATAGAACGATGTCCTAAAGCAAGTAATTACATATTATCTTGGGGCTTAGCACCACAGCTATCCTATTTTTGGAATTGTCTGATAATATACCAACCATCAGTATTTGTTACTATATGTTTCAATAGTTATGAAAGCTAAATCAGTTTTGTTTAAGTTATCATACTACTCTCTCGTACTTCTTAGGAACGTTTTTGCAGGTTTTAGTTGTTTTAATAGTTTTATGCATATCGAATTTAAACAGTTATTTACCTCACGTGCAAGATAACACAATTAACAATTTCTTGCATTTTGCATTAATTTAAAAATGTGCAAATATTCAATAATGTCAAATCAAAAGTACAAAAGTTTATACTTCGACTCCTGTGTGCAACGTTTTAACTTTGTCACTTTTTAACTCGCGACGAAGATGATAAGAGTTGAAGATAATTTTTATTCTAATTTCAGGGATATTTCTTTAATCTGTTTTATGTTTCATATACAATTACGAAAGGATAATCCTAATGGAAGGATAATCTTCAAAATGGAGACACACAAATCAAACAAATACGCGATAAACCATATAGGATTAAGGAGAGAATATCAGACACCAAATCTCATTACGTGAAATCCACCGTGGGGCATATCTTATTGTCCGAAATAGATAGATGTACATTCTAATTTTATTCAGTAAATGATTCCTTTAACATCTAGATAATACCACCTTACGTAAAAACAACTCAAGCTTTGAGAGTGTTGGACCATTCTATAACTAAATTCTTTTGTTTCTAACCTAACTTTCTTTTTCTCCTCATGACAAAATCAAAATAAAATTTACAATGTTTATCTGCTGATGACACAACTGGTTTACAAAAATGTTAAAATGATAATGCTTTTCTGACAAAGAATTGCAACTAGATGCAGTAAAACATGTAGTATGCGTGGTTATTTTCAAACCACTACTGGGAAATAATTTCGCTACTCATAACAGTAACCAGGGAGTGTATTTATAGATCTCTTTCATTTCTTATTATACCACTTTTTAGGTTTTGTGTAAAGTAGCCCATGTTAATTGTTTTTGTTAGCCTTTAATGAAGTGATGGATTGTTATAGATAGTTCATAATTTAACCAGACTCTGCCTTTTTTCCTTTACCTACATAGGCCTAGTACTGCCATTGAGTTTTTATGTTTTATTCGTTTATTATCTTATCCTTTTTTATATATGCCTTGATCATCAAAAGTATATGGTTTTGCTTGAAATGATATACATGTGACATTGTCGTATGTTTTTATGATATAACAAACGTCTGTAACTTCCTCAGAAGGTATACAATAGAAGGCAAGACCAAGTCAAGAAGCTCCAGATGGAAAATTGATTTTATCTGTCCAAAAATGTTTCAGTTAGATTTGCTGTTAAATCTGGTATAAGCAGATACATTATAAGGAATTAGAACTAATATATAAGATAAGATATATTAACATATCAGGATATACACGTCTTTGCTGCATTTTCAGTACCGGGTGTTTTAATCTGACTTTCGAAACCATGGTAAGTTTTTTAAAGAAATAAAGCAAAAGAAATATTACAGAAGTGCAGAAAGTTTAGATAAGGATCAATTGAATCGCCTAAATATTTCTAATAAATTAATTACTGACAAGGGTGAATAATTCAATACTCGTTTGTTAATATGATTAACTGTATGGTTTATTGACGATTTTATTATTTATATTATTTCAAGATATTTGTGTACATAGCAGAAAACAATGGGATCTATAAAAGCAAATCACACCTGCTAAAAGCCATGACTATTGAGAAGCCTTTGATCTTAATTAGCCATGACAATAAAGACACATAATGAACCAAGCTTTTGATTCTTAACATTGGAATTTTAATGCAACTTGCTTCAAAACAAAGATGAAAATTAACGATAAAAGCAAAACCTAAATCATCACAGTTTCGAAATATTAGATAAAGTGGTTCAATTTTGCACATGTAACCTTTTTTTTAAGTGTTAAAGATATCGGACAATGTTTTCATTTCATTGTTATAGATCTATGGTGGCATCTGTCCGATAAAAATGAAGGATTTTGATACTACATTCAACAAGAGAACGTCAAAGAGATTCAATTTAGAATGTTTGTGTCCAAATGATGCTCCTACCGATGCCTGGTATCAGTCACTGTCACCTATTCAGATATGATTTTGGCAACTACAATGTATATATGATAGTCTTTGATGATTTTGACTATCTCAAGTTCAAGCAAACCATTGAAACTAAAATAGAACAAGTAATGTCACTAAGGTCACTGTCGTTGATCGTCCAATGCATACTGAGGAGAGAAGAGAAACTTAAAAATCAACAGAAATATTCTCTAGATGTTGGTGGGGGAATCTCAAAATTATTTTCAAAATTTACTGTGAACCTTACAACAATGTCATCACTACTATAAAAAGAACATCTTAATCACATTGAACATAACAGACCATAGTTAAAATGTGCAGAAGAGAAAATTGCGCTGATCATTTGCATGAACTCTAGTTGTATAACTTTTCAACATCATCTCTGTTGTAGATATGTTTCAATCATTACCTTTGATTAATTGGTACGTACAAACAACAATTCATCATCGTGTTCTTGATCAAAATCTTGACTTTAGACATATATAATGTCACTGTATTGCACCTATTAAGCATCAGAAATATATGTTTCAGCAACAGTCAGCTTTTCGGTAACATGACACCATTGATAAAGTTGGGCATATGTGGCACCAAAAACACTCAGGCTGTCTCATTAGTAGACTTTTACAGACATAAAATAATAGATTGTGCTGAAGATATTTATATTCGATATGTTTATACGAAGTATGGCTTTTTGGCATTTTGAATAAGGAATTATACAAACATATTTAGGGGAAATATGACACACTAATTACAATGTTGTACTGTGTTCTTGTATGGTGAACGTGATCTCTGGCTACTATCTAGGAAACAAATAACAGGAGACTAGATATGTTTGCTTGTGCTGAAACAGGAAACATGTTTTTTTCTGATGGATATGTCTGCATGTAATATGTGATTGATTACTATCTTGCAGGTGGGCGGTTGTTACTTCTTTATCATTTAAACCAATGTCCATGCTCAATAACTGTCTTATTCTATCCTTTATGAAATTTCTAAAATTTCTTTTTTTATTATCAGAAAAAAAATCGTGGAAGAAGTATATCCAAACAATAAATATTGCAAGGCATCTGTTAATAAGTGGTGATGTAATCAATAACACTGCTGTAAGTACTTGAATTTTTTTTAAATTGGTTAATTATGATGTTATTTCCATTAAAAGTCCCTTTTCTAAATATTATGCATAAAATTAGATTTCTTACCTTTGTTTTATTCGAGTTTAAATTATCCAAAAAAAAATTTAAAATTAAAAAAAAAAAACCTAGTGCAAAATGTAAACGTGATATATCAGAAATAGTTCAAAATGGTTAATTATTGTCTTACTCATAACTCTGTGTCCCTAGAATGTTAAGTTGTTCAGTTCATGTTATTACGTACGTATAGATGGCCATGAGGACAACTGTTCAACATGTGAAAAATATTATACATACAATCAATTCGCCTCTGAAAATATTATTTTAAATTCTAAACGTGAAAACAATATTAAAAAAATTGATTAAGTTATCATAATCAACTATTGAAAACAAGCTAATTAATTTGTTCATATGGAGTGGTAATGACAATAAGCTGGAAGATATCTACTCCTCAGATCAGTATATACTTGGAATACTAGAATGGCATAAAATTCATCATCTAGTTGTGATCAACAAAATGTACAAGTTGTATCTGAATTTTTGTAATGCCTATAAGAATTCATTCTAAACCATTAATATCACAACGTATCTTTGTAAACCTGCGTTACTGATTGTTAAATATTTCTCAGAATAGTTTGATCATATAATAGAATTTTACAGAACTTGATGTTGATATTTCGGTGTTCGACTCTTAGAGATATATATCTTTTCCTCGTTGATGAAACATTTCTAAAAATTATTTTTTAATTTCAACAGTCTGGGATATCCATACATATACAAAACCGTTATTAAAAAGCAGGCTCCTTACTTTTGAGACTTTTGAATTTTCATCCTCTTATTCATCAAATCTTTTTTACATTTCATAACACTTCCTGGTGTATCTATACGACGGTTGGCGGAGAAACCTGATCTGAAATGCAAGAAATCTGACAATGGCATATAAGATTAATGGATATCCCCCACACTCAGCTGTGATAGCGTTGTTTGAAGCTGTAGAGCCAACTTGTAGAATATGATTACAAAGGTTAGTATGCACCTTTTCTATAGGTTTTCGAGTTTCACAACCCCACAATTCTGCTTCATACAACACAATCGGCTTAATTTGTCCATCAGATATCATAAAAGCAGCGTTTACAGGCACATTTTTGTATTTATTAATGAAGCATTTTAATTTTTAATCCAGTCTGTTGGGACAAAGTCTCACATGCGTTAATAAACATGTTCCTGTATACCTAGATAATTATAGTATGACGTTATTTCTATCTTTTCGTCCTTGATAAACCATTTCTTATGTTCTTTCTTGAAGGCTACAACTTTCATCTTTTTTCTTTATTTCTAGGCCCCATTTCTCACAATATGTTACTAGAACATCAAGGTATAACTTGTTTCATAGTAATGATGAATATAGATATAAATCTGTAGCATAATTTGTGTACGTATTTTATGTTTATTTTTCCACTTAAGTGATGAAATGAAAATTGTTACTGTATTTCATAAACGAACAGATCAATCCATTTCAAGAGATTAATATATTCAGTTGACCTTTTAACTACCCTTTATCCAGACTACTTATCTTTTAAATTTGAATTCTTCCCACTCTTTGTTTGAGAGTGAATCATCAACGCACCTATAATCATTATCATTATGCACTAATCACAAAGTGCAAAAAGAAATATGCCATAATTTAACACGTTGCCATTCACTTAAAGCACACATAAAACAGACGTGTACGAGATTGCTCAACATAAAAAAAAGCCAATTGAATTACTTCTTGGAGATTTTATAGAGAAAATAGCCACATTGGCATTTAGTGTTTAAGTGTTATAATCCTTTCCTAGTATAATTATTTCAGTAGAAAATTCTTCCTTGATTAACCTTAAATAAATGAGTTATATTTTTTTTTTGTTAAAAAGAAGAATTTGAAATTATATATGTTCAATATGAATGTTTTGTTTTTAACAAAATTCATTATCATCATTACCATTTTAGTAAGTAACATTTACATTTCAATCTGAGGTGTCGAGGGAAGAAAAGGTGGTTATTAAATACTCACTGAATTAGTATAGTGCATCTAAAATTTATCATTTTCCCTTTCATAATTACTTCACAGGAATGGAACATCAGTCCATGATATCGATACCCAATATTCAAAGCCAAATGGAGATCAACAAGCAGCTAGTAAGGCCAACTGATATGGATCTAACAGGAAATTTTACATCATGAAAGACAATGGTTGCCTTGACATTAGGCATGTCCTAACACATTAATCCTTCCGTTTATTTAAGAACGGCATTCAAATAGAATTGCAATTTGGTTTTTCAGTGGACAAATTGCTCAACAGGCAATACCAGGGCATAGAAGATAAAGTATTGATGTCAGTGTAAAGTAATGATCCTAGGTATGTGTTGCCAAAGGTTATAAGCAGGACAACCTTTAACTTTTCAGACACTACATTTTAAGCCAAGCCAAGATGAAAAGCTCTGAAAAATAACATATTCAAAAGGTCTTATATATCTATTGGAATGGATGGATGACGCCACAAAAATAATGTAATGGTTTCACTGTGTGGGTTAAATGTCAGTCGACGCTTATGAAACATCACTAACTGTAAGATGATTCTTTTGTACTCTGATGTAATTGCTCTCGTGTCTTTGTATAAACTATATTTACTCAATGAAATTCATGATTTCTGTTCAAAATATACCAGTTTCTGATTGTGCCGTTTACTGATTCAGAATACACATCTGAGGATGGTTTACTCAGATAAAACCTTGACACTTCTACGATCCAAATTGGGAGAGATGAAACACCACATTGGCACTGCATCTCTGCATATAGAAATTCTAATATAGGTACTCTACAATCAGCCACTATCTAAAGAGTGGCTTTATTGCGAGGTCACTGACAGCAATCAGCCTATACCAGGAATCATTCTGATTCACATACAGGTTTAAAGTATTCAATTAAAATTACATTGTCGTTGACTGATAACACCAATTTTGATAATTGATCAAATCATATTATGATACGAAATAGATAATAAATAGATAAGAGAAATAGCTTACACATATAGTTAAAAGGAATCATACATGTATGAGAAACATGTTTTGGAAATGCAATTAGAAAGCTGATTCTATTTTAGACATAAATATATGCGTAGTTCAATTATATCTGCAGCTTTCGGAAAATAATGTCATTATTCATCTCTGCAGTGTATCAATAGAGACTGGTCGTATTTCAAATCATAATACATCCCAAATTACGCTCTTATTAACTACACGCTTTCAGTCATAATGACGTCATTTCTAAGATATGGACTAGAACCGTTTAAGAGACTTACTTTGATATTAAATTAAATCAAGAAACTAATGCTAATCAATTTCAATTGCATCATCAATCACGATTGGTTCTGGAAGAATATAAAATTCGTGTCTTTATCCACCGACCCCATCACATTGTCTGTCTAACGGGTTTTACCGCAATAATGCAGTAACTCGTTTGTTTACATGATTCTGGTTTTTGAATTTGTCAAGCTGAATAACCGTCAAATCCGTCACTCGACATTAACTGAACACCAAAAGAAATAGTTCACCTCTTTAAAGTTGAATATCATAAAAAGTTATGTCCTTAGTTCAACTTCGGTTGTTTTATGAAAAAAACTCGTTCATGTCTTCAAACTCCATGATTTTATCTTCAACATATGCAGAAAGCAGAACGTAATAGGTTTAACAACATGCTTAAATTGGTTTAGTTTCATTGCCTAATGCACCGTCTTCTGCATGTTTATACTGCGTCAAATGCAGCTTGAAAAGGACACTAATAATTCAACTTTGCAATTAATGTAGATGGAATCTTTTTTTTTCAATTCTCAGTAAGAATAGTTAAGAAGATTTTTAAAAAAACAATAACTACAACGGCAATGTCATTTTCGTGAAAAGAATCTATCAGCTTATTTCATTCTAAAAATGGTAAAGCAAATGAGAACCTTGCTCAAGACTGTGGACTTGAGACACAATGTTGTTTTTTCACCGTATTACATATACTTCCCATACATTTTGTACAAGGCAATAAAATCTTCCTTACCTTGTTACCAACATCAACTGTATATAATGTTTTGTATATATAAACATATACATTATACCATTCAATTTGATAGCATTTTTTTAGCGTTCTTTTAAGAATAAATCGGTGTAATCGAGATTTTGAAATGATGAAAACAATTGTTGTATGCGCTCAAATTTTAACAAGGTCAAAACTAATAATTTGCTTGCGATCAATTAATTACTATAGTAATAATCAACATCGAAATCCTAAATCCTCACCTTAGTCTCACTGTACTGTGTGAGCGCTGGTATGCTGTAGAGTCTGGAGTTAAGGTCAGGGTAACCTCAGTCTTAAAATTGTTCCTGAAACCATCGTATGACTCACTACATGTTTCTTTACATTCGGTTCATTTCTTGGAAAATCGTTTCATGACTTAGTCCATTTTAGCTGACAATGAAAAATCATGGTTGAAATTGGCTATTGGTTTTGTTTCATAATTAGTGTGTTTGTTTGAAAAAAGCAATGAACTTTTATTATGGGGGTGGGGGATGGGGGTTTGTTTGGAACTATTAATCGCTAACAGAAAATAACAAATTACGTCTTTGTTGGCGCAAGGACAGTACAGCACTTGATGTCCTTCTTGCGATTGTTGTATGTTTCCGGACACAAGTTATAATCCTATTTTCAGTGATTAGCTCCACAAAGTAACCGAGTCTTATGATCAATGTTTTCCTTACAAAAGGCCAAGAAGTCACAATTCCTTTTTCGGCAAAGATGAAATGCTTAATATTCCGAGTCGTATTTGTTTCTTAAGAGATTTGAAAATCCCCTTTAATGATTGTTGTGAAAACTTTTATAAAGCAATAGGACTACAGTAAAACTTACGAAGTAGAATGCCTTCACCAATCAGTTCAACTGTACTGTACTGTTACACCCTGCAAAGTGCATGATATAAATATATAAACAAATGTATAACATGCAATACAGTAAAAAGAATATCACAGTTGGTCCATTGATAAAGTTGTATGGAGAGGTTTCAAATGTTATTCTTAAAAAGGACAGAATGATTTTACAAACATTGACAATTTCTTAGTATTAAAAAGGGTGTTAATTTTTACATTTTGATCTTACATTATCACATTTGATAATATTTATGAAATATGTTTTCTCTTTCTAATTTATCGTTTCAGGCACAAAAAATGAATAATTAAATTCTTAATAAAAATCATATGAATAACAAAGCATACATTTCCTATCAAGAGACTCGTCGCTATATTTTCTTTTGGAGAAACAGTGTCAGAAAATCAACAATGATGTCTAAGCTTATATAACTTTTGACATCACTCGGTCAGCAAATTAAACAAATGCATATAAACGAGTTGCTATTTCAACTTTCAAAAATACTGAACATTATCAACAACTACCTACGTTCTTATTAAGCATGAGTGAATGGATCAACTAGAATAGTTACCAGAAACAGTTAGCTGGAGGAGTTCCTTGTGTGAGGAAAAGCGTAAGTGGTTCTTCAGTATTGATAATAGATTGATAAAATGGCGTCAAAAGAGACAGAATTAATAAACGGCAGCTTCCAAAGGGTTGGTAAATTGCTGGTGCAGCCAAGACGGATAATCTTATTTGTTTCTGGCTTCCCTTCAATCACTTCTGTTGGAAACGTGAAAACTTCACATGACACTGACCAGAAATATTTGTTTTTTCAGTTTTCCTTTACTTTTACAAATTTCTGTCATGATCGAACAATATTGGCAACATATAGGTAGTAATTAAGTTTAAAGTTTTCGTGAAAACTTAAAAAAAAGAACAAGTTATTGATAAATGGCATGACTGGAATGAGGTCAAATATTTTGCAATTATGACAATTGGATGCTTATACAAGAGTATTTCGTTGAAAGATTTCCTTTAAAATTATTTTTTACTTAACTTCTTATACTTGAATTGATTCCTACGCATCACGTGACATAGCAATAAAAAATACTTTCCTTGAGCTTTAAATCTTTCGTTCAAAATTTGAATCATAGTTATCCCTACAAAATATCACAACACAATCAACAATTAATACTGCAAATTACTACTTTGAGTGATTTGCTTTTACTCAAATTTAAAATGTCTATGTAAATTTCTTGATCGTCCATTCGAGCTCAAGCAACAGAATCATGAAATTTAATTTGTGAAATTCATCTTTAATCATGACCGCTTCATTGAAAGTACAACAATAAGGCTCTGTTTGCTTTGATTAATCAGTCTCTGTCTATAGTTCATAAAATTGATACCAGCACCTCAGTAATCCGAGACAGGAATGTTATTATGCTTAGTATTTATCACGTCAATTCTCGCTTGAGACAGCAATATCAGAGTTGAATTTTCATTGAAATGTATACTCATTTCGGGATTAATGTCTGGTGCATGCAATGTAGTGGTACATTTACACTGACTTTGTTTCTGAATATTATGACATAAAAAGGCATGCGTTATAAGCATCGTTAAAAGGTAAAACAAATGTTTGAAAACGTTTTTAAAACACATGAGTTATAATTTACTTACGTTTCATTGTTTACATAGTGAATACCAAGGGCATATTTCCATTTTCTCATAACATTTTAACTACGCTTGTCCTTTTAATCATCCATCTGTGTCATTGTCATAATTTTGTTATTTTGTCAGTGTTTGAATTCTCCAAAGAGCAATCCATTTTTTTGAAAATTAATCTAAACCCTCTGGCACACACCTAACTGTTTTTGACTGTACCAGTAGTAATAGATTGATCTGACTTTACATTTAATTGTAACTATCCTTTCTCACAATCTTGATAGTATTCGGGATGTGCACATTTGCTGCTTTTACGAAGGTAAATCGAGTCATATGCATTAAACATTAGAATGATGTCGCAATAATATGAAGAGGAAAAAGCACGGAAAAGCACATGTGAAATTGATGAGGGATAAGCTTAAGCATTAGGGGAAATGAGTTAGATAGTAGGGAGATTGATTAGGCAACAAAGCAGTCGTTAGATTAGGAATACCTAGTATTTGTAATTATTGTAGGATTGGATTGATAGTTTGTGTATCAAACACGGCTTATGGTAATTATTTAAAGTCGTACATTGACCTTTTATGTTATTCAAGGTTTATCGAATGTTATTCTTATTTGAAAATGTTGACACACTGATGTACAGATATAAGGTCGTTGAAGTCTGTATCAAGAACGTCAATTTTACTTTGAAACTTACATCAAAGATGTGAAGTATGTTAAAGCGTTTTAGCTATCACATCTTGGTTTGTTTTTGTCAGAACGTATTGAAATGTACGCTTAACCTGAAACTTTGTAACCGTTGATATGACAGTTTTCTGCAAATATTTCCATACAGTATTTCCAAATGAATTAATAACATTTATAACGTTTGACATGTGCGACTAGAAAAAAATGGTGGGTTAAAATGTATTAGATGTACTTTCATATGACGTGCATTATTCCCAGGGTATTACCTATTAGAGTGACGTAGGTTTGTTTACCAGTCACATCGAAATTGCAACAGTCAACCGAAAAACTGCAATTGAAAAGTGTTACAGGACGGTCGTTAGGATTTTTTTAAGGCGAATTCAGAAAAGAAGTGGGTTACGAAAATTTAGAAAGTATCAGATTAGAATGAGTTGCATACAGTTTCTATAATCAGAAAAAATTGACCTTTTAAACATTTACATGTATATGATTCTGCCATTAAAATATTTACTCGGGGGCCTTTCCGTTAATGTAAAAATTCACTATAGCTCTTTAGTATCAGTCAACAAAAGAAGAATATATTTTTAATTAATATTTCTTGGCTTTCTTTAGGATTCACATATACTTTGAAAACAATCGCGATCGGTTAACATTGTGATATGAATGTTATATAAATACAAAATGATTATATCCAAAGAGTATTGGTAAATTTTTCAAATTATTCAAATAGCTTACTCATTATAAAACTTAATCCTTGATATTCAAGCGTAAACATTCCGATGATTCCCCGTCAATGTGCAACATACACATTATCACATAACCATTGCTCATAGCCTTCAAAATAGTATTCATATACAAAAAAAGAAGTTTCATCAAGTACTGTTTTCTTTCCAAAAGAAGAAAAAGTATATATTATGTAATACACATATATATATATATATATATATATATATATATATATATATATATATATATATAGTATAAAAAACAACAGCACAACATTTTCTCCTGATAAAAAACAACAGCACACAGCATTTTCTCCTGATAAAAAAAACAGCGCACAACATTTTCTCCTGATAAAAAACAATAGCACAACATTTTCTCCTGATAAAAAACAATAGCACAACATTTTCTCCTGATAAAAAACAACAGCACACAAAAGTTTCTCCTGATAAAAAACAACAGCACACAACATTTTCTCCTGATAAAAAACAACAGCACAACATTTTCTCCTGATAAAAAACAACAGCACACAACAGTTTCTCCTGATAAAAAACAACAGCACAACAGTTTCTCCTGATAAAAAACAACAGCACAACATTTTCTCCTGATAAAAAACAACAGCACACAACATTTCACCTGATAAAAAACAACAGCACACAACATTTTCTCCTGATAAAAAACAATAGCACACAACATTTTCTCCTGTGCTGTTGTTTTTTATCAACGCTTTTAACTATGAAGACTGTACAATTGATTGAACTTTCACCTTAACTATATATATATATATATATATATACGTGTGTGTTTTTAAGTTTTGTTTATTGTGCAAACCTTTCTTATGCAATTGATAACCATGAACCGATAACAGAAGGCAAGGCAACATATTTTTTCCATAATCACAGAATGATTCGCATAAATGGCGATTGAAATAAAACGATGTTGATAAGAATCAATCTAATGTGATTTACCTTGTTCTTGTTAGTACATATATCACCAGAATCGAAATAATTGCGAAATATTTTCTTTCGTGTATTAAATATTCATGTTTAAATAATGTTGTTTACCAATCCACTTCAAAAAAGGAAAAAAATTAAAGTGATACAAAGTTCTGTATGATTTTGATAACAATTTGATAAAGACGGACGCAATCTTTACGCCACCAATGCCTTACATACTTCCCAATCTTACAAACCATGTGATGTCTTTCCATGACTGTCTATATGACTGTAACATCAGTCTGAGCAACAAATCTGCCACTTTATCTAGTTTTCTTGATATCGTTTTGATTTTGAGATGGATCGACATTTCTGTTGTACGCTTGAGAATAGGAAACTTATGCATATTAAGGATGTCAGCACCAGGAAAGATTTGTATTGATTCGTATGTCCTAATCTTTTAATCTTGATTCACGAAAATATGAGATAAAAGGGAGTGATCAGTTTTATTTAATCAATCTTAAATAATTCCTCTTTTCGAATTACAATGTTATCAGTACAATTAGTCATGTGGACGAGTTCTCAAGCTATTGGATAGGAATTAAGAACAATAGAAAGATTTGATAAATAGTTTCCCCAAAAGTGATATCCCCAAAAGCAACTGAAGTCTAGATTGATGATCTTCAAGTCAATTTCTTCTGTCGGAACCATCCCTCTTTACCTTACTCGAGACTAAATAAGATGGCTTAAAAATACCCTTGAAACACAATCTTGAATTTGAATAATACTGGTAGAGTCATCTAAAACTTCTACTGTCATCTTTCACGTTGCTGGTTTTTTGTTTCAGTAAAAAGTGTTGGCAAAACTCATTCTTGAATTTAAATTTGAAACTTATAGTTAAAAGGATGAAATTTTAATGGCAACGTTTACTATTTCATTGTCATTAAAGTACCTTAATATACATCAGCAATTAATCATCAATTTCTTAAGAGAAGAAGACTCATTTTCAAATAAACTAAAAGTTACTTAAGTTACTAATAAATATATATTATATTTGATGGTTATCAACAGATTTATTTGCTAAATAGAGAATACTAAACGAATGGTAATGTGATAACATTTTTATGCAACGAGTGAATGGAATTTGGTATCAGACGCACGAGTTGCATGAAAATGTTATCACATTATCATGAGTTCAGTATTTTATTTATTACTCAATCCCAATATCAACATTTTATAAATTAATCATCAAAACAACAGTCAGCTGATTGCGAAACCTGCGTATGAATATTAATCAGTCAAACAAAACACAGAACAAAATAGTTCGCTACATATGGTGTCTACATAAGTGACTCGCCTAAACATAAAACAAAATTCATTTTGGTACAATAGTATTTAATTTTACGAAATTCATTGATATTACAAACGCTAACAAGCAACGAAATATGACAACACATTGTGCACTCGATACGACGTCATGACGTCATTGGAATGTGACCTCTTTCTAGGTCAGGTCAGTCAGTTTTCAACAGTTGAGGAGGATTTATTTATAACATTGACTGAATAAGAAAATTGTTGTTAGGAACCGCAAAGATTGAACTAAGGGAATGGGGGTTACAAGATGTCATGTTCAGATTGTGTGCTTGCGACAAGTTTGATGGAACAGATGATGTAAGGGCCAAGTTGTATGGCGTGGAACCGCCGGCAGAGGTGAGAGGGAGGACGTTACGCAACTTTCGACGACAAAGAAGTTGGGCGATTGATTGATTTGTATACGTAGCATTAACATTGAAAAATGAGGCAGAATGGTAGGCTATGGAGATCAGAAACATTAAGATAAAGTTCTTTGGCGTGATTTCACGTCACGTTGATAATGCAAAATTTGACGGTCGCCACTTTCTAACTTACAAGTCAAGTGATTGGACGATGTCATGTGACGTTCGAAAGTAGTTCCGTTTGGTCGCACAAGACGGTATCACACATGTGTGTTACCCACTCATTGTTATCTAATGAGTGATCTCACCAAGGTTGAGTAATAAATGAAAGTAAAGTAAAACTATAAGCATCACAAATTTAACAGATGACTTGGTCCTTCAAACACTTCAATTTTTTAAAAGAACGTTCAATATACGCTTTTGTGGTCTTGAAGTGTTTTGCCATTCTCTGTGTTCATTGTTGCATATTGAAAGGTCCACAATCGAAATTCAGATACACACATAACAGAGTTGTGATTTTACCATGAAGAAGTGTGAAAGCAAACGTTTAAATAAGAAGAAAGCTGCTTAATCCGTTAATTCCCTGCTTCGTCATCAGATGACAGAAATATTATTGAGGGCACTCCCTTTATAAGGTTTCAGATTATATGACAACTACCGGTCTTGAAGAAGCACTGGAAGTCATGTTTCGGACTACATTTTTCCAAGAGTAGGAGGTCTTCAAGACCAGTTTTCCGGAGTAAAGTCTCTAAATAGAATAGAAAAAACGTAAAGGAAATTGAAAATAATTACTATTAAAAAATATATACAATATAGAAAATAATATATGATCCCCTATGTAAATCGAATAAAGCAATGCAGGACAAACCAAGGCAGTGTTGTCACATTGCTTCCTTTGAATGTTTTGGAAGGGCAATTTAATTTGAATCTGCATGATTTTGAAAAGTGTATTCTGTTCCCAAATTTACTTTACTTAAAAATTTTGAACGCCTTGAAAACTGCCTTGTGTATGGTTTTGAAATTGTGACCTTTGAATGATATCTTATTTAAGATCAAGATTAAGATTGTAAGTGTTTTAAGTATAGTATGTACAATTTCGATGACTTGCATTGACATAGTTTAGAACATCAGCTGCATTTTTGGTCATTAAGTGATTATAGTATTTGTTATATGGTTTATTTTCGATTCATGTTTACAAATATCAATTTTCTATATCAAAACATTTTCATCAACTATTATTCAAGAAAGGACTATCATGTAGGAATAGGCAGTTAGTACATTATATTATGTGAGTGATCATATATCAAAACATTGGGTACAGGATAGATAACAGTTAATCTCTTAAGAGAATTTATAAAATCTCTTCCAAAAAGTGCTCATTTATCTTGTATTCATTCATATGACACTGTCAAAGAAGTTTATCTTAAATCGATTTTTATAACCGTTTCTTTCAGTTTATTTTACTTATCATGTAGTAAGTTGTTATAACGTATCATTTACAAAGATTGTTTGAATTCTTTGTTTGTGAGAACGTCGACGTCCTTACAAATAAATGAAAATTAATTATGAAGGCTATAAGATTGTATTAACATATTTATCTGCTAATTTTGTAATAATAGTGAATTCTCTCCCCTAATCCTTGTTGGTAATAATATAGGTCAAACATTTGACGGTTTTCAATGCTAATTTCTGTAATTTCTACTGCCTTTAATGCAATTCTACTGACGATCTAAACATGAACGCCAATGGCGTCGGAAATTCTTGGCATTCATTTTAAACAGTCTCTGCCAGAGGAATATTATAGTTTGTTCCTCATGTCATTTAAACTACTTGTTCTTGTCATCTTTTGAAATGTGTTAACTCTTAAAAAGTTAGGAAGTATACACACTGGTCTGTGATTTATAAATTCCTAAAACAAATTCTAATCGTTTTAATTCTCAACTATGATAATCAGGTAAATTGAAATTTGCTTTCGTAAACATTTTGATTCACCTAAAACTTAATGTTAAATTCAATATAACTCGAAAATGTAAAATCTATTCATCTTTAGGGATACAGCAAATTCTTATCGAGTTTTGAAAATCCTCAAGTATTTACAACAGAACACCAATTTTTTGTGGCAATTCATATCTGAGTTGTTTTTGTTTTTTTTATAGTGATCAAATTGGTGAATAGTTTCTCTGTCACTGTATAAGCACTGTAGTTCTAATTACCTTCTAATAACTTTAATTTCTGTACAAAGTTATATCAGTATGTGATTGTGCAATTTACTGATTTAGAATACCGACTGTAGTTTCAATCCTCTCCGCGAGATGGTTAACCCTCTTGTTGACACCTCTCTGATCAAAATGATGGTTAACCCTCTTGTTGATACCTCTTTGATAGAAATGTATGGCCTGCAACACTGACCAACAGTAACTGTACATGTACTGCAATGGGTTTGCTGACTGCATTTAACACATGACCTATACCAGGAAACGCCCTAGTTCACACACAGCTTCAAAGTCTTCAAAGATTCTCTCGGTAATGAAGAAAACATTTTCATATGATGCAGAAAGAGATATTACATTCATGTTTTAGAAATGATAAACTTATTTAATTTTTGGACAGAAATATTAGATCTATTGTAATAATCTAATTTCTATGTCGTAAGTTTAATAAACATTCAAGCAGTTCTAAATTGCAGATATGCAGTTATTAACTTTCCTAAGATATTCAACATATTCATAGACACCTTACAAATCATCATCAGACTTGCGAACTGTGGTTCTAGCTTCAGAAATACTTCTGTATTCCAATAACTCCGACACAATTCGGAAAGGAACGAAAAAATAGATCCGCAAAATAGATTCACTATATACCATATGGGATCAAATCAGTCAGATTTATATCCGAGTGTACAAAATTATACGTACGACGTTATCATATTTCTAATATTTCCTTTAATATGCAAATGATTCCATCAAGCGTATCCAGAGCATATTTGTAAAAGAACTTGCAGTGGAATGTTGAGTACAGGAAGAAGTTCGGAGTCGCTTGAAATACCGCCCTTGTTATTGTGTGAAAACGTTGTTGACACTTTACATGTTACAGTAAATGATTCTTGTGTAAACATTTGAAGTAACCTTTTTCCGTTCCTTTTGACGTTACGAAATAGGCAAGTAGACGATGACGAATAGATATGTTCAAATGATAATAATTTACTGAAGGTGTGGCTAAATGTAGTTTGATATGTAAACATTGAAACTTATCTGCTGCCTTGATCTGGGAAAATGATTGGGGATTTACCGTCTCAGAAGTCGAGGGTTGTTTTTGTCAATGTTGAAGCGATATATCATTTTTATTCATTATTCTACGCTCTAGGATTTATGGCATGTAGCTCATGTGAATTGACATTCTTAAGTCCTTCTGCCATTTCAGAATAAAATTATGTGACAAAGGGAATGATGAACCTTTAATGTTTCCATCTGATTGATAAATTATCATAAAAAATTAAATTACAGCATTATTCTTGCCAAAGGTTTGCAAAATTTAAGTTTTTTTCTGTTATTGTTAATAATCTATATTGATTATAGCACATTCATAATCTTTACCATATATTTTCTCTCTAAATTAGATCGTCATGTATTGGTATGTTTCTGTGATTCTTAATGAAAAACAGTCTAACTGGACACGTTATTTCAGTCGATTTCAATAAATACAAAATTATATATTACATATCTTAGATCCATTTTTCCATTTTCATATTGTAGGAGGTGGGGCCAAGTGTAGTAGCTGAACAAGTATGCTAACTCATGTCTAGATCTGTTAGATATTTCGATGAGATTTGCTGTTGAATCTCATATCCACAGGGGCGACTAAGGGATCAGACTAATGAGAAAGACGATAAAGATCTGTGATGTATTTTCAGTACCAGACTCTTTAATCGGACTCCCATAAATGAAATATAAGCATTTGTACAGGATGCATGTAGTTTTAATGGTTTACACCCCTTGGGAAGTTATTTCCTTTGTTTTATTTGAAGGTTATATATAGGTAATAAATTTTGTATATTTCTGATGTAAAGGATCTAGTTTTTAGCTTTAAAATCTAAAGCAGGCTTGTATTGTAAATATTCTATGTGACTCGTTCTGTCAGAAAACATAAAGCTACAAACTGTAAAAATATAACGTTTATATATGCAATATATATAAATCGTTTAGTTTAAAATCATTTACGAATGTTCCGCAGGAGTGTAAGCCAAATAATGACCCGATTGCCTAGCGTTATGGCAATAAACTCGGCTCGGGCTACGCCCTCGCGAGTTTATTTGCCATAACCGCTCGGCACCGGGTCATTATTTACTACTTAATCGTTTTCAGTAATCAACTTTTGATATTCTGAAGCCAAATGCAGCTATATACAATTCATATAAAAAGTACTAACTTTTTCATTTTTGACTTTAATGTATATGTTATACAGTGGGATTGATTGGTTTGCAATCATACAAAAAGCAGAAATAATCCTAACATAGTTTTTGCGCGTAACTTTAGGATTTTCAATAGGTCAATTGTGTATTATAACATTATTAACAGAAGATGACGACGTCACTTAAATGCGATTAACATTTTCTATGAATCAGTTGCTTATGTTTTGAAGTAAGATGCAGGTAGATAGACCATAAAACAAACTATTAGAAAGCCGTTCAAAGAGTTCGAAGTACAAATACTAGAAGTCGCAATAGACAAGCTGCTCTGATATATATCTAGCTTGATAACAGATAAGTCACTACTACCCGAAAAAGAAGTTGTAAATCGTAAGTCGATATAGACTGGTCATATATCAATTAATAATACATAACGAATTGCACCCATATAAGAAACACTGACCACTTTAAGTAATAAAATCTGCATATCTAAGACATACTAGAACAGTTTCAGGGACATACCTTTAAGTTATAGAATGAAATCTAGCAACTTATGCTTGAGTCAGAAGTTTGGCATTATCGCTTAGTGTTGGTTCTGATAAAATATAAAAAATGTCCCTTTAACCACACCATAACCATTGTCTGTCTACAGGGTTTCATCCTAGCAACCAGAATCTCAGTTGTTTGCATGATGCTGGCTTTTAAATTGGTCAAAATGAAATAACTTCAAGTCGACACTCGACATCGTATGTTTTACCTCTTAACTTACAAAAAGAACACAAATGAATTTAGTAGGTTTAACATCATGCGAAGATGTTGCAGGTTGCAATGTTAAATACACTAAGTTCAAACTGCATCAAATGTGAGTATACAGTTCAACCAAAAACTATAATTAATTTTTTTTTCTCATTTTGTGCTTCAGGATTTCATATGATAGCATTCTGCTTTTACGAGTTCACTGCAAAAGAATTTATGAAGAATTTGAATGCTTTACCTAAGTACGAAAACGTGTTTTCCATTTTTATGATGAATGTATGAAAAGTACAAAGTTAATGATTGGCTTAGGCTTGATAAATTACTACTGTAAATATCAAACTGTTATAATCAAAATCATTCCCAAACCTAACCATAGCCTCGTTACACTGTTAACCATCTCCACCAAATGAACAATGAATGATCCCAATTAGACAAAAAGCCACCGTGCGATGGATGTATGTTCTGGACACAAAAGTAATTTCTGTGGTTTGAATGAAAGAAAATCTAATTCATTGACCACTGTTTCCCTCCTAACAGGCCATAAAGTTGCAATATTGACAATGAATGTGCCAAATAGTGAATTAGCCAACTCCAAAGGCATCAGTTTTCTACGTTTTTTGTTTCGGTTTGGTGTATCGCTTTTTCGGTTACAGACTCACCAAATCTACAACCCATATTCCCCTTAGGGTAAGACATCTGTTGAAAAATTCTGAGCCTTCTAGAATCAGTGGTCCTTGAGGAACATGCGAAGAAAAATAAACGTCTAGGTGGGGGTGAGGCATGACAGATGCTGGACCACATGCCGTAACATGTTTGTCAATATATTACCGTATATGCAACTTACAAAGCATACCTAACCTGATATTTTAACGATCTATTTCCATGGAATTATTTTCATTGATAGCGACTAACCCGCTTTTACGTCATCAGCCGTCTGACGACGTAAGCAGAGTAACGGTTTCAAATAGCTAACGATACCTCCATTATTGGCGCCTTCTCCAATAGGTATGATCTTAGAATAGTATCAGTGTAAGCAATTTTATTTTGAATCACCAAAAATATTTATATGCATATTGAATAAAAACTACGTGTAGGAATGATAGTAAAATATATTTCCTTAAGAACGAAAAATGTATTATTACTTGAAAGTTTATCTCACTCAATACTGCGTTGTTTATCCCAAGCTTAAGGAAATGATTCATTTATATTAGCTATGAAAATTAAAGCAGAAAAGTGTTTTGGAATAGTCTAGTCGCGATTCTAGAGAGGACATGAATATAACCTAAACCATCTGTTTATCTTCAAATCGAAAATTGGAATTTCATGTATGGGTGAATAACTGCAATTCAATTATATATAGATAATAAGTAAGTTAAATTCTTAACAATTATTATCAGACACAAAATAAACAACCCTGTCATTCATTTCTTGGCGAAGATGACATCCTGAAAATTCTACTTCCAAGTCGTAACACCAGCATTTTAATAAGGTATTAAAAGATCCCACTTTACAGGCTATGTAACCAATCTATATAACATAATTCATTTTAACATTAGATTTGCTTAATTCTTCGAAATTGCAATCCAATTAGTACGAACCAAGGATAACCTTGTAGTTAAAAGGGTTCCTAATATGAATAAAAGTATGTCAGTATCTGAAATACGTAGATTTAAAGAATGGCGTCAAAAGCGACACAATTGATAAATGGCGTCTCCCAATATGTTGGTAAATTGCGTTTGCAGCCACGACAGATTATCTAATTTGGTTCTGTCTTCCGAGTAATTACTTCTGTCGGAACGGTTCATCCTCTACGACTACCGGACAGAGTATGACCTTATGAGAAATGCTGTTGACATATCCTGTTGTCCTCTTGTTACTATTTAGTCATTTGCAGTCGTTCTTCTCTCTCCTTAAATTGGTTTAATAACTGAAATATTACCTACTCACTCCTTAAATTGTAATGTTTTTATCAAAAGGTTTGTCATTTGTACACTTTTACTAGAATTATTATTTATTTATAAAGGTTATATCCACATAAATACATAGATGAATGAGTTATGTTTTGGCGGCGATTTGGCAACTTTTCACCATTTCTACAAAACTCGATATGATTTTTTCTTTACGTTTTTCCCTTTACTTTTAAAAGCTTTTGTAATGATTTATTCATATTGAACAAACATATATTAATTCAGTTACAGGTTTTCGTAAAGATAGATAACCATAAATCATATTCAACAAGGTCATATATATCTTCCTTCCAAGGTTTAAACTCTTTCCTTGTTTGATTCAAAGTCTGATATTTCCCTGTAAAATATTGCCACAAAGTCATTACATACAGTACTGCAAATAACTGTTTAAGAGGTTTGCTTTTATTCAAGTATTCAAGATGTATATGCAGATATCTTGATAGTCCATTCGAGCTCAAGTAACAGAATCATCATTACATCAATTTTGTGAAATTCATCTTTAATCAGGGTCGCTACATTGAAAGTAGTGTATTAAGGCTTCGGTTTCCATTGATTTATAAGTCTGTGTCTATATTTCATGGAATTGATACCATTATCTACGTAAACCGATATAGGAATGTTATTATTCTTAGGATTAATCACGTCAATTCTCCTTTGAGACAACAGCCGGCATTATCTGAGTTGAAATTTCATTAAAATCTATAATCTCATGTCGGGCTTAATGTTTCTGCTCATGCAATGTAGTGGTACACATACACTTGATATCTGACTTTGTTTCTGAATATGGTGACATTTTATATTAAAAAAACATGCATTTGAAGAATCGTAAATAGTTAAACACTAGTTTGAATAATATAGAAAAAGTGTTATCACATATTAGTTAAAATGGACCTTCATTTAATTTCCAGCATATTGACTATCAAGGGTATGAATTTTCCATTTTCTCATTAAATTTTAACTATGCTTGTCCTTTTAAGAAGATCATTCTGTGACATTGTCTGGTCTCAGTATCGGTCTAACGATTCCTTTAACACCTATTTCTTATTTTGCCTTCGCATTTTCCCAAGGGACCATCAATTTGAATTTGTTTGAATCTCAAGAATATACTGTTGTTGTCTTTACCAGCAGTTATTACTTATGACCTTTACATTTAATTACAAATCACATTTCTTAAGATTTTTATAGTATTGGGGATAAGCACATTTGCTGCTTTGACGAAGGTAAATTGAATCGAAGTAACACTAAAACATATAGACCTGGTGAAAACAATAGATGATGTAGCAATGATATAAGGATTATACACAGATGAGTACATGAGAAATAGATTAGGGACATGCTTCATCATGAGTGAAAGATGAGTTAATTAGTAAGGGAGATTGATTAGTGAGCAAAGCAGTAGTGAGATGAGGAATACCTACTGTTTGGAGTTGATGAAGCAAACTGGTAAGATTGATTAATAACTAGTGTATCAAACAAGACGTATAATAATCATATGAAGTCATACAAGTTCTATGTTAAACTTTGATTGACATATCACTAAAGGTTATCAATGTGATCAATTTTTAGGATAGGTTAAAATACTAACGCACATATAAAATTGTGGTTAAAGTTTATATATGTAACGTCAGTTTTACTGAGAGAAACTTACATACACCATGTGATGTATGTTAAAGGGTTTACGTTATCATATCTTGAATTGCTTTTGACAGAGCTTCGAATTTAACTTTGTCCCCATAATGAATCGATACCTATTGATATGACAAGTTTCAACAAGTATTTTCACATTTCTCAATTGAATAACGACATCGATAACGATTGACATTAGCGACTCCAAGAAATGCTCTGTGTCAATTCAAATGCAGATGATGTACTTCCAAGAAATCAGCATTCCTTCAAACATCACAACAATTGTATACAAATATAAAAATATTAAGAAAAACTGCAAATGAAATACGTTACAGAACGGTCGTTCTTTTCGCAGTCATTGCAGTTAGTTGACAGAGAGAGGTTGAAGAGGATTCAGAAAGATGTTTTCAACCAAGATGGAAAAAGCAAATTTGCATTTGGGTGAATTGGATACAATTTAAATTTAATCACAAAGTCAAAGTTTGGAGTAAAATCAATTCATCGATTTCACTCTTTTGGCAAAATGAATCTTAATTGAGATCTTTATTGATAAATAGGAGAAGAAATGGTAATATTTATATTGCACACATTTTAAAATGGTAATTATTTTCAATTTCAAGAATTAAATGACATAACAAACGTGCACAAAAACCCTTTAAAAGGAAGAAAAACATATATTCAACAAATGGCAATCAAAAGGCCTATCTCAAAATAATTACTGTGTGCTACTTCTAGAAAAACAGAGCAAAACTGACGCTCATGACAGAATGAATTTGTTTTGTCCATATGCATTGACTTCTTTCTAGCTAGTATGAAATTTCAAAATGAATCACTTACAACTATCTGCTTTAATTACATGTACCTTTCGTCTTCGAAATGTGGATTATTTTGATTGAAGAAATTTGTCGTCATGTGATCTGTCTGAAGATAGAGACTTGGTCCAGTCTCTCCTTATCCCTTGGCCAATGCCGTTTTGTACCCATCTATAGTGCTTTCATTTCACTGCACACATAAACATATTTCTTGTTTTCTTTTGGATTCATATTTACTCTGAAAAGAAATCAGATCACATCTTGTGACTTATTTCTGAATACTTGAGAATAATCACTTTGGTAAGATTTATTTTCAAAACTGAGGCTCCTTTACAAAATGATTATATACACGCCTAATAGTCAATTCAATTGTTTATATTTTATTCCAAATCATTATAATTCACGATAGCCACGCGTAAATGTTCCAATGATTCCCTAGAAGAACATGTCCCTTTGTAAGCTTCATGCAAATATGCATCATGTATAACTTATCTAGAAAATTCTTACAGACCGAAGCAATAACCAAAACAAATTTACCATATTATCTTTACTGTGCCTTTGAAGAAAAAAGAACGTTCTGAATCAAGATGAAATTATCAAAGTTGAATATGTTCCTAAACGTCAGTAGCTATTTACAATTATAATGCGTCTTTTTAAATGTTATATACTTCCAAAACCACTTTTGGTATTTTCTATTGCATAATATAAATATATTTTTTTAAATTATCTTATTTATTGTGCAGCGCAGTCAGAAAAGAAATTTTGTGAGTCATTTCGTGGAACAATTATTGCTTTCGTTTTTGTGTCGTCTTTCCTTCAACTTGAATGATTCTATACCTCTTGCAGTCGGTTCAAGGCTTTTCAATTAAAGCAAACACTCGATGTTTGTGGCGTGCAAGATAGCACATGACATGACGTAACAAAGAGGTTTTTGCAAAAAAATTTAAAAAGCTCCTTTGTAAAAAAAGAAATAGAACCTTATCGTCGAAAACCAGCAACATGGATTACAAGTGAAAATTGATTTTGAACACGCCGTTTAGTATCACGTTTAAAGAAATTCTAACAGCATTTTGTTATCAGCTTAATGGAGATTCATCCATAAATTATACAAAAAAATAAATTTCCCCGTACTCAGTAACCAGATGAACTTTGAACAATGTTGAACCAACAAAGGTTTAGAGCAAAATCACACGCTACAAAGAAAATAAAGCAACCTCACGAATGTTGTCATTGTACTGGACTTCAAAGACGAATTGCTGAAAACTTATACAAGAAACGTCTAAATAAGAATGTTCTTCTTGTATGTGTTTTTTATGCAAGTGATGCTGTTTAGAGATGAGTATTTTAGCAATAGCAATACTATTAAATTTTTACCTGCTCATTTATCCACACACGAAAATTCTGTTCTGCGCGGAGAAGTGAGGTATCAAGTAAATAGTCGAGCGGGACAGATCATCTTCTTGTTCTCCTTTTATCCATGCATTTTATTAAATTTTAATTAGGTGTAATAAAGCTGAAAAAGTGAGTACATAACAAATATAGACACCATGCATGTGTCTTTTGGGTGGTTTGTACGCGTGTATTGAACGAGATTGGGAAGAAAGGGGAGAAAAACTCGTTATTTTATTGTAAAAATAGGAGTCATCAAATCTAAAATTCAGCATTCTCATTAATCAACATGTCTATATAAGATATAAGACTTATAAAACTTTCTTTTTCGTGGAGAAAAAAATTATTTTAAGCTGATGGCCTCAGAAGCCTCAGTAGGGGACGAATTCACAATTCTATTATCTATAAACCCGACAGGCCGAGGTATCTCCACACATGACATCAACTTTCTAGGGCTTTTAGTTCTTGAGAAGATGAACATAGCTTTACAAAGCATGATCCCAGGCCCTTATTTTGGGCCACATAAAACCTTAATCTACAATTGATTATTCCCATTCGCTACACAGTTTTCTGGAGCCAATTATGAATCTTTAGACAGATGGCTGGCTTGATGAGCTATTAAAATCACATATCTATTGTGTATGGTAAGAATAATTCTTGTAATGTGCCATCAAAGAAAAAGTGTGGATGGAATGGTACATGTCTGATATTTGGCTCAACAATGGCTCAATGTTTCGGAGTAAGTGTAGAAAATTATACGAGGGGATATAAAAAAAATTCAATTATCACAGACACATATCAAAGGTATAAACTTTATTTTATTCTCATGTGTTTAAGACTTCTCTACACAGTCACCATCCAGAGATACACATTTTTCCCATCGCTTCTTGACCTTGTGCAGCCCGTCGGAATAGACGAGCCCTGATTTCATGGAAAACCAAGTCTCCACCTCTCGAATGATGTCATTGGTGTCCTCAAAACGACGTCCACGAAGTGGATTCTTCATCTCGGGGAACAAGAAGAAGTCACTTGGTGAAAGATCGGGTAAATAGGGGGGATGCGGTAAGATTTCAAAGCCACATCGCCGTGTGAGCTGGGACATTGTCAGCTAACAGGCGTACACATTTAGTGATCATATCGCAGCGCTTCTGTTTAATGGCATCTCGTAACTTGCTCAGCAGGTTGCTCAGCCCTAGTAATGGTCTGACCCTTAGCTAGATAATCCGTCAAGATGACTGCATGACAATTCTAAAACAACAGACACCATGACCTTTCCTGCAGACTTTTGCACCTTGGTCTTTTTGGGAGGTGGTGACGTAGCATGCTTCCACTCTTTGCTCATCTCTTTTGTCTCAGGATCATATTGATAGACCCAGCATTCATCCATGGTAACAAGACGTTTGAAGAGGATCCTCTTCGTCTTGTTCCAGAAGCCGTGACATGTCCCTTCGATTCTGTTTTTGCAACGGAGTCAGTAAGCGAGGAACCCAGCGTGCTGACACTTTGGACATATGCAACTGGTTATGGAGTATGTTCCATGCACAGTTCCATAACGCAGACCTGTTTCATGCATTATCATTTGTAGATCTTCTTGAACCAGCGTCTCAACCAGATTTCATCTCATCATGAATTTGACGTGCAGTATAGCCCTTCAATTGTAAAAACTTAATTGCACTGCGCGCCTCAGTTTTCTCCATAATAGGGGGTACTGTGCTATTTGGTCAACAGACGTAAAACTGGCTGTCGCAAAAAAGACTATTGTTGACACAGGAACTAGACAAGGATCACTTATGCTACAGTGACCATTTGGTCCGTATTCACAAGTACATTCCTGTTATAATTGAAACTTTTTTTATATCTGGACTGATGTCGGCTCGACGGGGGAATATTTTAGTTACTTATATGTCGGTAGAAGTAATTTTGATGAAACGAACACCGAGTAAATTATTCTTGAAAAGAGCGCAGGTTAACTATCTTTAGTATTATGAATACGTATACATATCCACACATACATATATGTATACATATACAATGTTAAGTGAGATAATTCGTCTACTTTTAATTCATGATTGTCTGGAAATGACGAATGAAACACTTTAAATGCATCGCCATAGGGCCATAGGGCCATGGGTCGGGGAAACTTTATCTAGACATGATTTGAAATAGTTATGATTGAACATGCTTAAAAGAAAACTTAAATCCATCTTAAGAATATTTTCAAAATCAACATAATATCTGTTTACAAATGATAATGGAAGATTAAGTTTATCTGTTTGGTTTATTCTGTAAACCTAATCTATGAAATTGATAACCACGCCCTCTAACAATTTTAACAGAATAGCATTGAAGATTAAGTAAGGCATAAAATTAAAATGATACGCATTAAATGTGATTGAAATAAAACAATGTTGATAAGCATCTAGTAATTATAACTAATCATTGTACGTGTTGTTGTTAGCACATCTATCACTAAGATTGAAATAATCGTGACGCATCTTCTTGTACACAAGTTTAGCCAAGGTTGTTTACCAATCAAATCAAAAATGGATAAAGATCTAGTGAATCAACGTTCTGTAAGATTTTGATAACGTTTTGATAAAGATGGACCATTAATAGAAATCTTTACACCGGCAGTGGTTTAAATATTGCCCAAACACAAGCCACGTGATAACTTGCGCAGACAGTATATATTACATTACTGTATGATTTTAGCGTTAACCTTCTAGACATTGATTCTTTTGATATGCAATCTTTTAATCTTGTTTGACTAAAATATTTAACAAAAGTTAGTGATCTAATATAATGAACCAATCCTTAATAATGCAACTTCCTCCAAATTAAAATCTGACCAATACACACCCAGAACAATATGTTGACTAGACGAGTTATTAAGCTCACAATAGTGTGAACAGAATTGGATATAAATTAAGGTAAATGTCGTAGAACTAGACAGATTTGATGAATAGCTTAGCCGAAAGCGATATCAAAACACAATTGACGCCAAGATAGACGATCGAAATTTCCTCCGTTCTTCACTTCAATTACTTCTGTCAGACCGTTTCTCCTTACCCTACACTTCACACAAGATGGCTTGTAAATACCCTCGAAACACAAACCTGATTTTGACTAATACATGTAACATCATCTTTAACATCCAGTGCCATCCGTCACTTCGATATTTTGTTTCAGTAAGATGATGCAAAACTCAATCTAACAAACACACTTTAAACAAATTATAAAAAGTGAGATTTTGTATTTTAAGGGCGAGATAAGGTATATTTGCATTGTCATTAAAGTATCTTAATATTTCCTTATTACGAATTCCTAAAGAATACTAAAATTATTGTTTAAGGAATTGATAGTTACATACTTACAAATTATTAGTTACATTAAATTAATTAGTTACAAATACCTATGGTTGATGTCTACTGCTATATTGAAAGATTTTTCAAATCAAATTATTTAGTATTTCTAATGTTTGAATTTGTCATAGTCCTGCCTTATAATCTATATTCCATGTCAAATACGTACAACATATTGAAAATAAGCTTTTGTAGTTCAAAAGCGTTTGAGCGGCGTTTTCTCTGTTAATTGTTGCACTGTGAAAGGTCCACTTAAGATATTCAAACAAAACATAGCAATGCTGTCATGTATCTATAGAGAGAAAAGCAATAAAACGTTAAGATAGATATGAATGCTCCGAATCAAATCAATACTTTACAACCCCAGCTTTATCAGTAGATTGAACAATGAAATATTTGTGAAGGCAATTTAAACCTAATTTCTCACTGACTCCCTACTCTTTTCTTTTAGATGATATGGTTATAATTAGTCTCTGGGTGTGAAACAATTAATTTGATTGTGTAATTCTTCCTTGCATAATATGTCATCAAGGACAGTTTTCTTTAATAAATATAAGATTAATACCAATTTATCTTTTTAGAGAGATTGTCAAGACTGCTCGAAAACTGCTTTGTCATTTTATACATCAAGTACAGTAAATTCTCATAGTAGTTTCTCTTGAACTTATTATCATTAACCGTTTCTTTCAGTGTATCTTTACATTATGTTTTAGTTATTTTTAAAAACTATTTAGTACCAAGATCGTTTGAATACTTCATTAATAAGAATTTCCTTGTGGTTTTCTTTATAAATCAATGAAAATTATTTATCTATCTATATACGTTTGAAAAGTTGCATTAAAAAAATTACTGGTTACTTTAGAAAAGATAACCTTTTCACTTTCAAAATCCTTTTGAAATATTGATATAAGTCAAACATTTATGGTTGTCAATGTGATTTTCTGTAATTTCTACTGACCTTATTGAATCCCTACTAACGAGTTTAATGTAAATGACGATGACGCCGGAAATTCTTTGTATTCAATCAAAACAATCACTGCCAAAGGCAATTCATAGTGTTATCATAATACCATTTCTTCACAGGGTGATATCTATCAAACATTGGTTTTAATCGAATCACTCTCTAAAAAATTTTTTTCTTTTTTCAATTGAAATGTAATCACTTTTAAAGTTAGAAAGTATTCACAATACTCTAAGGAAAATTAACAAATTTTTCTTTAAAAAATTAAATCAACTGACATTCTCTTTTGTAAACAACGTTAGTGTTATCAAGGATTTTGTTCAGAAAAAGGTTGTTTATACACATTTTTTATTATTGATTGCAGGCAAATTGCGTAATATATCATCGATAAAAAGCTTAGATATTTGTTTTGAAAGTACACTATATAGTTCATAAGTTAAGCTTCTACCAAATCTTTGTGTTTACTTTCACTTGTTAATTTGCATTCATGCTATTTTCATTCATCATTTCATCATTTCAGTTTGTACAGCATTTAGACATCATGTATTAATCCATAAATTATCGGTGTCAAAATATTGGGTGGGTTTGAACATTTTATCTATTTAATAACTTAAAAGCAGGCGAAAACTCAAAACGCGATTGCCTCTAGGGAAGAAGCTATACAAGTTCTTCATGGCTAGACGTTAAGTTTATCTACCTAAGTTGGGGTCATTCCGAAAATAACTAATCAACCTCAGATAGATGGTTACTCAGGCAGAACCATCAAGTTTACCTATAAAATTTATTGAACTCTTGCGTATTCAATTATACTTAAAGGCGGATACCTTCGAGACTATTTTAGGGAATTGCTTACAGAACTAAAAATCAATAACAAATCACATTCCCCTTTCAGATAACTAGATGTATCTAAATAAAGTTTCTAAAATATCAACTAAAGACTTCCATACTTGTCCGTATTAGATACTGCAGTGTAAGATTTATACGGCAAAAGAAAAATTCCGCCGACCTATTTGAAAGAGTGTAGATGTACTTGTGTTGCCATGATGTTAGCACCGTCCTCATAATGGCAGCCAGTTCAAGTTACTAGTAGGTTGATATTATGTCAAATTGATTTCCATGAGATGGGATAATTTGTAACAAACCTAATTTGGGATTGTTTGAAGATAAATACAGTTTACAGAAGGTACAGAAAGTAAAAGTTCTCAAGAGGGTATGTATTTTCTTAAAGCAAAGCCTATGTTTATATAAATGTTATATCATATACTGTATGTGTGCTTTCCACGCCAACTACATATCTATCATAACTATTTTAGTTTTGGCCAAATGTTCTTCAATACTGAATAAAGCGATGTGGGGAGAAAGTCATACATTTGTCAATGTAAAATGATCTTTTAAAAGCCCCTGGATGTAAATGATCTTTAAAAGTTCCAGAATGTACAGCTGTACAAAAGTTTGTGACACTGTTCGCAAGTTCGCATGTAAAATCATAAGCCATTCTGATTTTCATATGTTTCCATCCTAACAGAGAACGTGTGAAATGGTTTCAGTTGAATCATTGTATACAGAATACGTTTGGGAGTTGATGTCCCATTTTTAAAAGTTACTGATTTGTTCTCAACATATTGCATGTACCTTCAAACTAGAAGCACTGTTGTTATCATCGTTCATTAGGATAAAATCATTCTATGTCTATATATGTTTTGAAACTTTATGGAAAGTTTTGACTAATGTAAAATATTTTGCTTAACAAAATTCTATCATTACTATATTACTAATATTCGTAGGTAGAATAGGAAAAAATTCAGCTGCCCTCAAAAACATTTTAACGTAGACACTGGCACTGAAATTAAAAAAATCATTTTTAATGTTATACATTCTGCATTAGTAAATACCTTACCATTGACCATATCCATGAAATGTCTTAACCTTTCATTCAATTACCTGCAGCTCTTTGTCACTTCCCGCCACCTTAAACAAACGAATTTGACTTCCTTGAACGATGTTCAAATTCACATTTCCATTTCAAAGTAGTTTATTTCAACTTTCAAGGAGATTGCATTTAGAGAATGGCTTCCAATCACACAGGAAAACTATCAGATTTCTGTCAAGTACAGAAAAGTACATGTCAAGATGTAACAAAGGGGTAAAAAAAATTATTGGAAAGCACTTCTGAAATGGATGCTGATGTGTTTTCAAAAATAACTTATCGTGAGACAGATTGACGCCTATCTCCCAAATTGAAATTGATCTTGGATTTTCCAGTCAGTCGATGCAGTCTTTAAGGGTAAAGGATTTTTTATTGCTTCAAAATGGTGTCGTCAACTATGTTAAACAATCTATAAATGAAATACCGGTACCCATGGTGATATTTGCAGTTTATTGTATAGTATTTGCAGTGTATTGTATAGCATTTCCGTTTATAGTATAGTATTTACAGTATATACTAGATTATTTCGGTTTATAATATTTTATTTGCAGTATATACTATAGTAATTCCAATGGTGCAAGTTAGTTATTTGGATGAAAAGTTCGTGTAAGTATGAAAGATTTAAATCTATGTTATCAATACACCACATCAACAAGAGATCTTTACGTTTATTGTAATGGAGTTATATCACTCCATAGTTTTCTAATATATAATAATAGTTTAAAATTGACTGAGGTCATGCTGAAGTTTTAGCTTTATCATACACTGACTATCTATTTAACATAGCAGGAACAAAATGTTCTAAACTACATGTGTCGAAACGTTACCTATTAAAGAGGAGACGTAACGTATAATTTTCATTATTACAAATTATTATCTGTATTCGCTTTACTTATAAGAATCAATAGAGCCGAAAAAATGAGAAAATATACGCTTTAATTCGACTACTAGGAGACCTTTTATACCCCTGTTTTGGATAACTGCCTACTGAGACTGGCGAACGCTTAGACATAATCATCGAAGCATGACTCGAAGCCGCGCCACGTGTGCGACGTGCTGGTCGTCAGCTGAAACTCCAGCCCTTTGATTTTCTCTGAATTTTTAAGCTAATTCAACAGCAAAATAGAGGCAATGGCATGACCGAAAGAATTCCTAAATACGATATGTAACTGCTTCATGATATCAACTTTCCTTCTCAGTCGTCAAATCCATTGTGACAATCCTTGGACGCGGTTTTCTTGGGTTGCTTTATATCAAAAAGGTTAAGTACTTGGTCGGTGAGAGATTCACCACTATGGGATAACACGTAGTGTTATATCATGTATCTATCGATATGAATTTTTTAATTATCTCGAAAAAATTAACGTTTTTGTAAGGAGACAATGTTAAAAAAAATATTTTCTTTCAATTCACTTTCATGAGAACTTAGTACTTAGTGGATGATTCGTTTATATTTAACTAAAATATATTATATTATTATCTAGTATAACATCTCAAACAGTGTTGCAATATCTCTGTCTTTGAATTTATTAATCAATGACATGAAAACATACCTGGCGCAAGCGTTGGAAACATCCTATGTAATCCTAAAGAATGTTGGTACCCGTTATTCACGACGTACTTTTTAAATGAGTGTTATCGTCGGTAGAAGTGCATAAGCCAAATCTCCTTCTCTTAATTTATTGGTTGAATATATATTCTACAAGTTCATTGGTTCATGTATTCAAAGTTCAAAGTATTTTTTTTTCAAAATAAGAAGATCTTAAAGCAATGAATATGTTTCTGGTATTTGTCCCTTAATTATCTTAACTGTGAGGACTGTTTTGTAAATGAAAAAGTCAGAGGAGGACATCAAAATCTATAGAAACTCTGTATTTCCCCTAGTCGTGTTCTTTTTATGTTAAATTAACTGGTTCGCGCTGAGTGAAGCATTTCCAAATTCGACATAACATAAATTATAGATTACGCATCAAAGAAATGCAGTAGACTATGTTGTATAAAAATCAATGTTGCCGTGTGGTAACTCATACTCTTTCAAGACTGCCTTTAATGGACCATCGCGGGCACTTTGACCTGTTCAGTTAAAGGCTAAAACACTGTTTCATATCGCCAAAATCAAACTTTCCTTTTAGAGTTATAAAAAGTATTTATTGCTACTGTAATTGTTTGTTCAATTTTGAAATGTTTGTCTAAACCTGCAGCCATGAAAAGTTTGATTAAATCGTCCTGATTAAACCTAATACAACGATTGAAATAATTGAAACTGTTATTATTTGTAGATACATCAACTCAACTTTTTTTAACTTGAATGATCATTCAGCTAACAGCAAAGCCTAAGATAGTGTTCGTTACACCAGGTAATTGGGTTTCTTGAGTAACAGATTCATTAAAACGGTTCTTTCAATAACTGTGAAAGGGATAATACGTTTTAAGATTTTAATGCAAGATAACTCCTCCTTTATAAATGCACATCACATCAATTTTAATTCTACAATGAAAGATTGAACAAACATCATCTCACCTTTGGTAAAAATTAAGCATATTTCGTTGCATTGAATTGGGTTAAATGATGTTTGATAAATAGTTATGCTTCACAAGAGTGGATCATTCGACTAGATGATTTACTATAACAATACGTATTGGAAGTTGTTATCAATTGTTTGATATAACTTTTCTGAAAATAAGCAATATCAACATGCTTAGGTGCTCAGAAAAGCATGTTTTTGTTATATGTTTAAGGAATAATTCCAATCTGTAAAAATAAAAATTCTGCAGAACCTAGTCAAGTGAGGTGTGTTTGGGTTTAAAGTCCCTTCCAAATGTTATTCAGTTACACCATTGCGGCAAGTAATATTTCAAGAAGAAAATCTGTAACACCAATAGCTATGCGTAACGGTTAAAGGTGGTCATTTACTTTTAATGCTTCTCGATTCAGTATAATCACCATAGGAAAAATCTAAGTGTTTAAAACAGATGGAAGACCGGATTTTGGTATATAATTTTCATAAATGATATTACTGGTATGCATGTTATTCATATGTGTGACTTTTTCGGTGTTTTTCGATTTTCAGCTCATCGATGGCATGGCATGTCGTCCGGCTTCCGTCCGTTAGTCCGTAAACTGTTCACTAATTCATCTGCCAAGAACCATTGTCTGTATTTTCGCTGTTATTCTATACAATCTATGTTCTAAAAGAGCTGTTGTTGTGATTGCGGCAGGTCCTCCTAGCGGCAAAATATTGCAACTTAGACTACCTTGCAATATTACAGCCAATGGAAACACCGCATGCATTGTTACATATTTGTTGTCACCGATGCAAATACTATGTGTTATCGCTAAATAAGAAGAATTTGTTCTGTACAGAAGATTTAATTTGCAAAGCGTATCTTCGAATTAAGTTTACCTTTTCGAAAGTATACAGAAATAACTGGGGCGTTTTTAATGATAACTTTGAAACAGCGTCGTTTATTGCACAACTAACTTTTAATGCATTCAATCAGGCTTCTACATTTCCAGACACAGGTTGTAAAAGAATTTATGACAGAGCTACCTCTGCCTGGAGAGAATGCATTCACTCGGGGAAATCGGAAATCTTGTCAACAGACTCCTTGACTAATGAGGTTTTTAATTAATATGAGAACCACAGGGACCACGCGCTAAAACCCTATTTCCATCTTCTCCAGAAGCAAGAGGCCTAGAAAGCTGAAACCTTCTGTACCGAATTCATAGCTGATGAGGATTATGATTGATAGATTTGGTGACCCTGTAACCCCTGATAAGGGCCAAAGGTGCCAAACCCTATCTGTCCTAATCACAGACTTTCTGGTAATCGTAAATATTAGGAGTTCTAGATTTGTTTCAAATGTCTGATTAAATTTGACAAACAAGTCATATTTAACCATCAGATCACCAAGTTGAACATTGCTGTCTTATAGGTTGAAACATAACACTTACAAATTGCAACTTCGATGACACTAATGCCATATCTAATTGTTATGTAAGCTATCAAAAATCAAGGAAGTAAACAGCAGACAAATCAATTACAATTATCAGCCTATCTATATATAAAGACAGGTGTGAAAGGTTGGCAGCACCGAAACACAAACATTTAATTAAGAGTTGTCTGAGAACTTTGCCATATTCCAGATGATGTCTTGACAAGAAGCTGAGTGCACATAGCTTACAGGATTCAGTCTTAAGGTATATGACCTACCGAAAATGGTTGTACAAGCCGTTTAGATTAGCAACTTATTTTGTCTATCGAGATTTGAATATGTATTAAGATCACAAACATGATTTTAAATTATTTCCTTTCAATTCTGTAAATATGTGAAAAAAATATGCTGTTTCAATTTTGTTTTTGTTTGAACATTTCGAAAGAAATGAAACAAAAAATATTGATAATTATGTATCATTAATATTTATACAGTAATAGGAAAATCTTAAATTGAGAAAATATATAATACCTAAAACATTGTGAAAATATATAATACCTAAAACATTGGGATATAGCTCGACCATGTCAGCTGCTTGTTTATCAATTAAATATTGTCATGCACGAACGGTTATTCTTTAAAAAGGATTATTCGAATTAAATGACCAGGTTCTAGATCGAAATGATTTTTAAAAAAGTGAAACATATTGCTTCAATCAGATTGTCATCAGACCATTATGCTATTGTGTTCTGACGTGTGAAATGGGAATAGTTAGTGAGTTAGCTGATCACTTAACTTAAGCACTGAACGTGTTCATTCAACCATGAGAGAATGTTCGACAAATTGTTTATGGTAAACATGGAGCTTTATGAACCATTTTACATATCGAAATAAAACTTCATGTTAAAGAGTTGGTCCAAGGTTCTTGATAAGAGAAAAAGACGATAAAGTTGTATGTAATACACAGAAAACATTAATATATCAAAACATCTGAGTACGTATGATAATACTGAAATTCAACAGTTTTATAATACAGTCATGGTTGATTAATCTAACGATGTATATCAAAAGTAAAAGTTGTAAAGATTGAGTAATTGTTGGATTCAAGAAGCATTCTTTATATTGTAAATCCATTATTTGGGATTGGCATTGCAAAAGAGAATGTGTGAGAAGAGGTTGTCAATATGAGAGTCAAAGTCAATGAATGAAGCAATGGCCTTTTCATGACAAAATTGTCAATTTCCACTACTTTCTAACCTCTGATTATCTAATACTATTCGTTCCTCCAGGCGATTTAAGTGCTTCATTAATTTTGAATTCGAATTTCCTTCCTCACCTACTCATCCTAGGGCCTCGAACCGTACACCATTAACAATAAGACTATAGGAGGTAGCATAATGTTCAACCCTTTTTATGTTGAAATGTACAATGAAATCAAACAATTCAAATCAAAATGCAGCTCTATCAATAGCTGAAACGTATTGACTTAATACGCATGTTGACAAATATATATATATTGCCCAAGATATATTTCCACCTAAACATGTTTGGAGAAGAAATGTTAGTACTACTGTACATTGTTATAAAGAAAATATGTGGCGATCATAAACTAAATACTTTACTTGGTTTGTAAAAACAATGTATTATGCATTTAATGTGTAGTATTTAGAATTACTGCAAATGTGTAATGATATTGTGTGATATCTTATGCATGTTTGAAAACGATGTTACGGGACATTTAATGTAACCTTCGGTTTCCACTGAAAGAAATACAAATATCTCTTTCGTATTTAAAAGTACTGCAAGGAAATGTGTAATTATATTTTGTAATATTTTAGGCATGTTGGAAAATGATGTTACGGGACATTTAATGTAACCTTCGGTTTCCACTGAAAGAAACACAAATATCTCTTTCGTATTTAAAAGTACTGCAAAGAAATGTGTAATTATATTTTGTAATATTTTAGGCATGTTGGAAAACGATGTTACGGGACATTTAATGTAACCTTCGGTTTCCACTGAAAGAAATACAAATATCTCTTTCGTATTTAAAAGTACTGCAAGGAAATATGTAATTATATTTTGTAATATTTTAGGCATGTTGGAAAACGATGTTACGGGACATTTAATGTAACCACTGAAAGAAATACAAATATCTCTTTCCGTGGTGAACTTTGAAATAATATGACTTTGAAAATATATTAAGAAGAATATTTAATATCTCTCCCTTGAATATGTGACTGCATTATTGGTAATTAAGTTGTTCGGGTATATATCATAATCGTCGCGAGAAGTAAATCATTTCCTGTCAGCTTCAATAGCTCCAAGAACGAATGTGATCACAAGCAAGAACGAATGTGATCACAAGCAAGAACAGTTGCCTCAAAAAGCGTCTTCCGTTGGTCAACATAAGATTCCTTTTGAATTTAAGTCGAATGAGATCTTGATCTCATAGAAAATCTTCATGTTGCGAAGGCTGAATGGAGTTCTATTTATTCGTCATAGTTTGTTTGTGATAGAAACCCTGCAATATAATTTGGTTAGGCTATTAATCATATTGTAGGAGAAGGATTTGTAAAAAGTCCTCTTTGGTCCTATTGCATTCAGTACTTTAATAAGAATGTAAAGGCCTCATTTTCAAAACATTCATTGAAAAGGACAGAAAAGGTTGATTGAACAAGAAACTTGTTAATTCGTAATTGTCGGTGTGTAATAAAATTGCACAACGTTAATTCTTACTGCCAGGTATTTTTTAGTAAACTGATTGGTGTGAAGCATCTCGAGTTTCCATTTCCTTAGTTGAAAATGAATTAAGAAATTGGAAGCAAAGATGAAGTCATCAACGAAGATAGATATGCATGTAAATCTCCCTTAAATATGAGGAAGCTTGATAGAATAAACCTTTCTTTTAATCAGCAGGGGGTTGATTCAATGTCTGCAGGAACAATTATTGATAGATTGGGTGAAATATCTAGTGAGGTCATTTTAGCAAAATATCAACACATCTATTGAAAAAAGGGGGGAAAGGTTTATAATGTACATAAAATTAGTAGCCTGAATAAAATTACTCACGTTGATGATATTTTATAGTTTTATATTGATGTATTATCTAATATGACTGGTTTATAGTTATCATACGGCAAGTCATTTCATATATTCATAGCATATCTAAAGGCTTTCCCTTTTTATAAGGTTTATTTCCCCGAGTGAAATAATTTTGATTTGTCCAAAGACTTTGCGAAAGGGGAATGACATTAATCTTATTCCTTACCAAATTGTATTTCATACGATTAATTGTGTTTTAAACAACTTTTACCATGCCTTCATTGAACAGCTAATAAATATTTCACGTCACATCCCCATAGTCAATAATATAATAACGTTAAATATTCAAAATAAATTCTAACCAATGTTTATTTATGATGTGTGGCGTGATAAAACCTATTATAACAGGCATGGTGACTTGCATTATGATATATCTTCTCTACTAGATGAGAGTTTTCTCTCAGTTATTAATGTCATGTCATGGTTGTAGCTGTTTGCCAGTTTTTCTTCCTCAAAATATGTAAATGTAAGTTTTTGATGAATGTAAGTCTTGAAGTGCCATTCGTTTTGGTTAGATACTACCATTGAATATTTAGTTTTTATACTCTACAGCATAGCATCAATTAAATTTCTGCTTTATAACTTGCAGCGACACAGAGATGTCACAAGCTTAATTTTTTTTGCATTCCAAATTTTTTTTTCTCTTTTAGGTCTACACACGTGTAGGTTTTATATCATTTTACCGTTGTTGTATATACTTTATTCATTGGCTAAAATGAATTACTGCGGTAGTTTAGAATGAATTTTCGTCGTTCGAACGTTGTTTCATTTTACTTAATGAATAAAGTAGTAAATGCAGTGTCAAAGTCGTCAGCCACATTGTTATGAAACCGCCTTAATAATTAGAACAATAGTTTACAATTAAAATCTTATCACAATTCATTATTATCATTACAGTAAAGTTAACGAGAGGCTATTTAAATCATATGGAAATATTCATTTTATCAATATTGAACTAATTGAATTTCTGTTTATTTTGTATATCAATGAAATGATAAACTAGAAAACGTGATAAGCTTCCTTGTAAACAACGGGGGAATTATTATACAAGTCATTATATAATTGTTATGATATAGCCACGCTTTACATATACTGTTGTTTGAAGTATAAAATGTAACGAAACCTACTTGTATATTTACAAAGAAATAAACACTCTATGTTTTGCATCAAATTAGATTTTACTTGAAGAAAGTGTTTCGAGAGAACATGTATATTTAAGATGAAAAGCTAGTTGTCACAAATATTCATGGACTCTTAAGAGAAAACAACCTCTCACGTCACGTCACGTAGGTTTAATCAAATATTTATTTTTCCATCAATGTTTTGTGAATAATGCGTCAAAGCGGAATCGCATGTGTGGCGTCAATCTTCTGTTGACGTTAACCGATATTGGCAGCCTCGTTTTCTGTAAAAAAATCTCCCTGCTTCTGAAGAGTAGTTTGGACGTTGAAACGTTTCTATTGGAACGTGATGGTCAGGCCAAGACGACGACATTGGTGCTGTTTAAGTTTTTGTTTTGAGTTCCTGGCCGTGACCCTTGTCTCAGAGTGTCATTAACATAGCCTTTTTTACATTCAGTTTGCTATTCAGGTCACCAAATGGCTCCATACACCGATAGACTACCCCCTACTTCTTGATGAACGGCTTGAACCCACTATGGAGCATATGAACATCCATACGAACTCTCCGTTATGAATGAAAGAGATTGAACATACTTTATACGCTGATGAGTATGCATTGCCATTCTCGCTGTTACCAACGCCGTACAGCTGAAGAATGTCCTAAGTGAAATCATAATTTTTCATAAACTTTGAATAAATCACCATTTCATAGCAAAATATAGCCGAAACTTTTAGATCAGTTTGTGAAGGGGTAGTTCTTACACTACATATAGAAGGGACTGAAATTATGAATGCGATGAAGAATTTTGCCTACTAAGAAAGGTGCAAAGGATTCACAAATATTTAAGATTTCCACCAAAAAATATGCTAAAATAGACAACATGGCTTTACATTGTGATATATTTTGCATTTTCTACCAAATGTATTTTGAAATGACGATTATAAAGATGATCAAGAATTTTAAGTTTTTGCATTTTGAACGACATTGTTGCATAAATTCCTACCAAATATTTTTCTGTAGTACCATTAGTAACATATTTTATTCATCGAGTGTGTGATAGGAATAGGTTTTTTTGTTCAATCTATCTAACAACCATAACTTTTAGATATTATTATTTTGATTTATATGATAATATATATGTTGCAGTGGTTAATGTTGTGGTATCTGCATGGAGATTCCCTGGTAAACCGATAAAAGGGAGTTGATGCGAAGCCCGTGTATTGCCAGATACATCAGTTCCTTTTCTTTGGAAATGAGTATGTTATGTATCATGGATTCGAATCGATTTTGTTATCATTCCACATTTTAAGGTGACAAATTTCTTTTGATTTTGAGCAAACGACGGCAGCCCCTTTGAATAACTGATGCACTATCATGCATCACTATAACTATTAGTATCATATGTTAGGGTTTAAGGTGTTTGCATCTTTTAAGCTGAAAACTCAGAACATCGTTGACCCAAAGGTAAGAAACCATAAACTCTTCATGGCTAGACATTAAGTAAATAGCGGCTCGTTTATCAAACTAGGAGGAAGTTACACAGATAAACACTGAGCGATCTTAGATAAAAGGGTAAACCTAGAGAAGCCCGATGATTTTCTATTGATTTTATTGATTTTTTAAAAGTCATCTTTCTTGTGATAACACCTTAAACTTACCAAAGGTTTTTAGTTAGGACCTTGAGTAAAACTCACAGAAATAGCTAAATGGTAAATGGCAGTTGGTCAAAGTTTTACGTATGATTTTTAAATATTTTGTTTTGCTGTTCATAAATACTAGATATTTTAACTTTGAGCTGTTTTAAGCTGTACCTCCATGGTCATTTGAAGATGCATGTTTCATGTATAAATGTCATAACTACGATGAACATTTATAACATAAGTTGTTCAGAATTTTTCTCAGATATGGATCCATCATACAGGGTCACCAACACCTATATCTTATATTTCACATATAGACAATACTAAACGATCTTCCGTTTAGTTACATTTTTATGACACAAATGAGTGCTTTGAATTCAAAAAAGCGAAAGCGTTTCCTCAAAATGGTTATTAAATGGAGTGTAACCCGACATGAATGTATAAGAAAGTTTTCCCTGTAAAGGTGTTTTGACATGTTAAATGCTATTTTACTTTAGTACCATATTTGTACTATAGGCCTGTGACCTTTAAGTATTGAATAACGTTACATTAAATGGAGCGAGTTTAGTATTTTATTCATTACTCGTTGAATTTTATCATTCAAAAATGCAAAAATAACCGGTGACATTCCCATAACATTGTGACGTCACACAGAACGAGTAAAACGTCCTGTCTGGCACGAGACGCTGGAAGACAGTGTCTTATAACCTATTTTGAACTACTATGTCTGTAACGGTAGAGTAGTAAATATGAAGATATAAAATAAGTTAATAAATTCTTGTCTGGTCATTTTAAAAAGTGTTTTTTCATTTCATAAGCAGTTAACATATGTACGTTTAAGTAATCGAAATAATGAAGTGTAAAGTTTTGAATAACTTGTAAGTTTCACAGACATATAAAACTGAAAAAAAAACATTTCCTCAAGCTTTCAAATTACTGTTTAAACCATGATAAATTATTCATTACTTCTGCCTTAGCGAATCCCGCCTTTTCGCGTACAATAAAACACATATGAAAAGATCCCTTAAGCATTTAAAAAATTCTCATCTAACTTTGTCTAGAATTTTACTTTTTAGTTTAATCTCCAATATATTTTTTCTAGTAAAGGGAAGCTTTTATGTATGACTTGCCTTGCAGTCTTCTTTGTAAATATACACACAGAAATTAATTAAGCACCATCCAGCATCTTTGGTTGTAGTAAAGTACAAACTGATACATATGAAATCCAAAAAAATAAGAGTAGAATCGGCGGCATTTCCCCCAAACAGTGTTCGGGTTTTCTGCTAGGTCACTCTCACAAACACAAAACTGCATGCAGGTGAAGCACACCACCAACGATTTTCTGACATTCCAAATTCAACTCGTTGCAAAAATTTGTTTAAAAGTTGAAAATTTTCAATGACTATGTCATTACCTCTGAAGGCTCATGGCTCGAAGAATCGACAATATGGCTGATTCTTGACATGAATCTGGGAATATCGCGCAGAGTAATTTGGTGACAACTGGATATTCACCATACTGTAATAAGCTGCACTTATTAGAATTATCACCAAACTAATCTGGTGAAGTATTATGGAAATATTTGCAATAGATCAGTGTGAAATAGATTAAAGACATTTGGACTGAGGGTAAGAAGATTGAATTGTGTATTCAATGGAATCTTAGATCATGTCATCGAGGGAGATTCACTGATAGAAGGAGAGTCGCTTTTGGCTTCATGCCTGCAGAGCAAATACGGCTAAGAACGTCCAAGCGTCAGTGGGTGGGGGGATCAGTAATGGTCTCACGTTCTCGACTTGTGAATGTTTTTGTATTGAGAAAAACAACAACAAAATTTCCATTACCTGCGATCAGCACAGGTTTCAATCCATTGGAACACACCTGGGACATCATTGGACGCCAGGTGGAAGCTAAGGTCCCTCCTGTACGAGGTTAAGTCGGTTTTGAAACAGCAGTACATCGTGAGTGGCAGTAGGAATCAGGAAAATCACCACAAGCATGTGGAGGTTTTTTGGCGGACAGACCCGTGATTTACACGGTGATTGTTAAAACAATCTTTATCATTGTTTTTAAAAGTTATTAACTCATAGCTGTAAAAGAGTGGTTTTGTACATGTATGTAAAACCACTGTTCACTTTATCATGCAGTGTCTTGGACAACTTTTACATATTGTATCCAGCGTAGTGGGGTCTTTTAGCTGAAGGTATGCGCTCTCAGAAAACAACAACTATTCATCAATTGATTAAACATGGTTTCCCACTGGCCGTTCAATAATTCTAACAAAATGAGATGGTACTTGATCAAGTTATTTTTATATAGTTTCAAGAGTGATGACATAATTGCTATGTCTACTCAATACCTTTATGATTAACCGAATTGTTTTATCGAAAATTGTACCTTAATGTTTACAATTATTGATGTATGACTATTTTCCTACGATACTTGGACTAATAGTCACAACATTTAGCGACTCTGCTTCAGTATGACGCTTCTTAAGCGATTTGTTACATCACTTATTTCTGACAATCGTTTAGATAAATTTATGATGAAGCTTTTGATTCAACACAAATAAAAATTGTACAACTCAATGTTTATTTGGATTTTTATCGTGAAGAATCGAAAATGAAAATAAATGAAAGAACTCATAGAAAGATTATTATAATTTCCGATCATGAGAGTCTTTTCTTTGAATTTTCAAGAAAATTGCTTCCAATTGCACTGGAGTTCATGAGTTCTATTTCAAGAGTTAAAGTTTCAAAAGCAGAATAAGAGATGTTACATCGTTTTTTTCAATTGAAAATATCCTCTGAAGTTCACTCTAATATGTTTTATATTGTTAAGCCAACCTTATCATTGATTGGTAGCTTGAAACCTGTCTGCCAAATTGAAAAGGATTTTGGATGCTCAATGACAGTTTAACGGTTGAATGACAGTGAACATTCGTTATCAGTGAAACGAAGATTTGTTTCAACAAAGTGCATTGCAAAATTGTAAATCACACTATGAATAATGGAATAGCTTTTGTGCATGGTACATTGTGCATTCTAAACATATGCATAAAAAATGGCTACAATGAGTGAACTATTGAAGTTATTCAAAAACAATTCATCACAACATGGTTCTTTTTCTGGTTTGCTTTAACTTGAGACATTCCTTCATTTATCTTTCTTGATTTTGTATTTGAATCAATTAATCTGATCAAATCTAACTAAAATTGTAATTTGTTCATATCCCAGCTAAACATGTATGTAAACTGAGGCAACTCGTTATCTCTTCAACATCGAAATAACATGACAAACTGATCGACAAAATGTTGGATTGAAACAAACTCAAGTGGTTTCATTAGTGCTCGTATTAAAATTCTTAATCTCTTTATTTGTCGATCATGACTTCTCCTGCCTTGTGGACTCTGGTTAGCAGATGAATATTTCTTATTAACTTATGGTGTTTGTATTATCGAGTCAAGATACGAAGCCGGATAGTTTTTTGTTTTTTTCAAAGCAGATTAAATTGATTGAGTTCATACAGCGAAAGAGGTGAAAGAAGTGTTCTTGTTGTTCTTTTTCTAAAATATTTTCTATCCACCTTTAACCGTTCTACTATGAATTACATTGCCTGTTAAAACGACTTAAGTCGATATTAAAATTATATCAAAGTTGACTCACGCCCTCGGGTTCACCTCTAAATTTATTCTAATCAGCAAATCAATGAGTTTACCCTATATTCTTGGGTTACATATGGCCTCAACTTCGAAAATTCGTATCTTCGAAATTCCCAAATATTTTCCAAATGTCTATTTTTTAGAAATACCCCCTTATCCAAATGAATAATTCAGGTGTTGCATAAAGATTTCCTCATTTCTATTTCATCTCTTTTTAGAATCTTCCTCTATGAATGGAAAATCGGAATTGTGTACATACTAAAATTAGATTTGTACCTCAGAAAATGAGCGAGAAAAGCAAAGATCAAGTGTGTTTTGAAAGTCGCAATCGGATATAACAACAGAATTTAGATAGATCATTTTCGAGTACTTACTAATAAAACGTCCCTTTCTACAAAAACGATACGTTAATACCAATTTGTCCGCAATTCCATGTGTTATGTTAAAATTGGTAGCAATTGGTTGCTTATCATACAAATAAAGCTTAACAAATACTTTTTACAATTTCAATCTCTGATTATGCATCTCTTATTAAATAAAGTGCTGAATACAAACTTTATTGGACAAAGAGCATTGAACTCTTGATACAGCAGACAAGTTGGCCAAGCCCTTGTTGGGTTTCTGAACCTAGAACTCCTTATCCAAAGCCAAAACCAAAGTTTATATTTCCCTCTCAAAATAAAAATCCTTGATTTCGATATGATACAATAAAAACGCAAATAATCCTTTAATCCTTATCATGTTCAAAAACTCGCTTTCTTTAGTAAGCACTATGGCAAGTGTCAATGAGAAGAATAATGGGTTCGTTTTCGGAGTCTGTCTAGATTTTACCAATTAGTCAAACTTCACCACCAGATAGCTATAAGAACATAACTGCCACAAGGATGAAAGGCAACACTTATTGATGGCATACTCGACAACACAATTATCTTATCTCATTCTTATATCAGATATTTTAGAACAAGGAAGTCATCATCAGTCATTCATTTCAATCATCAGCTTAAATATATAACAAGGCGTGTGAAAGTGTAGCAGTACCGAACCAGAAACACCCAATTTGAGTTGTCTTAGAACTTTGACATATCTCAGATGAAGTATTGACAAAACCCGAGTGACACAGTTTATTCGATAAAGTCCTAAGGTAAATGACCTAATGTTAAAGGTTGCTTCGGGTTTTCATTAAGCTACAATCTGAATGAGTGTATTGGATGGTAAGAATAACTTGCTTCTTGGACGTTAAAATGTGTGTTAACAAAGCTCACATAATGTATGCCTCCAGTAAGAAAGCTAACGACTTTACGCAAAAGAGAAGGAAATATATAACTTACTCATTGCTTGTAATTACTAGTTAATAAATGTAAATATGAAGTTAATCTCACAATTACGAGTTTGATTACTTCCGGCGGGTCGTCCGTCCATCTGTATGACCTGAATCCTCAATGTAAACATTACACTATCAATTTCTTAACCACCATGAGTCAGTATTGTTTTAACATAGATTTCGACAGGTCGAACTTTTATTATGAGGCACTCTATGAAACTGTACTTTCTTAGAAATTGCCGACAGCATTTATATCAGTTAAGTCATAATTACGAGACAAAAAGTCATACTCATGCGATCTAAAAGTCATACTAACGAGAAGTGAAGTCGTAATCACGGGATAAGAACTCGTTATTACGGGATGAGAACTCGTTATAACTTGTTATTTCGAGAAATAAGCTCGATCAGATCAATTTTTTTTTCAGTTTGACGTACTCTGGCTTCCTTACTCATCCATTGACCATACAACTGTAAAAGTTTGTTCCGTCAGCCACAATCTGAAGCTTTCTAGTATATTCAGATTTTGAAAGTGATGATCTCATCCTCTTGATATAGTGTGAAGCATTAATCTTGGCAATATCGGTCTTGTTTAAATAGAGTGTTTGACTGAAAAATGCTCAACCATTAGATAACTTGTGAACGATGTTTACAATCACTTTCAAAGTCAAAGTAAAATCCACAGTGCTGTTTTCGTAGATAATAATGTATATTCACTTTATTGTATATGTCTATAATAGTAGATTTCTAATGAGACCAGCATAGCATTTTCTTCATGTAATGATCGGTCGAAAGAAAAAGAAAGACAACATATCTTCTCATACTGAAGATTGATCTTGTCGTAATTAATAATTAATTAATGATCGACCCACTTTGTATTCATGTACATGTCCCGTAATGTATTATTCTCTATCAATGGCTTCAAAAATAGCAATGAAATTTAACAGCCAAAAATATTTAAGAGGTTCTCAAGCATATGTATAAAATATCCATTGTAATTGAAAATAGTCCTACAATCTTACAATACAACTTGGCAAAAAAGCCTGAAGAGATAGTCAGTAAAATGACTCGATGCTAAGATTGAATCACGTTTGAGACTAATATCAGGCGTCAGTTTGAGGCAGGAATCATTGTCAGTTAGGATTATCAGGACAAAAACAATCAGATTCGCTTTTTATCTAACCTCTGATTTATTAATCTAATTTACGTCTTCCGGCCAGGGCGATTCTAAGGCTTCATTAAATACAAGTTCAAGTTCCTGCCTTCATTACCCTACCCTCAGGCGGCGAAATTTGATACTCTCGGTTAACATTTTAGTGATTAGCAAATATATAGAATTTCAACACATAGGCAATGAAGCACGTATTTTCTAGCTCAGCCTGACTGTTGTTAAGCATATGAAGACGTAAAGCATACAAATTAGCCTTCTTTCGATGATAAAAATACTAAACTAATTTTATGATTGAGACCAAAGGATAAAATATTACTTTTAAAGGGTTAACTGTAACTTCACAGATTTCGTGTATGTATTTTAAGCATTGTTGTTTTATCAACGATAGAGAGGCTTGGTTTTTTTGTGTTCAGATTGTAAGTTTTGTATCGTAGTTCAAGTGCATTAAATGCAAATTCCTTCTGCTATTTTAGAATTATGTCCACAACATGAAATCGTAGAAGTTACAAATTTACTTACATGGAAGATTAACTTATTGCAGATCGCTAGCAATGCATTAACCGTCCTTTAGTTATACTTACGAAATGTTGGTGTCACGCTCACGCTGAACAAAAAGGGGCCAACATAAAACTTTTACAATAACTTGGTTTGAACGGATTCGTGACCTCATACGAAATACACATGTTGATTAGATTGAATAGAGATCTAAACTTCTTCATATTTAGCGAGAATAAAAAGTGTGCAGTGTATTCTTTAGTGTATAGCATTTGTTTGAATCTTTGATACAGCGGGTATATAGTATTCATTCTGTCGACGTCCGTCTGTCTGTTTGTTTTTCTGTTTGGCTCCACCTTGTACCGAACTTCATACAAATATCAGTCATGATATTGCAAATGAATTTTTTATTTTGGTTTCAATTCAAACATTACTCAAACAGTGACTGTATGACAGTCCGGAGCATATCTCCTAAACTATACATACTAACTTGACACACGCATCAGTCGTGACCCCTAAAAGTGCCTTTTCAGGGAGAGACATGCACACGAATTTTATGTTTTGCAATTTCCATGGAAACACTACAAAAACAGTAACTGTATGACTAAACTTAATCACTAAACTTAATACACATATCAACCTTAAGCTTAATTCTTAGACGTCCTTTTTCAATGGTTAGGCTTACGAATCGATTTTATTTCTGATTTGTGCCTTTTGAGGGTTAAAGAATACAAATTAATTTTTTATTCGGTTTCCTGAGAAACATCACTAAAATAGCGACTCTATAATCCTTAGACTTTCCTTTAAAGGGTAAGATTTGTTTTTTAGCTTTATCTTTTGGATTTTCTATTGAAAGATTACTATAACTGTGACTACATGACAAAGACATTTTGTTTGGAGCATATCTTCCAAACATTACACGATATCTACACCAAATTTGAGGGTGTAACCATTAAATGAATTTTGTTTTATGGTATCCATGAAAACATGACGAACACAGTGAATTCAAGGAGGCTATTGCATCTTGAACATATCTCCTATAGTATACACTATAGCAACACTATGAAAACATGAAGGGCACTAACATGTAAATATTGAATATTAAATATTAAAATATTCCTCCGGCGGCTCACTCCATGTGTTAATGACATTTTCTCACTCTTCTTATAAAACTCCGATACCATACAAACTTATACACTATCAATTAATTACATATATTGATGTTTTGTTTTTCCCTGACCTAAACAGGAAGCGGGGGGTTCTGTACATGTCATAAAAGTCTTGCATAGTTGTCGCACGATAAACAATTGAAAAAATATGTTCTAACATTTTTATTGCATAAAATGATTTTGACAAGATATTTGACAGAACACATCAAGTTGACAATACAATATTTATTTCGGCAAAAATGAAACATTATTTAGGTTTTATCGCCAGGAATTATTAATTTGGACGATGCTTAAACGATTGTCCAAGCAAGCTGGAGGACCTCGGCGGACACCTGCATAGTATTAACATCGGCCTTTATTGTGCCTTGTTATGTGATTCCGGGGACTGATGACACGGGTGATAAGTCCAGAAAATAAACACCAACAGCTTGACATCAACTTGGACTCAATTTTATTCATTAAACAATTAATCAACATAGTTACCTCAATTAGTAATGGTCATAATCAGGATTACATACAGAGTACATTAAAAATCAAATTAACACAAAGCAATGACATATAAGATATATCAATTACATAGTAAATGTTCTTCGTAGCGTTATGTAAAAAAATGTTATTTACTTTTATTCATCAGTAAGTATAACAATGTACCTTGTGCTCGGCTGCTAGCTTGCCTCACACAAGGGCCATTATACAATACAGTTAACTTTCCTAGATAACAAAACCTTTACGATAATTTTTAAATATAAGAGTGATTAGTTAATGAGCCTTGTTCTAATCTATTCTACTGAACAAAACTAAATTGAAGAGTTAATCTAATCAGAGAATATTAGTTCACTCCAATTAGCACAAGCTGCAGCACCCCAGCTTTAAAGCTGCTGGTATGGTGTGTGCATGCGCGACAACGTGATACAAGAGCTTGGAGTCAACAGTTTAATATACAGACTGAGTGTATCAATTACAAATAATTGACTCCCATACAGCTCTGTTGTCTTAGAGGACTACTACCCCTGTATACATATAAACATTAAGGACATATTACCTTAGATATACAAACACTGGATTACGTGATATTTGTAATATGAGTACTTTCAGTAGTAATTTATATTACGAATCATTGTAATCCCTGTTTAAAACGTATATCTAAGACGTCCCGACATACACGTACAATGCAATGTTAACGCGGATGCAATAGAACATTTTGTGCTAAATAGACAAGCTAATCATGTCGCCCTCTTCATCAATGGAAAGTACCCTTTAATGTTATATGTCAGCCTGCAAACTGGAACTTATTTAATGTCATCTTTTAAATCCTTAGTTCATAATCTATCTGATTTAACCAACAAGTCTAAATTAACACTTTACTAAAAGAAGTACGAGACTTCAAATTCACCAAGAATAGTAACAAAAGTTAACCTAATAAAATGAAGAAGCACCAAATTCAACTCACCTAGAAAATAAACACCAACAGCTTGACATCAACTTGGACTGCTGAAATCAAGGCATGTTGTGTTTTTATAGAGGTTCCTATGAGACACATAGTCAGAGGTTATGAGACCTACCGTCAATAAATCGCTATGGTTCGTATAACCGTAAGATTGATGGACATGCAAATTAACGACAACAAAAAAGGCTTAGTTAAGTACTGATTGTCGAACACAATGTCCTCTACAAAATAGATGTTGGGTCAACAATATTTATGTATCCCTGATGCGTTTGCAGGATGTATGCTGTGAACGGTGCCCTAAACATTTGTTGAAGTTTGCGAGCAGCAAAGAATGAGACACGGAAAGAGTTGGGTACAGACAGAGAGCGATGAGTGAGTCTGTTCTTGATTGTGAAATTAGGCCAGTCCACTGTAAGGACAGGAAATAGAAACCCTGAGATGTGCAGATTGTCAATTATTGCAGGGGGGAAGATATCCCAGTAAGATGGACAGAGAGTGAGAGTCATAAAGGGAATTATGACACATTTTGATCCAGATGTGACCTCGAGAAGGAGACAGTTTTAATTAGGAGATCGCAATTTGATCACCAGAATGATGAGCAGTATAATTAAAAGTACAGTAATGAGACCTAATAATATGGATACATGGTAATCCACGAGATCAGAAATTACAAAGGTTGGGGCCTCAGTCGTTGAGGGAACTTTTTTATCATAATCAAAGGAAGGTAATTTCACTGCCTTTGCTGGTATAGCATTATGCATCATGACGAGGGCAGCCGATAAGGTGCGAATTTTGAAGAACATCCAGAGTGTTAATAAAATAGCAAGACCGGATATACTGGTGCTTACCATAGAAATAATATCGAATGGTCTCGCCATCTGTGCCCGTGTACATGTGGCCTGACTTGAAGATAGACTTTACATAGATTTCAAATAAATAATTTGGAATATAATTTCGTTAATAATTTACCAACGAATACACGATGACAGTATGATCAAACACCCCTCAAGTCACTTTCATTTCCTCACTGGACTCTTAGATAAAGACATATTTTTAATCACGTATTTGCAGATGAGCAAAGACAGCACTTGTTGTACATAAATTTATACATCAAGTTTTATCACTTTGGTCAACAAGCCTCATCTCTGTAATTGTTATAAATCTATGAACCGATTCGAACTTACTATTAATCATATATTTATTATTCCTTTATTATTTATGAAATGAACAATGTTGTACAGAATATAGCTTTCTTGTTTTTTTAAATTTCAATTTAATGTAGGCACATAAGACAGAAAACCACTTCGGTATGTTACGTGTCTGCAACACATATAAAAAATACATTAAGCTTTTAAACAATATTCATATTTTTATCATTTCAATGTATATTTATGTTAAATTGAATTCCTAGAAGTTTTCAGCCATAAACATAAACAAATCAACACCATTCATCTATATCAAATTATACCGAACTCAGTGTGATAATTAGTGTAGGTTTACCTGATCGCAAGTCTTAAGATGACATTCAATAAAAATGTCACCTTAATTAATTGATGTCTGAACCAGTTAAGATAATTATTTCGCTTTTCGATTAACCTTTAAGTGATAAATGGAAGACGTCAATTCTTAATTTAGAACCATATTATAACTGATACTGTCTGCTGTAAGTGTATGCTTTACTTGAGAAGATCCTTCTGGTTAGGAGTAACGAATAACTGAAGAATGATAACCTATAACAGTGAGATGAGTAAAGTGTAACTGCAGAAAGGACTGGAATGATAACCTATAACAGTGAGATGCGTAAAGTATAACTGAAGGAAGACCTGGAATGATAACCTATAACAGTGAGATGAGTAAAGTATAACTGAAGGAAGAACTGGAATGATAACCTATAACAGTGAGATGAGTAAAGTATAACTGAAGGAAGAACTGGAATGATAACCTATAACAGTGAGATGAGTAAAGTATAACTGAAGGAAGACCTGGAATGATAACCTATAACAGTGAGATGAGTAAAGTATAACTGAAGGAAGAACTGGAATGATAACCTATAACAGTGAGATGAGTAAAGTATAACTGAAGGAAGAACTGGAATGATAACCTATAACAGTGAGATGAGTAAAGTATAACTGAAGGAAGACCTGGAATGATAACCTATAACAGTGAGATGAGTAAAGTATAACTGAAGGAAGACCTGGAATGATAACCTATAACAGTGAGATGCGTAAAGTATAACTGAAGGAAGACCTGGAATGATAACCTATAACAGTGAGATGAGTAAAGTATAACTGAAGGAAGAACTGGAATGATAACCTATAACAGTGAGATGAGTAAAGCATAACTGAAGGAAGAACTGGAATGATAACCTATAACAGTGAGATGAGTAAAGTAACTGATACTGTCTGCTGTAAGTGTATGCTTTACTTGAGAAGATCCTTCTGGTTAGGAGTTTGATCGCCAAGGAAGACTACGTCGACGAGGGACGATGAAGGCAACGACAGTGACGATGTTGAAATGACGACTTGACAGGCTTTGGTGATGGTCGACCATTTTCTTTATTGGCGCGTGTGGTTACATGAATAACTCGAGCCGGAGAACATGCACAAGTCAGAGTACACGCCAGGGCAACCCCATACCTGTCGTGTTACCAAGTTGAGTCCGACTCGAGTGGTGTACTATAGAAACTACATGATGCTGAGAGTGGACAGTCGGACAGCCGGCGAGTCCGTCTCCGGCCGTTGCCCAAGCTAATCTCTTGCAGAAGTGGACTGCACGAGACTTTATTAGCTTGCAGCACATGCGTGTACAAATTTGGTTATGAAAGAAGGGAACCTACGTGGAAGTTTAGAAGCGAGAGGTCAAGCGGTCGAACGTGTAATTAGATAATTATTAGTTTTAAGTTTATCGAATGGTCTCGCCATCTGTGCCCGTGTACTTGTGGCCTGACTGGCGAGTGCTTATAATAGAGGGAGAAATAATTTGAAGATAATTTTACATAGATTTCAAATGAATAATTTGGAATATAATTTCGTTAATAATTTACCAACGAATACACGATGACAGAAGTAACGAATAACTGAAGAATGATAACCTATAACAGTGAGATGAGTAAAGTGTAACTGCAAAGAGGACTGGAATGATAACCTATGACAGTGAGATAAGTAAAGTATAACTGCAGAGAGGACTGGAATGATAACCTATAACAGTGAGATGCGTAAAGTATAACTGAAGAAGACCTGGAATGATAACCTATAACAGTGAGATGAGTAAAGTATAACTGAAGGAAGACCTGGAATGATAACCTATAACAGTGAGATGAGTAAAGTAAGACTGAAGGAAGGACTGGAATAATAACCTATATAACATTGAGATGTCGTAGTGTACCTGAGGATCCAAAAAGTTACAATTTGTATTTCTGCTCTCGAAAACCTGATACATCTATAGCACCTAATTATCGTTATGTTTAAGTATCTGGGTACTGTAGGAGCTCTACGGATGTAGCAGAATGTTCTTATTTTTATTATGTTATTAAAATCCTGGGTAGTAGCATAACGGTAATGTTTATAGACGTACTCTGTTTACAAACGATACAGGTGTAGCATTTTGTTTCTACCTTTTTATCTTATTCAAGTATTTATTTGACACCTTTTTATACTAACCAGTTAGGTTTTAGCGTAATTTTCATATATTAAAACCTACCACAATTTTATTGTTGTCAGTTAGATTTCACTTTTTAAATCAGTTATTCGTATAAAATGAAGAAGAAAAAAAATTTGGAAATATATTATAATTTAGATGTTTCCGACTCTGAAAACATTTGACAAGAATTAAATGGTTTATTGTTAGAGCTAGCCACTACAAGTTTCGATTAACTCTTCAGGGAGAATTACTACATTGTATTTTATCACAAATGATATATTCATATATAAAATATTTTATTTATGTGAGTATATATATTAACTTACCTGTGAAACCTAAATAAAATATTTCTATCTGTTTGTCTCTCTAATCCTGTTAAAAATTTTTTAGATACATCGGTATGTTGAAACCTCATCCATAGTCTTCAGAGGTAGTGATGGTGGTTATCATGACGAATCAAAGAAATTAGATAACAACGCACCTGGCGTAGTATAACTTAAAGAAATTTAGAACAGGTGAGGGACGTAAACATATAAATCATTATTGACAACATAGTCCACTTTCAAATAGCTTTCATTTCCTAATTTAAGATTACATCCGATCTACTCAATAGAACACAGCAGTGCATTTATCCCAATATAAACTTCAAACGTACGACGATTAACAATGTGTCAATGACTACCCGGTAACACAAACCTAACGGACTAGTATTGTCAATGAATACACACCTCACGGACTAGTAATAGACTTCGTAATGCGAGCCCCTATTGTTGTCAGTTGTCGAACTTTCTATTCAATACAAGTCCAAATAGAGAACTTAAGCTTTATTAACTTGTTGAAGTAAATCAAACCCCTGCCATTGACAATAAGCATTCAGTGTGAACGTCTTTGGCGAGAAGACCTACCGAGAAATTCTTATATCAACAGGATATTAAGTTCCCTAATGGCAGAGCCATGACAAGCGTAGGCGCCATGAAATGATGACATTTCCTCGTATTTCATGATTTCAGGTATGAATTTGTATTTCAGATAAGCTTTTTAGATATGAATCATGTGCAGGCGTTATTTTCACATTTGCACTTTATGGTAATGTTCCTGTTTGCTATTTTAGACGACGAAATATGGAGCCAATATTAAATATCATATAACTTTACACTATCAACTGTGTAGGTACTGTAGTGAAATGTTTGTGCCGAATTGTATGTGATATCAATCTTTATGTCATTTTTAACTATCTATCATAGTTTCCAAGTTTCATCAAGGACAATTTATCCGTAAGACCCGTCCGAGGCCGGATAGCCGAGATTTTAGATTATTATGATGTTACAATCATTGACATGAGGTACGAAAGAAATAAAATGCTGGAAAAAAGTAAATTCCCTATGACCTTTTCGCGGCTATTGTTTAAATATATTTCAAGTTGACTCCCCTTATAATTTGAAAAATAAACCGTTAAAAAATATTCAATACATCCCTCTAAATAGTTGATCATTATACAAATAAATTACCGGGACCACAAAGAGTGACCCGTTTCGCTAACCACATGACGTACCGAATATTTTGTTTGTTGTGTAACTTGGCTACCCATGCTGCATATCAATACAAATTTTAAAGGGAATTAAAGGCTCAAAAACTGTCAAGTGTTTTGATAGTTTATCATTTGTAAAATTGATAACTGCTTATGTTAAACTGACACAACCAATTCGAATTGCCATTGATAGTTTGGTTTAACAAAAGTGAAAAAAGGACTACATAGAATCCCAAAATAACAATAAACCTGCTATCATTAGCATTTTCTTTGTATTTCAGAGATCCGCCTTTGGAAATACTTTGGGAAGAGCATGGCTGCGTTAAATTATGCACAGGCACCGAAACGACCGGTGAAGCTAGACTACAGCGGAACATATCGAGATAACGACTCCTTAGACGATACCCTGAGTTGCCAGATAGAATCCCTGCAGAAGGTTCACTTCAGGGCAAACAAAGATAAGGAATCTGAGATTGAAGCTGTAAAGGAAGATGCAGACAGGATTCAGATTCTTAAAGATGTTGTCAACCACCGAGATACAACCAAGGAGATGTCAAACATCTTCAAATCCCGACATTCTGACGATTATGATGAAACTGGGCAAGATACTTCCAGAGCGCAACGCCGATTTCAAAAGGAACTTGAAAAATTCAGTGCAAGGAACCATTTCAACGTCGTGCTGCCTAAATTCAATCCCTTGGCTGAAATAGGGAGCAGGAAGCAATTTTCTTCCATTACAGCCGTTTTGTCAAAGCCTTCAATCTCGGTGGCACCTGCAGCAAACGGAGACAAACCGCCATCACTGAAAAGCTATATGCAGTTGACGTCATCGTCACGAGGTCGGTTAGCGAGACCCCGGTCTGTGCCCTCTTCGTCTATAAACTCAAGTTCTCCGGAAGTGAGTGCAGGTGCTCGTTGTAAGAGTGCAACGAGATCGAGACGAGAACTTCAGGAGCTGAGCAGGATAGAGTTGAGTTTGAAAGAACCAAAACAACTAACACCCTATGAACACAGGCAAAATATATTGATGGATTTGCGGGATCAACAGAACGATCTTCAGAGACGAGTGTCTAGATTTCTACTCGAACTGGAAAACTTTAATAAGCGGAAACGGAAAAATGTCCTTGCAAAATATCTTCATAGATAATACCAATTTAAGATGCGAGGTGCGCATGATATAAATTGGACACGTCGTTCAAGTTCTGCAGAGGCATTTAGAACTTGGTATAGTGATGCAAGACAATGTTATGGATTACATCTTCTTCAATTAATCAGGCGGATAATGAATGTAGAAAAAATGAAAACTTTTCATCCATAACAGTGTTTTGTATCACGTCCTCCAAGTTAAAAAATCATATAAAAGTCCACATATAGTTTGAATTTCAGTATTTTTCAGATTTCAATCTTATTAACAGTTATATCGCTCACTAAACGATAGAATACTTTAAACAATAAGATTGGATCCTCAGAATTTATACCATTGGAATGTTTGTATTTTCTGAAAATAAATTACACTTAGATTAAGTCATTTCATTTACATTCTCTACGGAACTTTCAAAGTAAAATAACAAGACAGTCAATTAATTTACGACTTGTGTGTATTAAAAACCATCATGAATGATATTTATAGTTAAGAGCCATCCCAAAAGTTTGAAAAATGGTTATTGCTTTTATAGTTCATTATGTAACACGTGCTGTAATTGACGATCAAAGACCTGCTAATTCAATCATGCAAGACCCAGCGAGCAAAGAAGCCAACAACACATGCTATCATTCATTCAAGGGACACGAACATAAAGGCGGCTTTGATAAATGAGGAACGTTTCCTGCCGAGTCTTAACAGGTCGTTTTTCAGTGTAAATACATACACTTCCCTGCTTCTATGAACATACATAATACCTTCCCTGCTTCTGTGAACATAATAATACCTTCCCTTTATCCATGAACATACATAATACCTTCACTGCTTCCATGAACAGACATAATACCTTCACTGCTTCCATGAACAGACATAATACCTTCACTGCTTCCATGAACAGACATAATACCTTCACTGCTTCCATGAACAGACATAATACCTTCACTGCGTCCATGAACAGACATAATACCTTCACTGCTTCCATGAACAAACATAATACCTTCACTGCTTCCATGAACAGACATAATACCTTCACTGCTTCCATGAACAGACATAATACCTTCACTGCTTCCATGAACAGACATAATACCTTCACTGCTTCCATGAACAGACATAATACCTTCACTGCTTCCATGAACAGACATAATACCTTCACTGCTTCCATGAACAGACATAATACCTTCACTGCTTCCATGAACAGACATAATACCTTCCCCGTATCCATGAACATACATAATACCTTCCCCGTATCCATGAACATACCTAATACCTTCACGGCTTCCATGAACATACAAAGTACCTTAAGTCTCGTCATTCATTACATTTATTCTGTATTCGAGATCTTCTAACTACATCATTATCTCAAAACAATGTATGTAATCGTACTTGTCGATATATTTGAAGACGTACGAGCATCCGCTAAATGTACACAAAATTACACACCAAATAACAAAACTACTGGAAACTAGAACTCTCACCCGCAAGAAGATAGTCAATTCATTTCTTCTTCTATTTCTCGATTATTTCGATACGTATAATACAGATATCGTCCAACCGGTTACATTAAATACAGTATTGTTCAATGCAGAGTATGAAAAAGAAATATTATTCCTTTGATCAAAATTGTTAGGGTTTGATATCATAATGAAACTTGTATTGGCGAACAAGCCCAAAGGTTTAATTGAACACCGCTCCAACAAGCTGAATACTAAATTGATTAATAACTTCAAGGTATTGAACCTCGGCGTCCTAGGTGATAAGCGGACACTCAGCTCCTTTTGTAAGGTGAGATAAAAAACAAAAACATTCTTATTGGCATCGGCAAGAAGGATATCCCATTCGCTGAATTGGTAGAGTGTCCGATTCTCATGTCGGAGGTCTCGAGTTCGAAACTTGCTGGATCATCACTCAGGTTACATATACAACGTAAGCCCTGACCAACTCCCTTGTGCTCGTTGAACCCTGACTAGGTCCAATTAAGTGTTGTACGACTCCAAAGGGTTTGACTGGAGAACAGGACACTTAGCGGGAGGTTGGGTATATGTGGGGTTTTTTTAGAAAGAAAGCATTCGTACCGGCATATCCCTTTGGCTGAAGCGGTACAGTGTCTGACTCTCACTCGGGTTCGAATTTCGCTGAATAACTCGCATATATATTTTTTCATATGTCATATATAGTTTATATTTACATGGATTTTCGGTTGACAAATTATTAATACATTGTGAATTTTAATATAATAACCTAAAGAGTTAATCTTCAACGATCTTCATTATCTACACTAATTACTTTCGATCGTGGGGACACAAAATATTTCCTCCCTTTTTTTCAATGTGACTTCTTTTGTTGATAGCAACAACACAAATCGATAAGAAATAATTGATTTCGAAAGTTTTTACTCATATTTGTTACTCTTAATGGTGTATAAACATATCAGATCAAGACGTGATTACTAAATTACAAAGATTCTATTTTGAAAATCGATAACGCAGACGTACCAAATTTGACCAACAACAAGCTAAGTCAGCAAAATTGATAACTGAAGTGCATTCACTTTGGTGAAAATCTAGGACGTACAGTTGACCAATAAAGGACGCTTGACCATCGTTATTATCGGTTGATGTGAATGTCATCAGTCACTATGTTAAACCAGTAACTCAAGAACTGAAGAAAGATTCTTATATTTCAACAGATAACGTCCATGACATGTTTGTCCCGAACTGATTGATAAGATGATACAAGAGCCTTATAACTGGCTCTAGATTTAATATCAAAGTTATAAATTGGATTTCTAGAACGTTCTCTTCTAAGATATCACGTGACTAACTGAACTTTAATCTTGGCACGCCATAGTATGTGAAAGATGAAAATTCATGGAGTTTTGAAGAAAGATTATGGTAGAGTCATCTTTATCTTACTGAACCGCCCTATCATGACTGGTAATAGCCGATCAATCTCATTCTTTCAGAATTTTCTCATATTTCAGAAAGGTGTCCAGCAGATTTTGAACACCGCCGGTGAATATAAGTAAGATGTTAAGTATGTAATCATTTCAATTAGGGAATATCATTCATCAATTAAACACTGAGCACAATTGTCACTTCTTTTCTTGAGTTTATGGGATTTCGTTTTTGGCATTAGAAGTTATAACGTGAAATTGTGATTCTCATGGAGTCGCTGATTGTACTTATGTCTGTAGTAATACTAATTTGAGAAAAGATCTTCGAATTCTATATCACATATGTCTAAAGGGAGAATATAGCAAGTTCCATTTGTTCATTAAGGAAACGTTTATATTTTGAGGATGAGGTATTAAAATTGTTAATATCTCCAATATATTTTTAATTCATAAACTCGTCATGCAGACAAGTGCATGCTCTTTTTCATTCATTTCGTAACAATACATACCAAAAATATAACTGCATTTAACTTATGCACGTAAAATCAATATAAGATAATGTTACTAAACTAGTGGGTGAATGAAACGTAATCAACAATATTTAATATCAGCCGCATATCGTGCACAATAACGCTGGATAAATGAAGTTTCAACATCATTCAATATATGAGACTTCTTGCAAAATGTATCTCAAATCAACGGGAACAATAATCACGTGAAATTCTGTAGGATGAAGAAACAGGCAAGTGTTTTGTTGTATTCACTATTCATTATTCTTCATCTATTCATATTTTCCCTTTCACATAACTCATGGGTAAGCCCTCGGTGTAAAATATCATCATGGATGTGATGAAGACGGTCATTACACAAAGCCCTAATGTATTTCAGGAAGAAAAGATGTCTTTGCTCTCTACTATCTGTATGACAAGGATTTCACCAAGCTTATATACTCCGTCATTAACAAAATTATTCTTATCCAAGGATTTGTTCATATAAATTTAATACGTTAAGATATATGAAACATTTGATTAATAATTAATCTAATGACCAGCAAACATAATGCGTAGCCTAGTGCTATTACATTTCTAACTACCGAGTGAATTGTACAAATGAGTTTATGACGATTGTGATTCTCTGTCAAACATTCCACATCAGACAAGTCGGCAATAAAACGCTTAAGCCATTATATGTTTTAAACAATTGTAAACATAAGGGAAGCTCACATAAGTCTGCTTCCAGGTTATGTCAAAGAACATCAAATTAACGAAAAGCACATCAGCGAAATTTATTACATGACGGTTAAGTTAAATGACAGCTTTTCAAAGAGTAAAGTTTTCAAGTTATTTTTTTTTCATTCAACTAACTATGTTTGAAAAAAGTGTTATTTTTATGTTTTCAATTTGGGGTTTCAACGGAAAACGACTAAAATAGTGACATATGTTTGGAGCATATCATCTAAATTTTAAATGTAAGCTTTGAGAGGATGATGACAGGCATGGAGTCAATTGCTTTTTCAGTGTTTAAAAGAGTGAAAATTTGAATCAATTTGCGTCAACCTAATGGTTAACAATGTGCACAATAAAACCAGAGTTTCAACAGTATCAGGGACTGTTTAGATATCGATTATGACCTGACAAATAAAGAAAACGCAATTCCAACACTCCACATACAGAAAATGTTTAGCTGACGAGATGGATGAACTGGCGTTTTTAGCTCAGATGCAAGACGATAAAAAAATGATGAACACGAAATGTAAAAAACGTTGTTTTCAGCGCGTTGTGAAGCAATAAACAGATAAGAATGAAAAAGAAGCGACGGTTGTAATGAAGACAGCAATTTTTTCCTTAATTTTGGTAAAATCATTACATTATGTCAGATTTTCTTTCCCTCGTTGTCGAAACGTCAAGATGATTTTCTTGTAAATCAATTTTGCGACCTTAGCTAGCCTGTTTTATCCTTAAATTGACATTTTTCAATTTATCATTTAGACAGGCAATCAAGAAATATATGCACATTAAAGTGTAATTTAGATTGGTAAGATAGGTTTTCCTCAACTTGGTGCATTCATAGATTAAGTCTCAGATACTGTGATGTTTTCTAAAATATAACCTTGATGTTATCTGTTGCTGGATATAATTGATTTTAAGAAAAATCGATTTTCCGTTCTTTTTTTCTAAAATTCACGACAATTCGGAGAATATGCTTAGTCCTTCATCGGGACATCCAGACGGAAGAAAAAGAATAATAAGATGTAAACGGTAAAAAGTGCTTATTTATCCATTAAACCCATACACAGGATATATTGTATAAGATTAATTTCAGATTTCAAGAAAATTATATTATGAAGGGCATGTAAAAAAATTTAATTAACTATTTAGATTTCTAAAATAAACCTACATAATCACAATATATCTTAAGCTTTCTTTTTCAGCGATATTAAAAGTATTGTAAAATGTATATCATATCACATTTGGAATCTTTAATTACGGAGAGAGTTTAGATATATAGTTTGAAATCCAACTCTTCTTCTGATGTCTATGCCAATATACATTTAATTTAATTAGAGGTTTATACAATAAGAGACGGTCTCGTAAGTCTTCCAAAGCTGTCACACACAGGATCAAGTTAGAAACTCCTCTTCCTAATTCAATCTTAAATTACTTCTTTGTTATACCACCTTATAAAGATAAGGTTTGTTAAACATCCTGAAATGAAAATTTTTCAAAGCTCTTAAAATTGTATCATGCAGAAACATCAATAATTTTGAATTGCAAGTAAACGTAATCCTTTGTTACTTTGTGTAACAGAATTTCTTTCAAAATGACTCTAACCACTTTGCTTTAGAGTTAAAATTTGAACACATAGTATTTTTGTTTTAGACATTTTTGTAAATACTATTTTATTATGGATTAATCCATTTTTTTTATAAATCAAGTCATCTTTTCTGAAACCTTCCCATCAATCAACAAAATGCAAGCTACATGTAGCAAAGAACCTTCAGGGACAGTTGCCAGGTTGGGTTAGAGAAAACATATAGACAGTTATGATACAGGGCACTCAATCAGGATTATCGTTGTATCATTTGCATCATTTACAACAATTACTTTACTATTTTCGCCTTCGTGATTGATTTATTGTTAAGCGTTGATGTATTGAATGTCGTAACGGAACTATTTGGGGATTTTTTAACAGCAGCATGATAACCAATAGTTATCATCATTTAAATCTACCTAAAGGTAACTTCGTAATGAACTTACTGTTACTGCAGTAATAGGGTTATCAATTATGGTTTATTAAGTATTTTGAAATATATCTTTGGCAGCTTATAAACAAATTTTCCTTGTAAATCCAATTATTTTTGTAATCCATCAATGTGGAGAATGGTATGAGAACTTTCAAAAAGAAATATGAAGTACATTACAAGCTGAAGTGCTACAAAACGCGCTGCAAACATCTTGTAAGTAAACGGACAAAAGGTGAAGACTTACCTTTTGGAATGTAGTCATTTTCTCATTGAGGCCTAAAGAAGGGGTTTTGTGAAACCACCTATACCCTCACGAGCTACAATAGTAAGAGGAAAAAAATTTAAATAAAGCTTTGAATATAAAATATCTTTTGAATGAAGTGCTTACTTTTTTCATCTAGCAATTATAAACAAAAATAGTTCAATTCAGTTTAATGTTTAACAATTAAATGTTCTTGGATTCACGTGTGTCTATTATCTGATGAAAAAAAAATTCCTAAAATGCTTGCTTACATGAATATATAACTCATATAGTAGGAGTTTAAAACATTTTTATGGGGGTTTTTTGTATTTTGTGATGAACGGAAAAAATTTCCATTTGTCCATTTAACACCATTTACAATTATTGCTTTAAAGGGGAAGGTAAAACAGGCCCGATTTACCCATGGGTAAGCAATTAAGGCTCCAAGAGCAGTGATTGGCTACTAGCAGACTGGGGGAGATCTTATCACCCAATGTGCCACGCCTTCTAACGGTCGCTGGAGTAAGGGAGGTCAAAGGTTATGGGAATTTTACTATGAGAGATCTACACATATACTACAGTAAAATGAGATTTCACAGCAAATATCAAATAAGTGAATGAATGTGCTGGTAGATGATATTTTCTTAGAATGACTTGAATGATATTGTATTTCTTTATAAAAATGATTTTTAAAAAGATTCCCCATTTTAAATATTTTGCCTTTATTAGTCCCTTGATATGTTTGGTGTTTGTTGTGGATTCTCAAGCTATGTATGCATCAGATATTTTTACACTATTAGGCCTTATGATCCTTTAATAATTGTTAGCCAATACAAAGTACATCTATGTGCCTAGTGTTGTCATATCATTGGTGGCAATACAAAATTAGGTTCAGCACAATCTCTACTCTAGTGCTAAAGGCCTATTCCCACAGGCAGCAGTGGACAGGCTGGGGTCACAGCTGTCTTGGAGTGGGGAGGGGGGATGGGGGGGGGGGGGTTGTTTTACATGGGAAAGACAGGACTACTAGGGTGAAATTGATATCATGAATGGAAAGTTCTTAGCCACTCAGAGACTGCTGCCATGGCAACACTCACTTATCTGATCATATGACACATACAGAGGCAAATTTGAATCTTAGGTAGGTGTATTTGAATATTATTTTCAAAATTCTTTTTACAGAGTAAATGTATTTTTTCAGAAATTACAGCTTTGTGCTCTTCAAATACTGGTGTACATGGATGCAAAAAATCATTCTTAAATTACAAGTAGTTGTTTTGATAATTGGCTAGACAAGAGTGTACCCAACTATATCTCAACTGAAAAGACACTCTTAACTGGGAAAATTGACTCCACCCATTCTGTGTATAGGGATTTACCTTCCCCTTTAATGTTTACAGTATTGAAAGATGAAATATTCTAAGGGTAAAAAGATATTTGATAAGTAATGACTTGCACCTCACCTAGGCGATTGGTCACTCAATTAAGGTTTGTATTCCTAATACACAGGCTAGACAATGATCATAATATACCTTGAATTGGAGGTAACTGATGAACTGGGTTTTATATAACGTTATTTCATTAAAACGATTTGATTATAAAAGGTCGGATTTACTTCACATCAGGTTTAGACATATCAAATTACGTGTTCATATTTAAGCAAAATTAAACGGTGATAAAGGTTTACATAATAATAGTACATTACAGTAATACGAAAATAACTTTATGAGTTTTAAAACAATTTAAAGTACATTTCATAGTAGTTGTAGCTATGTCAGTAGTAGTAGTAGTAGCAGTAGAAGTAGTAGTAGTAGTAGTAGTAGTAGTAGTAGTAGTAGTAGTAGTAGTAGTAAAAGTAGGGGGAAAGCGAATACTTTCACGAGTGTCGCACGAGTGACGTCATACCATTGTACATATCCAGTGATATTTTCACTGCGATGAGAAAGCAATATCAAACTGCAGTGATAACCACATCAAACTGATAAAAGTCAGCCTCTTACAGCTAAGCATGTGATAAAAGTGTTAAAAAGTGTTCAAAAATTCAAATCAGTCAAACGAAAATCAAATTTAAATACAAAACCAATTACTGGAAGAATATCCCCGAGTCATGTACATTGTTAATATGATTATCTTGATATAAAGATCAAGCTGAACATTTCTTGGTAAATTCTGACATCTGTCACTACAAACAAAACACAATAGATACTCAGTCATATGTTTGAAAGCAATGGCGGTGATATGTAGTTGGCCTCAGTAAGATTAGGCAACATAATAACGTAAATGAATTAGTTTGTTGTTAATTCAGGACATGTGGTTATCAAATTCATGAAAGCTTGACGATCATGTAAGCTGCGATTACATAAGATGATGTGAGAGTCTTCAGAAACTGCAATGAAGTAGTAACTCGGGAACAAAAGAGTCATTCTTTGATCTTTCAACACATTACATCCATGACATATCTGTCGTTAGCTGATTGATAACAGAAAATCTTCCAGATTAATTGCTAAAATATCAGATAAATAATTGAATTATAGAAGCGCAAGCCCAACCGTGTAATGGATGCATCAATCAATTTTGAACAAAAAATATTACAATTTGAAAGAACAAATCCTTTGCATGCAAGTGAACGTAGCCTTATGTTGAAAAAAATACACTGAAAAGCGGCCATAACTGATGACAAATGTGCTGTCCCATCTGAATGAATACTGCTTCATTTCTAAAATAACTTTTTGTTTGTTTAGTAACATCCGTGACCTTTGTTGAATTTTAGATAAACTTTTCCTATCTGGTTTCTACCACGTCTCGGCTTCTTAATTTTGAACTATCTTTCAAGGTATTTAGGTTCTAAGTCTATTCTAAAAGATCGGCGAAGTACCCAATGCAACGTTGCAATAAGAACTCATAAGAACTACGTACGATATCGGAAATATTTTTTGAAAATTACAATCAGAAAAACGAAAACGGAGGTTAATCCAATAACAATTCTAATACTATGTTATCAAATCCGTTATTTTACACAATTGCTTTAATAACCGGTATTTCATCCTTTGTTCTCAGTTCAGAGTTTTGGTATATTCAACTGCTGCACACACACACACACACACACCTAGTTTAGCCGTTTTCAATTGTCCATAATTTATCCTTTTCGTGCACAACTGACTATAGTTTTTTCTCTAAGCCGACAGAAGCCGTCTTAACATTGTTATTTTCATTGCAGGTCATCTATAAAGAATGATGAGTATTTAAATGCATCGATGGAAAGCTAAAGAGAGTGCTTATGTCCTCATATGCCTGAAAATAGCCAAGTGAAAAAACAAGTCTGCTATAGCGCCTTTAGAATCTGCTGCAACTTGCTTTAATGTATATAATCAACAAGGCTGGATTAATGAAATTATAACATCACTTAAAACCTGCTGTGTAAAGCCTAAATAAAACACAACTACTTATCTGAATTCATGACATTTAACAGCATTTAATATATGCAATTTGTTGTCGAAATGTAATTTTACTACTTGACCATGACGCTAGATAAAAGCAAGTAATTTGAACATTAATCATATGAAATTCTGACGGAGGAAGAAAAGGAAATATTGCGGGTTTTATTCCCATTTCAACGTGCATTCACTTTTTCTTTAAAATGATTATTGGTAAATAAGGAGTGTCAAAAAAAATTTGTATGCGATGAAAATGTTCATTGCACAAAGCCCTAGAGGAAACCAAGAAGACCTTTAAGTCAAGTAATTTCTCTTCTTCAGCTACCTTATTTAAAGGATTTCATCAATTCTTCTAAACTTCTCGTTTACCATTTCGTTTCATTTCCATTTATATCATAGATTTCAAATATTTCAAATCTTCAAATTGAAAAATTATAAGCAAGCTTACTGATTGCATTCCTACCACGTGTGACATAAGATCTGTTTGGGTTTTTTTTAAATATAATAACGAATCACCAGAATTCAGTGTGATCATTGCAAAAAAACATTCCAGGATAATGTTTTCCAATTTCATGTGTTAGCAAGCAAATAATGGATCAAAATTATAGGTGGAAGTTGTACATTTTTAGCATGTTTTTGTTACAATGCTCCTCTAAATACTTATTTGTTTCACTGCGACATATTCAATAAGAAACTCATATTCAAAATGATACCTTCCTTTTTCCTGCGGTAAATAATATAAAACAACCACAAACATATCGTAAAATTTGACACTATGTGAGTAGGGTGCAAATGCAAGCAAGGTTCCCTTTGTTTTGAGAAAAGGAAATTCATCGTATAGGCTATTAACTGAATTGCACAGTATAGACAATTTGTACAATCTGACACATTTATATATAAGAAACAAGTCTGGAAAGTTCATCAGGAGCTTAATGTCCTAGTCAAGACAAATATTGACTAGGACAACTTATTTGCATGATCATTTTCAATCTTACTCTCATCACATGTACAAATAAACATTTTTTAAGATGGATTAGTACGACAAACTGAAATTTCATTCAAGATTGTTTTCGACAGTTGTCAAAAAAATAAAAACTTACGATTAAATCGCTTTTGAATATAAACGTTTGGTATACTTTCACTCAGGTTTATAATATCTCATCAGTTCAAGAAAAATCACATTCATTTGTTTATGGTTGACTTTTAATTACATTCTGTATTATCATTGACGGAAACTGGGCCAGAATTTTCAACCTTGGCAGGAAAACTTTTTGATATCATTCCAGACTGAAATAGGTTTAGATATGGAAATGTTTCTTCCTTCGACCGCTAAGTAAAAATGAACTATGAAGTAAGGAGTTTATCTTACGTAGATCTGTAAACAAAACATCAATTTTAAATGTTTCAACTGAGATTTGAAAAGGTATAATTTTCTTGAGATATCCTTATTAAGTTATTAGCTTTCAAAGACGAACGACTATATTTTGATACAGCTGTCACGAAAATGTTATTATTTCAACCAACTTATATCAATAGTTTATGAACATATTTTATTCATTTGTTCACGGTAACATCAAAATTCACTTAAACTCTAATGTGTACGAGGAGTATATTACGTTTGAAGAAGGTATGAGATGTTTATAGCTTTAGCTCTGAAGTATTCTTGTTCTCAATATTAGCCATCTATTTCATTATTGCTCTGATATTGCATCGGAGTCTTGGTCAATTTCAGGGAATACATCACAAAGAAATTATTTCATCCCGTTCACTGACATTTTTACACTTATCTTGCTCTCCTGAAGCTACATAGAATGATTTAAGGATGTACGTTTATTGAAGTTCAGAATAGAGTTTGGAAACTTCTCTCGATATGAAAGAAACCTTTTGTGTGACTTAGTAATTTCATTATGTTAGGGTTCTATACATTTGGTTTCTTATTTACATTTACCTATTAGGTGTTGATTTATACAAATGAAGTTTTTCATGAAAATATCACTGGAGATATATTTGTAAAGTTTAAAGGTCACCTGTTTTACGCAGAAATGTACAGATGCTTAGCTGTCAATTTATACCCTTTACAGTCAGGATTCTTTATTGGATGTATCATTAAAACATCTTAGAAAATCTCATTCTAAAAGGCGTATCAAATCAAATCAAAGCACAATTGAAAATAAATTTGCACAATCGTTACCTTCTTTTTACAACGTATGTCGCTTGAATATAATTTAATCAGAGATCCCGAAAACCCTTATAAAACTAGAACCAGAAAAAAAATACATATACAAAATAGCCTACCATTTATCTTCTTTAATGTATATCAAAGGCTGAACCTCTCAATCTCTCTTGCTACACTGAATGTCAGCTCAGTACCACGCGAGGTTTGTTAGTTCGCTAACAGCCAACGTTCGCAGTTTCACTGTAAAGCATTGCCACAATGCACATTGCGCTTTCTCCCTGCATTGATGTAAGTGTAATACTCTCGAAAGTGGTGTTAACCCCACATCACCTCACCTAGCCTGTCAATTCACTTCTCCTATTCGTCACCACTTGACTCAGTACCTTATCGTGGTGTTAATGGACGTACGTGGTGTTGCACTCATCTTTGGACACATTCTCTCGATATCCAAGCCAATAAACTTTTTCACCGACATGTGTTTTTTTTACTAACAGACCCAACTGCAATCAACCTGTCGTAGATTTGTATCATTCTCTCTCTCTCTCTCTCTCTCTCTCTCTCTCTCTCTCTCTCTCTCTCTCTCTCTCTCTCTCTCTCTCTCTCTCTCTCTCTCTCTCTCTCTCTCTCTCTCTCTCTCTCTCTCTCTCTCTCTCTCTCTCTCTCTCTCTCTCTCTCTCTCTCTCTCTCTCTCTCTCTCCCCTTCCAAGACTGTTTCGATGGGAAGATACATTTGCATTTGACAAATCATTGCGCAAGGATAGTAATTCTTCAAAAGTAAAAAGGACTGTAACACTAAGTACAAATATTGGAAGTTTAGCAGCAATAATTGCGCCAAATACTGCATGTTTTACCCGGTTGTATGTCTTAGACATATCTGAAATCGCTTAAGTTTCTTTCTTTTTCTGAATTTGACGAACAAACAGCTAACTGCGATAACCAACGCCTTCATGGGATACCGTAGTGTTAAACACGGACGTAAGGGTAATCCATGTACACAAATACCAGGGAACTAACGGATTGGAGGTTCGTTTTTAGATCCGTCCAGTGTTAAATGGCGGTATGCTTCAAAATTAGAAAACGGTACTTTTTCGTTGATCAAAATTCTGATATTATGTTAAAATAATTGGCAATGATTTTCCGACCTAACCATATAGTTGGATACGCCTTAGTTGAAAAAGGCCTTGACAGAGTCTGATGACACATCGTTAAACCTATAGAAGTCCATCTACTGACACAACCTTATCTACTACAGAGCATAGCCCCTCGGATCATTAAAAACTTCTTTTTTTTTAGATTTATGGAAAAAAAAATTAAAAAATTTGGAGAACACCCCCTGAATCGAATTGTACCTCCGTTAATAGTATATGGAAAGGCCAGATACTTGATTCGCCCCCCACCCGCTTTCTTGACCGAATGCTACAATAAATACGCAGGCAATCGATATAAAATTTATGCAGGCATGTTCTCAAATGATTTGCCTTTCTACTCCAACTCACGTAAACAAATAAATCTTTGGGGTTATTTAATGAGGACGGCCGAAAGACGATTTCCACGCCCAACTTAATGCGGATGGGACAAATGGCCGCCGTCACCTTTGAGCCTACGGAGGTGTTGCCGCAGCGAGAGATCTCATTGGTTTGACGCAAAGTAAGGAACAGATAACTCTAATTCTCCGTCTTTTATAAAGTTAAAAAAATTAATGATCCGAGGGCCTGTGCTACAGAGCTGTCGCCACGGTTCAATTTTTGACTGTTTCAGAGTTGCCTATGTATAGAGCCATTTAACTTTCAAGTGGTTGTTAAACCAAAAGGTTATAGATCTGACAAAAAAGTGTTATATAGTTCACTGTCACTGTAGACATTTATGATGACCCTTATTCATTTATAATTGGTAAAATAAAAGTGACGTTTTTCTGACATTTATTCACATGATTCAGAAAGTTGTCAAATATATTTAAGATCGTAAGGGCTGACAATAAGTGTAAAGAAAACTCCTTCACTCACAGGAAGTAGCGCCGTTTTCAATCGAAACATACTTTAAAATAAATTTGTATGTTGGTACCTTATTAAATGGAATTATTTAGATAAAGTTTCCCTGCCCCATGTCCAACCTCGGGGAAACACTAACGTTGTTTTGGTTTTAAGACAATATCAGAACATAAAATACCCCTCAAGTCAATTGATTAGTGATGTTAGTGTAAACTTAAAACCTTTAGGTATTTAGACGCATCAAAGAAACTCTCAATTTCGTTAGCTTTGAGAAAATGACCACATATCACATTTCGTCTCTCAGTAATTGTTTTCTTTCAGGGGCATCGTGTGTTTTTAGAATACAACAAGTCCAAACTAATGGCATTTCAAAAAGCAATTCTGAGAATAAATCATTTTAAAGATCAAATGGTTTAGTTTTTTATGTCGATAAAGCGATACATTTACCTATCATTTCTTTTGTGAGTATCTCTGTTCTCATTTTGATATTTTCTGGAATTGGTAAACGCCATTTTGAATCTTTTTTTCGAAAATCAAAATACAACAAATTTCACAATTGTAATGCACTTGAAGTCACCTTTAATAGATTCTAAAGTGGGAAGGATTAACTAAAAAATATCGCCATTTCATCAGAATGATATGTAATAAGAGGCTTTATTGTGAGACAACAATCGTATTTTCGAGATATATTTTGTAAGAATATTTCCCATATATTATGGCATAAAGATTTTCTTCACTCTTGATAACCCTGTAAATGTGACAGGTAATGCAAATGCCAAGTTAGTTTTTGAATGTTGACTCTAAGTGTTGATGTTGACCAATATGACCATGAAACATGACACAAAGCTGAAAAAGGTTTTCTTTGAACCTGTTACAAAATAATATAAGCAGTTGTTATAATTATAACACAAACAAGAACGCCAATATTTGACAGTTTATTACAATTGCGAATTCAGATTCAGATTGCGAACTCTCAAATACATGTCACGTGAACTGTTAATGAATAATTTAAAATCAAGCAGTATGAAGCACGACAGAGGTGGCTGCTTCAAAAATTCCTATACAACCTCTGTCTTAATACGAAGGTTTCTCGGGCTTCCGGCAGTTCCCCTAGCGGAACAATATTGCAAACAACCTGGCTATATTTCAGCCAATGAAAACAACGAATACATGAATAACATAAGTGTTGTCGCACAGGCCTGTGCAATGAAACAGTCGCAACATGAGGTGTTTGTGTTCTGTAAAGACGACTCAAAGTGCAAGGTGCATATTCGAATAAAGTTTAGATTTTGGAACGCTTACGAACAAACAGCTAACTGCGATAACCAACGCCTTCATGGGATACCGTAAGCTTAACTTTTGAAACGCCGTCGCTGAGTGCACTACTAACTTTGATTGCATCCAATCAGCGTTCTACGTACATTTCGTTACCAAGAAACCTTCGATTTAAGACAGATAGCATAGAAATTTATGACGGAGCTACATCTGTTGGGAGAGAATGGTCAACATCAACATCACGATTTTCTCGATTACAACATTTTTGCACGCACGCAATCATTTTGCTAAGATTCTGTTCTCCACACTTTTGGAAACTGTTCACAGCCGGATTCGTCAAGGAATTACCATTGAGGACAGGACTCAAACTATCACTGCTACTTGATCAAGGACATGGTGAATATTACTTTTTTAAGCTCGCCTTTAATCCCATTTGATATTGTATCATTATTTGTATTAGTCAATACTGTAACTTTAAACTCTTTGTTTATTATATTAGATATTAATTAATTTATATTATATTAATTTATTAATTAATATTATAATTAATTTATTGATTAATATTATACTTAATTTATTAATTAATATTATGATTAATTTAATAATCCATATTATTAATACATTCATTTGTTTGTCATATTTTTCTCCTTAGACTGGGGACAGATCCATATTTGTAAATTCACAAGTAACATATTTTGAAAATGAGTGAAACCCCAGCACATTGTAGGGAGATACGGTGATCATGGTTTATTTCAGGTTACTCTTTGAATGGTTTCTTGGAATTTACTTTGGGACAAGTTGTTGTTGTTGGTTGACGAAACTTTGGTTTCCTTCAAATTGATATGTGGCCATTGTTGTTTAGGATGAGACGTACTTTTGGTCAAGCTCGTTGATCAGCATCAAGCTTGGGTGAGTCGAAGATCAAGTGGAAGATCATTGCATGGTAAGAAAAACATGTAAAAAGGGAGAAAACCTAGAGAGGTTAGATTGATAAGCAAGCATCAATCAAAAGTCTCAATTACAAAGATATTCTGCTCAGCACTGTTTTACTGTTATGTTTTTGTTAAGATAAGGAGAAACATGTATAGATTATTTGATATCTTGATCAAGTAAAAGACACATGTTAAAAGGATGAAATAGTGCTTTCAGCACATGAACCCAAGTCACTCTCTCAATAAAGTAATATATGAATAGATTCCAAAACAATATCCAGTTCGTATTCCGCGAGTTCTTTAAGTCACGGAAGAGTTACAGCCTCTCGATATCGTAAAAACTCGCTCATTATCAAGGTGCAGTAAACTTAAGACAAATCATGTAATATATATTTCACAAATTTATAAATCACATCTGACGGCCACGAAATAATCATCTGCGTTGCTTATTCAATTTACTGTTTTCTTTGAACTTGTAAATAGTGATGAAGATGTCCGTTCGGTTGACTTATTTGTAATTTAATGCCATGGTATCATAAAGGCGAGTTGTTTATGCTTGATGATTTTCTATCGACTTTCTCATACTTAAGCTTTAAAATTATCTGTTAGAGTCTTGAAAATATTTTATTTTTTTGGTCATTGAACGTTTTACAAGGTCAAGTTGAATACCCCTCTTGCCAAAAAAAAGACCATATAAGGATCGCTAAAATACGAGTTACAAAGGAACAAAAAAACAGCCTAACAAAAACCTCAAAAATAAAAACGTATAAATTGTCTTTCACAAATAAAGATTTTTTTTGTTATCTCGTAAGATTCATCTTTCCCAACAGAGGTAGCTCGGTCATAAATTCCTCTACAGCCTCTGTTCCAATACCTTTTCGCACTTCAGGCAGTTACAAAATTTTGCAACATGAACCTTGAAATATTTCAGCAAATGAAAACACCGCTGATTGCACAACTAACCGTGATTGTATCCAATAGGCGTCTACATTTAAAAAAATTTAAGTAAAATTTTTGTTCTACTTGAAAAAATAAATCAAATGATTATTTCCAGTGTCGGAAAAAGGCCATGCCATTCCTGAAAATCCAGTATTTTTAAGAGATAGATTGCTTTTAGACAATTTGGACACCCAGTTATTCGGACTCATATTAATTATCAACAAGTAAGAAGGGATGTTTGGAAGCAATATTTTTGTCAATTCACACACAAGATTTGACAGATGACGAAAAGAAAATTTCTGTCTTATCTTAAAACTTGATTCAGCTTTGTCCTGTGTAGATGTTGCCCTCGGTTATGATGAGTGTCGATTTACGATTTTTTCACTCAAAACTATTACCGATATACCCATTGCTTTAGTCTGTGAGTATCAATTTGCTTTCACTTCTTGTTTTTTATTTAAATGTTTCTAACTGATCAATACTTTAAATTACGTCTTATCAATAAAATGAGTTAATAGCCTGACGTTCAGTTACCTTTAAAGTACTGTGATCTAAATAGACCATACCTGTTTCAAGTACATGATGTCCAAATAAATTAAATTAAATCGGAATTGTTCAGGGTTTACTTTTTATTACATACCCATGTAATCTTACGATAGTAATACGTAATGAAATACAATGGATTCCGTATTGCACTCCTCAATCCGTATTGCCCTGCGTATTGCACTTCTCACGGAACTACTTTCTCAGCGAAAGAGGTGTCATGTTATCTATTTTTAGAATTTAGGTCAGGGGAAACCCCATATCAATAATGCAAACAAACGCACATAATTTGATTCAGACATCCCTGAGTAATTTTATCAAAATAAATTAACATTGTTTCACAATTATAAATAAAAAATATTATCAAATGAAATTAAATTACAAGGGGTCAAAGTATGATTTCCGTTCTATTCAGCGGCAGCAACATTCACTAGGGATCGTTTTATACTGACTTCAACTTTTCCTCACAAACAAAGTCAATGAATGTTCCTCCAAAACGTAGACGTGCCATCATTGATAGTGATTCAGATTCTGAGTGAGTACTGTCATTTCCTCTCGTTGAACTGTTCTGTAACGTCATCTCTCAGTGTTCACATTTTCACATTTGAATACGTTGTGAATGAACTTTGCCGAATGTCAACGAATGTTTCAAGTTTAAAAGTTTATATTGTATTCGAATGAAATGTTGATTTACATGTAAGTGATATGCACGTGTCATTTAAGAAATTTTAAACATTTGAACAAATATCTTGCGTCTGGGTTTTTTTCAGATATTCATCCCAGTTTTGTGTGCACTCTATTGCCATGTGACGTCATAGGTGGAGGAATGTGATGACGTAATATTTCGTGAAAGGGTTGGCGGAGTTCGGCTTTAAATGAAGTAAATTAAACGAAAAAAGGGTATGTAATAAACATAGAACGTCATTCTAGTGCATTTTTTCGTTTGTATTGAACTCGTAGATGTCACAAAGAGCAAAAAAACAACTCGAAACAATGCACTAGAATGACGTTCCATATATGTATCATTACTCTGTCTTGGGGCTATCATTTTCTTTCAATTACGTTTCGAAAATGCAGTAATTTTTACCACATTTTCCCATGACAAAAAAATATATTTGACTGCATTGGATGTTCTCAATTAACCTGTGTCCCCTAGAGTTAGTTGGTCCCACTGTAATTACCCATGCATTTCCCGTGTACACTATTGATTGCCGGTGTGCGTCTCGCTAATGAATCAGGTGGCCTTGTAACTAATTCAATGAGGTATCATTAGGTGATGAGAAAGAAAGAGTTATCCCTCGCATGATTTCAAATGCTGTTAGAGATGTTTTTACAAGTCAGGGATTTGAGTTCTGTATCCATAGATTCAAATTAATTAGGAATTGTATTTGTTATAAAGAAGAAACTTTTGAAGCTTTAATAGGGCATTTAATGAACAAAATTGAAGACGTATAGGTTGCAAACGCTTGTAATGATGGATGGTTGTTTTATGTACTTTAATGGTACAAAAAAGAGTAACTTCTAAAGATAGTGTAAATATTACTTCGCAAAAGAAATCTGAGATGTTGCCATCCTTGTCAAATTACTTTTATGTGTCTTTACAGTGACAAAAACTATATATTATGAAGATGGATAGAGAGGGGTAATTATTGTTGCGGTTCTTTCTTGTAACTAAATCATCCCTAAAGATAATGTCTATTTTCACATTTACTTCGCAAACCTTGCCGAATTTCCCCATTTTGTGTGTGCTTGTCGTACAGGCTGCTGCTACAGATCGCGATAGTCCATGAGAAATCATATGAGAAAATCAACTTTTCCCGACAAAGGGCGCTGCAATCAAAACACGAATTTTGACTGGTTTGCAGCAATGTTGTAAGCATCCAGTGGCAGAGACTGCAGCAATTTCAAGCCATGTCGGGGATGATGGTTTTTTCAAGAGGATACCTTATTTCTATAATGAAAGATAAAATAAGCAGGTTATATGGAAAGTAAACTTTCTTATTCCAATTTTTACCACGTGGCGACATGCTTGCTATCGATGTTTGTATCCGCATCGAAATGAATATAGGAATATCCCCTCTTCGCTTCTGAAACAGATCTTAGATAAATTGAACTGGTGTTCCAGTACATGCAGTACGGTTAAGGTTTACATTTAAGTTTGCATTTAACATTATGTTGAGAATGGAAAAGTATATCATGTTGTCCAATACGAGTCTGACATGTGATATGTGCAATTAAAACCTTTACTGTTGTGTATGTATTTGTAGTATACAATTGTACAGCATTTACTTGTGTGTCCACTTTGTTGAAGATTAAAAAAAGAATAACTCACTCACAACGTGAAAAACATCGTTTTCATTTCCAATTTTAAATGTAATCGATTTGCTTTATTATGTGAACTCCGACGTCGAGTCAGCTGACCTATCTAAAGCCCAGACAAAGCCAAGTTTTGATTCCTTTGAATAGATTTTCGCTGGCAAACATGCAAGCTTTATTCTTTTTTCAGCAACTCAGTTAATTGACAAGATAAATCAATTTCGCTAACATTCGCTGACTAAATAGCATCTTTAGTTGGACAGTAACCTTTTCGACTTCGGGCTCTAAAAATCACCTGGACCCAGCAAACAAAGTATCTTTGTAGGAGATAACGTACATTTTCACATATTTGAATATTTGTAAAAAGCAACTTCTATGTTGTTTTTTAATTCTTCAGGCTTTTGGTCAAGGCTGTGAAGATGAAAGAAAACGGTGATTTTAATATGGGATGGTATTTTAAATATAATCATAGGGAATATGCTGCAATTAGCAAAACATCAAACCGAGAAGAAAGGTCCAATGTGAGTGGATACAGTTATTATGTTGTTTGTTCATGCTTTGACAAAAAAACTTCATGTGCATGTAAACTGTTTTTAGGCTCAGTAAAAACTGACTTTTTAATTAAAGGTTTTGAAAATAAAGCCAACTTTGCCGATGACGCATTGATTTAAAAGAAGAAAATTGGAGTTTTGAAATCTGGTTTTAATTATGTTCCATTTTGGTCCCAACAGAAACCAATAGTGAATCAATCTAGAAACAGAAAATAATAGTTTGCCAGCCGGAGTATCCATGCTTCTGGTAGTCTCTCAAGCTCGACAGGTCGTAGGGTAGACGCCAGACAAAATTTGAATCGTTCTGTCATGCAGTCGACCCCTTTCTGATCTGTCCACTCTTTTTGGATGATTGTCATCGAAGTGTTTATAACTGAATATTGTTGAAAACACGTTAAACCTCATCTCACCTACTCACTAGAAATATGATTTTATGTCTGTTCCATGTTGGTCTCAAATTGAAACAATAACTGACATATTACAAGAAAGTAATGTTGATTGGATGAAGATAGCTTTATTTGAACTGTAAAACATCTTACAACTCTAATCGTAACATTTATGTGAAGTCCTCTTCTAGAGGATTCAACATGCATTGAACAACACGCATGAACAAAATAAACACCATAAAAATTACTTAATATGCAAATCCACGAGTGATAAATACGATTGAAATAATGTTACTGCATGTATTAAGAAGACAACTATACTACATTTTAAATGTTATACAATATCTGTTCACGACTTTAAAGATGCCTTTTAAGAAGTCGTCATTTTGAAGTCACCTTAACTAGACAAGATAGGACCCCAATTGTATTTAATATAATATAGAAGTATCACATTCTGATGTATGAATTTTTAGTACTTTTGTCATGTACCTATCAAAGATATTCAAAGTGGTATTTTGCAATGGTATTTTGTTTATTACTTTTTTGAAAATATCTGGACGTGTAGAAAATGGAGGAAATTATCAGAAAAACATCAATGAAAAAAGCAAAAGATACACAAAATACAATACATTAAAATTTGAACTGATTTACAGCTTTTAAATATTACTAAATAGATATATTTGTATAGTAGTTAGCTAAAGTATCATCAATTACAATCATTATTAGAAATTATGTTTAGGATGATAAGGGAAACAATTTCAAACAATTGATAGATTAATTTTAATTTGTTGAAATAAAGATGCCTTCTGCGGCAATGATAGTCTTCTAGCAATTATTTGCAACCGAAGGAAGAGTCGCATTTAATTACAATTGTACATGTTTTCAATGTTTTCTGCTCGAAAATATTGATTTGATTTAAACATATTTTATTCACAGAAGTGAAATGGATTAGGCACAAGTTGCCTAGAAAGAAAATATTGATATAAATGTTATCGAACATCAATATATAGCGGTGGCCACAACCCAAGAGGAAAGAAATTAATGCTTTCTATATTATTAGTATACAGTAGTATTGAAGTCCACTAAGTCTTCATGAAAAAGTAATCGACCCCTCGTAACCAAGATGTAATCAACAATGCTGTTACACGGATCCCATTGTCACTAATGACCCCAGTGACACAATTGGCCTACCCATTGATAGAAGACAAAACCTTAGGAAATCAGAGGCAGACTTGGATGATGAATGGCAGCTAATGCCCATGGATCAATTCCAGAAGTTTGTCGCTGAGAAGAGTGACTGCACACTTGATTGCTATTTTATTGATGCTACGTCTTTTCAATATGGTTTAAATGTGATAACTTACAGAGATTGACTGTTTATGATTTTTGTTAAAGTGAACCCAGGTTTAACTGTGTGCTTTGCTGCTCACTTGCTGACTTTCAGTAACAATTATCAACGGGGGAAAACCTGTCAGTTGAATATATTTTACAGTTTCTAGTTATTGTGTCTACAGTGTTATCTTAAGACAAAGATCTTTGGGATATATCTTTAAGTGCATATTTAGAGATAATTTCACGAGTATGTGTGTCAAATGCCGTTTAAATTGTACCATCCGTTTCTAGAACTCCCTTTTTAAATTTCAGTAGTTGCATAAAAGTTTATGGCAAATTATTCTTTTTTAATTTATTATTATTCTCCGTTTTCGACGCACTAAAATATAAGAGTTAAGCCTGCTTCCAATTCGACAGCATTTATTTTGTGACTTTACAAAGCTAAACCGTAACTCGTGCTAAAGGAAAACAAACTGATGTGTGAACATGCACTCACATGAACATTATGACAACTTCTGGTAGTAATTGGTGGTTAAAAGGACATAAGCCATCTGAATTTGATCCTGTGAACGGAATTTTATATAATACATAAGAGCTGTGGGGCGTATGATGAATTTAGATAAGTATTTGTTCATGAGCCTACATTGGGATAATGGAATAACATTTTATATTCCTTTCGTAGACATTGATAAGTATAGTATTTCACATATTGTAACTACACTTCCATTTAAAATTCATTGTTCTTTAGAACATTTATCTCATTTTGGTTGGTTTCTTTTCAAATGTAAAATGTATTTAGTTTAAAACTTTAAGCATTAAGAAACTTTCTGAAATAAATCTTGTTAAGGTTAATCAATCTAAAGTAGAATAAATCCAGAAACTCGTTTCTGTAAACGAATCTCAAATATGTTTGCGTTAAAATGCTAGTCTATAAAGAATATGTTGATCTGAGGATCCTGAAAGGATTTTTCCAACGTCTAGAAATTTGTTGTTTCAAAAAGAAGTCATAAAATTATATCTAAACTAAAATTATAGCAAACTCCTTGTATGGACGTAAGAGCACTGACGTTTTCTTCTTGAGACTTGCATTAGAATAGTTATTTTAGCGGTCTTCGACATTTATGTTTTGTGTACGTAGATATGATTAAACGTGAAAAAACGGTTATGCATAGGAATGTATGTATATTAAGTAAATGAAAAGGAGACAAAATGAGGAATCTGTTCTAGTCTTAGTTTACCTTTTTTATTTTCTCCACTCCATCTCCCAAACATTAATGTGTTTAAAACACCTTCAGGGACATTTGTTGTTTGGGATTAAATTAAGTCAATAAAGACTCATCTAGCCATACTGCCTTTCTTCCGGTTATGTGTAGATCATTTTCATCATTTACCAACATACCAATACTTTTTTTATATCTGTGATGCGTTTTAATGACAAATGTTATATCAAATAGCGTCATGTTCTATGTAGAGGAGACAAAGTCGCGGTATTCCGAAACGTTTTCACTTTCACAATAAAGACGTTGTTATCCAAAAAAAGGTAATCTATTCGACAAAGGTAACCAATATATTTCAAATAGATCACAAAAATTTTACATATTTTACAAGGTACAAGGAATTTCGTTAGGTCACATTTTGTGAAAAGTATATGCAATAGCTATTATAATATTGAAGTTTTAAAGTTATAGGTTATCCCGATTTTTTAGGTCAAAGTCATAGAGTCGCCTTCAAAACGAATCTCAGTTTTCCCTTTGTTAAAACCTGTTCTGTTAAACCTCAGCTGGAAGTCTTGTTGACAGCATTCTCATTTGTAAACTAAACTTTACTGTACTTTACTGCACTCCCTCTACGAAGCCCTAAGGTGATCGTAAGTCATTAAGGTAACCTTTATACAATGTTAAAGAATGGGAGTTAAGGCTAACCTAAGTGAAGGTTGCTTGTGAAAGGAGACACTGTCCTGTTAACGCTCAGATAAACCGTAATTTACAGATTTGAATTGCTTGGGTTTTTTTCTTTCCCAATCTAAATCTAAGAATATTTACGGTACTCATAGAAAAAAAGTAGTGTGAAGGCGAGTTGCATGTTTATTCATGCTATGATAACTATGATTTTAACATGGTCTTCATTTTCGCAGTAAAAATCTGCTGTTTGTGTTCTTTTCAAGGCTTGTCACTGACAGTGAGATTGCTTTACCTTCCTTGATTAGTAAACAGTGGTAATGGAAATGTACTTGTATCTATTTCATCGTTTCAATATGACTAATATATTTTTAAAGTGGCGTTTCCCTTGTTTTTGTAAATACCTGAGAGTAGTTCACATGAAGCGTAATGAGTATCATTTAGATTGTTTATGTCGAGTTATGGTTCAAACCGAGGATCAACAGTTTTGTGTTCCAGTCCCTAACCCTATTGCTCAATGCTTTGTGTTCATCTGGCTTGTACGCTTATTTTGTTTGTTTTATCATCACAACGGATCAATCTTTAAATAAGGATACACATTTTAACTGAGTAAGTAACATCTCAGAGAACATCAACCTCAGTGAGTATACGATACAAATTTCCAATTTAGCCGAGATTAGATTTTTTTATAGCGGCTCTGCAGTGTGAACACACAAGATGATTTTACCCGTATTCCACAACTCTTAATTTGTAAACACATCTTCAACTATTGCCAAACAATTGCACATCAACGTAATTTTCTCAAACAGTAAATATATAATCTTTTGTATTCAATTATCCACTGCACTTGTGAAACTTATAGTGCAGTATAAATGAAGGTTGACAACAGAAATGAGTTTCAACAAGTTATGAGACACGATATATAGACACTTGATATGACACATCCTGAACCCTTTGAACCAAATGTCCAAAAAATTGATGACAGAAAACATTTTGTAGATTATGAAGACACCAGTCGATAATGATAACCTTAATCTCATTTTCAAGGACACCATTTCATATTAGAAATTTGATAAAGTAAATATCTCCTGATAAAAGCACAGTTTTAATAAAAAGCCGGACACAAGACATGCTTTGATAAACATGTTATTTCACGATATGTTGAATTAGAACATTCTGGAAGAAAATACATGAAGAAACGTTTCATTTCTTGTTTTACTTTAGTATATTAGTCACCCAGACGAAATTCAATACCTCGCTATCGTAAATATAAGACAATCGTATAAGGTGTATTTCAAGATCTATGAATTATTACCAACTGCCTCTCTAACCTTGCACATGACATCAAAGAAACAATCAAATGCATGACTTATTCAATTTACTTATCTCTTTGAAGTTTGAGATATACTATATATATTATGATTTTACAGTAATCAGTCAGATATTTATTTTCCTATGTTTAGATATGATTTAAAAGTTTTCTGATATCAGTGACAGAGTTATTTAAGCTAAAGTTATAAGAATGATACAAGTGCATAATCTATAGCAGTATGCTTTGAGTGGGATTTTTAGGTTGAAATCGTTTTTTAACAGTACCCATGAATATTTAAAGTAAAAACTTATTCGTGAACTTATACCTAATATATATTATTATTGTTATTTACAATGTTTACTAATGAAATTCAGAAGACAAACCTTTAAAATACATTTTCAAAAGTCTCTTTAAATTACATCATAACCTCATATCGAGCTATATTCAAATCAAGTACAAACATGTTTCAAAACTACTTGTTTTAATACGTATACTATCTTTGAAGAATGATTGACATTACTTTAATTTCGACAGTCATATCTATAATATGGGATAAAAACAGTTATGGGAGTTGTTTTTATGAAGCTAGACATTGAAGAAGGAAATAACTTCTCGCAACCAGAACATTAAAACAAGCAATTACGTTTAACTACATTTGATAAATTAGGTTAGTCGTTTCTTTTCTCTACTTATTCTATATCCGAAAAGTCTTTGATATCATTCCTGATACAATCATAAAAATAGAATAACGATAAAAACATTTAAAAACACACATGAGACATTTAAAATGAACAGTTACTAGACTCGAGGTTACCTTTGATAAGATATACAGAATCTGTTTACAGTTTATGATACGTTACTGTATCAGCTCAAAGCTTGACAAACGAGATTATGATATGGCTTTAGAAGAAGAAGAATCCTTATCTTAAAAAAGAGATTAAAAATATGCTTACCCATCTAAATTTAAAGTTCCAAAGTGTGAATCAAGGCACCAGTTTTTGGCAGTGGCATTCAACGGACACCAGCGTAGCACTTCATCATATTTGTTCTTTACAAACAAGCTTGTTCCCTTGAGTAAAATATTTCATAACTTTATTATTTGTGTTGAAGATTTTTAATTCAAGCACCCAATCTTTTTTATCAACAAAAGCTTTTCGATAGCCTCCAGTTAGATAGCCTACAATTGATTTCAAGTTTTCTCACTGTTTAATCCGTTTAATGAAGTTTTCTTTCTGACAGTGAACCTTGTAATCTTGTAATGTAGAATATATAGAGAATCTCACCCAAGTGTCTTCTGATATCAAATATATCAACACGAGTTGATAAAAGTTACAAATATCCGAGGCTTGCCGAGGATATTTTACTTTTATCAACGAGTGTTGATATATTTGATATCAGAAGACATGAGGGTGAGATTCTATTTATCATCCAAAATCATTTTTCATTACATTTGATTGACAAATGAACATTATTGAACACCCTGCTGCCCTAAGACTCCAAGTGCGGTGATGTCATAGCATTGTGATGTCGTAGTGTTTATGACGTCATAGCATTGTGATGTCATTACTTGATGATGTAAAACAACTGTGATGTCATATACTTGACGTCAGAGGGTCATTCTTCAAAATACTGCCAAAAAGATATCTCCTAGGAGATATCACTTGATCTTCCACAAGCGATATCTCCTGTGGAACACAGTTTTGGATGATAAAAACAATTATTCCAAGTATACAATGTCTCATTATCAATGTCTCATTAGCAATGTCTCATTAGCAGTGTCTCATGAATCTCTATTTTCATTACCACATGAAAGTTCATTGATTGGTTACTGAAGCCATACGTAGTACATGTCCCAAATCACAAATTGGGTGTGCCAACCAGGATTCGAACCAGGACAATTCATTTGACAGGCCAGCATGCTAACCTCTACATCACTGCCCAAAAGAAGTCTACGTATAAACTAAAATCAAAGAAAAGCAAAGCCAGCAACCATTTTTGATTTAGATATTGTATATCTAACAGGTTCACCAAAGTTAATCTTTCAATGACATTAATTCATAGAATGTTGAAGAAAAATAATTTTGATATATGATCTCTTCACGTTTGTTTTAAGTAATGTTTAATTAATTGATCACGCTATCGGCAAGAAGAGAAGGTAAGAATAAACTCAGAAAATCTTAGCATGACGAGAGCTTGAGAATGATGCAACAGTCATAGCCTAAAATGGTACTAAAGATGAAAGTGAAGAATAGAAGCATGGTGTGATAAAAAGCTATATCATCCTTCCTAACATCTTTACTTCCTGATGATAAACCCTTGCATTCATGACAATATATTTCTGATATATTTATTTCACTTTTATGATTGACAAACCTAATAAACGGTTTACTTCAAGTTTAGATACAACAAAATTTGAAAAAAGGAAGAATTGTCACAAATACAGAGCAATATAACGATATGAAGAAAATGAGACAACTGTCCTTGGAGAACGTTAACGTCATGATTAATTTGGGAGACTTCATTTCTTTAAACCTTGTTTTCAATCCCTCCTTGTCGAAACGTCAAGATTATTTTCTTTTAAAATCAATTTCGCGACCTAAACAGATCTGCATCATCCTTTAGTTGACAGTGTTCAATTTACTCTTAGACAAGCAATCAAGAAATATACACAAAGTAAAGTGCAATTGAGATTTGGAAAAAAACGTTTTTCTCAGTTTAGCACGTTATTCAATGAATTTCCAATGTTACTGGTTTTCTTTTTTAAAATAAGCACAATGTGTTCGTTGGAAATATTTTACTCATTTAATCTTTCGCTTTTTCAACATCCATTTCATCCTCATCATTTCAAGATCTACTCATTTTGAAAAACATTGCATCCAAAACGACTGAAAAATATTATTTGGAGCCTCATGTTCCACATAGGTACACATTTTTAAATGGAATTTTAATGTCATTAAGAATGATGGGGTGAATTAAATGATTTGTTTATTCTCCGAAGTACCGACTTTTGACATCTTTTGGATAGTCAACAATATGAAACCAAATTTGAATTAAGGGATTATCACACTCCAGTGATCTGGATGAATGTAGCACAACCAGCAGGCACACACTTCGTAAGATTCAACAAGAAGACGAGACGTAGATTTTCGTGGCTTTTATTTCTTCCGAGTACTATACGACTCTGGCTGTCGATCTTTCTCGCCCGCTTTCCCTGGGCACCCTGACGATGCCCAATGCGTCCTTTCTTACATGTCCTGTTGTGACTGTCGCTAGCCCATGTCTGAGGGCTGGCTGAGACTCAGCTCCTCAGTCCCTTGGCAGAGACTGAACTCTCTCTCCATGACCACGGCTGAGAAAATTAACTTCCTTCTTAAGACAAACATGGGTCTTATATACCCGCAGACTCAGTTGTCAACACAATGTCACTTGACAACAGCTAATGGCTTATTTCTTAGGGATTACTTGGTGATGGGATTAGAAGTTTATAACATACGTTTCATAACAACTATGTTACACTACTCCATCACCAAACAAGAAATATTGATAAAGATTTCTTTGCTCCCTTTGGCTCACGATAAAAACATTATAAATCTACAAATATATGTACATAATAAACATACAGCAATTATTTTCCGTACATTGTTAACAAGAACTTGTATATTCATACTTGGACTTAGACGTCCATTAATAACAATCAAAAGCGCACAATACATCATGATATCATTATACATACGAGAGAATATACATCACTGCGCATAAAAACATATTGATCATCGATGGCACACAATACATCATTTCAATAATACAATACATCAAAAAAATACCAATGCGCTCATTTAACATTTAAGAATGAGTTAACAAAGTCACCACATGGTGAGATAGGGTTCGAAGAGTCTCGGTTCAGTCCTGGTAAACGTAGCCCACCGTCTGGTACAGCTGAATTTCCACTGTTTTCCAGAAACATTGGTCATCCTACATGGAGGCACAGATGCATTCCATCTACTGACGTTCCCCACGTCCCCTGCTTTAGCAGACACCGGTCATGTTACTGGATTGACCAACTGCTGTTTCCACACCGACGTTCTCCATGGGTTCTCGATCTCACAGGTCCAAACCGATCATCTCCCGCAGTCGTGCTGACTTTCTGCATCATTGCATCCACTGATGGATGGAGGCACCAACTGTCGTTTCCCCATCCTATCTCCTCTGGGTTCTCCTCTCTTAACCTTACAAGTACCTAAACCTCAACTTAACAGTGAAATATTTTCTTATCTTTCTAGCTGCATACCTACAGTTTCATGAAACAACATTGCTCCTTACTACCATATTGCCTTGAATAAATTACTCAAGAGAGCTAATTATCTGACCGTCCCAAATAATTACATTTAAGCTTTAATCTCTTTAATCCAAGGAATTAAAACCTGCAGTTAAACCTAGCCTTTGCGTTGTGTTTTTCTCTACAAGGGTTACATAATTAGTTCCATCACAGGAAACATTGTACCCACCGTTGCCTAACCTACTGCTTGATTAGATTTTTGTTCGTCTATCCTTGGCCTTCAGACCCCGGGCTTATCCGCCAGAGGACTATACCTCTAATCCGGTCTGTAAATCAAGGCCATTCAAGTCAATTTAGGGCAGGAGCTTCGTCTCGGGTTACAACATTACATGCCCGTCTGCTCGGTCTGAGCTCCATCCCATTGGATGACCCGCGGACTTACCATATAATGTACCCGTCCACTCGTCCACCACTTTCTCAGACTTTAGGATTTCTAAACTTCATCTTAATTCAAGCCCTCCTCATGATCTTTGCTTATGTAATTCATCTACATCGTCCCTGCCAATTAATTTTAGTCTTCCTTCAATACCTCTTTCCTAAACTTTTTTTTCATTTCGACTCATGACACAGTAACCCTTCCACAGCCCATACTGTTTTCTTACTGCCAGGCTGATCCCGCCAAAACATGGCTTGACAAATGTTCACAGCAAATCAGTCATCTATATAACGTTCCCCGTTAAAACCCTGATTTGTGTTAGTTCTCCCAATGTCCTTTACCTCTACGCCTGACTACTACACTAACCTACCTAACACTATCAAACAAACTTTATTTGCAAACACTTAGGGTCGCCCAGAGAAGCAGGGAAGGTCGACAACAATCAGTACTCACCAACTACCAAGTCCAAGTCCCTCTGTCTTGCTGAATCCGGGTCACGGCACCAAAACGATCCCCTGTGTAGCACAATCAGCAGTGCACACTTCGCACGATTCAACAAGAAGACGAGTTTGGGATTTTCTTGTCTTTTATTTCTTCTAATTACTCTTTGACTAATCTGGCTGTCGATCTTTCTCGCCCGCTTCTCTGGGCACCCTCACGATGCCCAGCGCGTCCTTTCAAAAGTCAAAAGAAGTTTATTGTACTTGAGGCCTCTGGCCCATATACAATGATATACACATATATATACAATATACATCTTTACAGAGATGCGTGTGGATATAACAATGGAATTAGGATTTACAGATATGTAGGATTAAACAAAGAATAGTATAAGTTTTTGCAGACAAAGTATAGATCACGAATTTCCATTTAACATGTTTAGTCTAAGATCCATGCCATGTTTTATGAACAGTGATAATTTCAATATAACATCCTCATCATTTGATGACAAAATTGATGTGTATCCTGTTACACTCCTCATTGAGAGGAAACGTTTCGGTAAATATTTCATTCTCAGTTCAGTATAATACGGACAATCAAATGTAAAATGAATTTCGTCTTGTATAGCAGCATTACAAAATGGACATAGTCTTTGTGTTCTCTCAAGCGAGATATACCTTCCATAGTTAATCATCAGTTTTAACAAACCAAGTCTGTATTTGATATATAACTTTCTTAAAAGATTATTCGTCAAGACTGATAGATATTTTCTGGTTCTAATAAACTCTTAAACCTTCTATACAAATCATACCGTGAGCTGCTTTCTATATTTGATTGCCATCCTTGATAGAACATATTAATTGCAACGTTACGAAAACCTTTTAAAAACATATCTTGCTGACAAACATTTTGGTTGAGCCAAATAAAACCAAATCCATGAGAAAATAATAATTGTCTAATGTATGATACCCATGTAATTTTGACGATGCTATCAAGATGAAACATCATGTTGTAAGCTATCTTTGGAAGGCGGTGTTCTGGCATACGTAAAATCTTAAACCAGTATTTTAAACATCTTAATTGTGAATTAATATATAGTGGGTATCTTCAGCATTCACCATAAACCATACAATTTGGAGTAGACATTCCAACGCATAAAAACTTTTTACAGGCTAGTAAGTGAATCCTTTCTAAACATTCATATCTTTGATAACCCCACACTTCAGATCCATACAACAGGATTGGTTGTATCTGATTATCAAATAATTTAAAAAATACATTTGGTGTCAAAACTCCAAGTTTGTGGGAAACAGACATGATATGCAATAATGCTCGTTTGCCATGCAATGATAAATCTAATACACTTTTTTCCATGTTCAAAGTTGAATTAAACATTATACCAAGATATTTATAACCGTTTACTATATTAAGTTCATCTCCATTAAAATACCACTTTTCCTTACAGCTTAAAGGACCGCCCTTTCTAAATACTACGATTTCTGTTTTAGCTAAATTTACTGACAGTTTCCATTCTTTAGAGTATTCATGTAATACATTTAGCTGGTTTTGTAAACCAATCACGGTATCAGACATTAAAATAACATCATCCGCAAAAAGAAGCATAAGGATTTCCATGATATCAGGAAACATCTGTATGCCATGTTTACCGTTACGTGCAATATCATAGTATAGTTCACTAATGAAAAATGAAGGACTCAATATGCAACCCTGGCGCAACCCAGATGGACAATCGAAAAAGTCAGTAAAACCATAATCACTTAACATTTGAATATATTGATTTTAACATGTTAAACATCTTCCCTCGTAGTCCAGCTTTTTTGAGGCAGTACCATAGTTTACAACGATCAACAGTATCGAATGTTTTTTTGAAATCGATAAAGGCTACATAAACTTTGTGTTTTTCTCACATGGCTGGTCGTGGCTGTCGCTGGCCCATGGCCGAGTGCTGGCCGAGACTCAACTCCTCAGTCCCGTGGCTGAGACTCAACCTTCTCTCCAGGACAATCGCTGACAATTAACTTCCTTCTTAAGACAAACCTGGGTCTTATGTACCCGCAGACTCAGTTGTCAACACAATGTCACTTGACAACAGCTAATGGCTTATTTCTTAGGGATTACTTGGTGATGGGATTAGCAGTTTATAACATACGTTTCATAACAACTATGTTACATGAATGGGATATTCCCATTTGAATGTACAGGATATCCCATAATTGTTGTTAAAGGGGTTGGTTGCAGAAAGTTATGTAAGCACGAGTTTGTATGATCCTGATAGGGGGGCCAAAACTAGAAACTAGGAAGTCAGACTAAATTTGAGTCGTTAAAAGTCTGCTGTCACAAACCAAGGTCACATATGTTTTGTGCCTCCCCCGGGAATCGAACCCAGGCAATCGGCGTGACAGACCAGCATGATAACCTCTACACCTTTGTGCTCTTTAAAAGAATTTTAGTTAATGGCTAAAAGTAAAGAGGAAAGGAAACAATCAATGGGTGTATGAACATAGAATGAAAAATGGTGTTTATCTTCACCCAAAACGCATCTTTGAAATACATGGAAGCTATAGGGCATTTTACAGTTTACCTTTTTATGTATTTATAGACATATATAAACTTCAAGTACACATGAACAAGAAGTAAACATGAAGGCTGACATTGTTAACAATGAGTATCTTTGTGTGATGTCATAGACACAGGTCAGTCATGGACCATTTTCAGCTGTGATTGGGCCGAACGTTCACATTTGGTAACTCTGTGGGTTTCATTTTGTTTGTTTAGTTTAAAGAGCCACTCCGTGAGTTGTTGGAGTTATATATGCCAAACTTATTCAATGGTTCATTTGATCGCGAAGTATCGACTGTTACCAAGGAGACACGTTTTAAAGCTCATTGGTTTTTACAGTGACAAAATGAAGGGAGAAAGTCGCAATTATGATCGAAAACCGGATAGTTGCGCGCGTCAAATCGTCAAACGTAATTTTGGAGACTCATCTAAAACAGCCAGGAGGACAGTTAGGAGTTGATAGTGTTTGTTAGGTTATATAACTAGTATCCATGTATATGTGATATGATATCCACACCTCTATTAGGCTGTTTTTAGATTTTAATGGAAAACCAGTATTTGTCATATATACAAAAGACATATATATATATGTCTTTTGTACATGAAAAGTTAAGATGTTTTGATTTTATATCACCACATATGACATTTAGGTTCGTATCAAAGGTAAATAATATGTTATGATAATCACGGAGTGGCTCTTTAAGGGTCGGGGGCTGGAGAGTAGTGTACGGAAAGTGTATTCTTCATATGAAATCTAAGAGACCAGACTCGGGAGCCACAAAAAGACATTTCCTTTTGGTTTTATGAAGTATTATAAAGTACTGAGGGTAAGCACCACACACACCCTACTGCTACGGGCATGCACGTGAAAATAAAATTATACTCGACTATTGAATATGAATAAATGAATAACATATAATAAAAAAATAAATAGATGATGAAGCATGATGGAAGGACTTGTGAGACCATCTTTTTTGAAAGATTATGAATGCATTTATTTATTTATATTGGATTTTAATATACACTTTTTTTATCAAAAATGGATATGACATATAAACTAATTATGTCCAGTTCAGACATTTGTAAATAAAAGTAATAATTAAGGATAATGTGTTTCAATGTGTTACGATGCTGAATAAAGAAAATATAAAACCACTGTCAATGTGAAAACATCAACCGAGTGATTTTTTCAACGTCTTCATTACTTTAAGGCTTGTTACGTCAAGATTATTTTCTTTTAAAAATCAAGTTTGCACCTTGATTGATCTGCATCTTCAATTCTTTGACAGCGTTCAATTTACTCTTAGACAAGCAATCAAGAAATATACACATAGTAAAGTGCATTTAAGGTTGAAAAAGACGTTTCATAAACTTGGCACGTTTTTCAATTAGTTTCCAAATCTCTTGGTTTTCTGTTCGAACTTAATATAAACTCGATGTTATCTGATGGAAATACTTGTCGTATACTTTTTCAACATCCCTGTCACAGTTCATAAAGATTTATTCATTTTCTCAAACTTCTGAGAGATGGCATTGGAAGTTACATACACTGAGATGAACAACGCAGAAACAACAACAAATTCCCATAAGCGTTATAAATCAGTTTATATGCCTTCTGTTCTCAGAGATAATGATAGTGTGCTTAAGATTGGTTTGAGAGTCAATTTATTAGAGTTCATAGAGTATTCACAGCTTACAATTACAGTTATTTGCCAGTATACAATGTGTACCTTAATATCTGTCTGCTTAATATATATTGAAATAGCATCTCCTATTTCTCATTAAAAGTACACCGAATGTTCCCTCTTAGTTCAAGTCTTTTCATAATGTTACTTTAATTATCCACGACAAATGTTGAGAAATGTTGTTGTAAATTGAATAGCATTTGGCATTTAATCATTTATTTGAGGATTGTTGAAACTGTACGTTGAAAAAACTAAAATAAACGGTTAACTGGATGAACAATTCTTCAAACACGACACAACATTTACAAGACATTTCAAGACAGCTACTCTATGTATCACAAGCCAAGTACTATTCAAGTGAACACATCTTCAAATTCCCTTCCCATCTTTCTCTCCAGAATGAAAGTCCTGGAAAGCTGAAAAGATGCACACAGACTCCATAGCCTATATAGTACATCTGTCTGTGGCTCCTATTAAGTGCCACGAGGGCCCCGCCCTCAATCGTTTCTCCATCTCCTTCACCAGAACGGAAGCCCTAGAGAGTTTTTTTCTAGTGTACAGACTTTTTAGCAAATGAGGATTACTAATTGTGAGGTCCAACTGGGCAACGCCAAAAAACCTTTTTTTATATTTTTTTGAAAGTTGAAATCTTGTACCGGGCTCTTAAGAAAATGGGATGATATATTGTAGTTTTAGTGACACCACGTCTTAAAAACTATTTTCATTTTCTTCCATAGAACGAAAAGAACTAGAACGTTAAAATTATGTGCAGAGAACGTATCTGAATAACTGAAATATTGTTGAAAATACGTAAAACCCAAACTGACCCACTCATGTGTAGAGATTCTTTTGTCAATTGGGATTATAGATTGCAGCTTTGTGAGTTAAAGTGGGCCACTACTTGAAATGAATTTCTCCTCTAAATCAATTTCTTCTCATTCTCAAAAACAGAAGGCCATAGATGGCATTTTTGTACAGACTCTTTTGTCAATGTGGAGATATGTTTTGAAGATAAGGTAAATCTTTTATGTGGTCTCTGAGAAATAGGTCACGTCCGTTGCACCAATTTCAGGTTTTAGGAAGCCGAACTGAGTTTGTATTTCGTGAGGATTTTCATTTGGTTAGCTCTTTGAGAGGGGGGTTGGTGTGGAGAGTATTGTAGTATTGGAATCGTATGCTTCCTATGACCTTTTCCCTTGCATGTAACCTTATCTATAAGCCTGATCAGCTACAGAAGCCATTGTTCCTTTTGATTTTATTGAATTATACATGTCGATAGACAAGGATATAGATAAGAAGAATGACAGGAAAATGTTCATGTGAAAACAGAAACTTCGTGATTAATTCTGGAAACGTCTTCATTACCTTTAGTCTTATTTACAATCCCTCGTTGTCGAAACGTCAAGATTATTTTCTTTCAAAATCAATTTTGCGACCTCAACTGATTTGTCTCATCCTTTAGTTGACAGTGTTCAATTTATTTTGCGACAAGCAATCGAGAAATATACGCATGTTCAAGTGCATTTAAGCAAAGGCGAACACGTCTTGGATTTAAGGTTTAAAAAATATTATTCCTAAACTTGGCAGGTTTTTCAATTAAGTTTCCGAAGTGTAGCTTTTCTCTTAGAAATTTATTTAGATTTCATCTTATCCATTAGAAATACTTGTCATTCACTATTTCAAAAAACCTGCACATTTCATTTAAAGAAAACAGCATTTAAAACGACAGAAGCATGCTATTTGGAGTTTCATGCATTGATATTAACATCTCAGTCATACATTTGAAAAAAAAACATATAAGTTTATTCATAATGATTGAAAGCTTTGAATGATTTTGTATACTTTCATAGATTTCATGTATGCTGACCTAATGAATATTTTTTTTACAATTTTATTTCTTTTTAAAAAATTGATAAATTGATATTCAACACTATAAAACAAAAGCAAACTTAAATGAACAAACAATAGTGGTCTTGTCGACGGAATTGATTTTTTTCAGAGCTTTTGTAATGTACATATTGACTGATTGTGATCGTTAATCTACTCCTATCCACGCATATCAATTAGAAATGTCATTAGTTAAGGAAGGCGCCCTAACGCATAAAGAGTATCAACATGTATTTCGATCTCACGAAGAAGGATAGGGTATCTTAAATATAACATGATTCGGAAGTTCACCTTTCAACATTTTGTGTGTCAAATCGAATATACATAAACAGAATAGAATAACATTTAACATTCCTTTCAGTAGATATTGACAAGTATCGTATTACAAATTCAATACCGATGGAACTGCAATCAACAGTTGATTTAATCCTGATCATATTAATATTTTCCATGTCAATGTACAATGTATTTAGTAAAACTGTAGACTTCAGGAGACGTAAATCTTGTTAAAGTCAATTAGTCACTCGTTTCTGAAAATCAATCTTTAATCACTTTTTTGTTAAGCTAGCCAGCAAGAAAAAACGCTGATGTGAGAATCCTGAAATGAAACTGTTCAAAACACCAAAGCTACATCTACATGTATTTAGACATATATGTTTTTTTACACTTTTGACATAACTGTGTCCACTTTGCCACAAGAGTTGCATTTACAGATCTTATGTTATATTTTTAAGCTAAATTACATTAAGAAGAATGATTTTTTTTCTGTATTAATTGCAATTTGTTTCTGCTTCTCAACGTTCAATCTTCCAACAATGTACACGAGGTACGTGTTCAAAACTCCTTCAGGGCCGGTTGTCACGTTGGATGAAAGAATAGATCTGACGGTTTACACGTTTATGAAGTCAGGGCACTCACTCATGATTATTGTTGTATGTTCAAAACACCTCCAGGGCCGTTTGTTACGTCAGATCGGGGAACAGATCTGTCGGTTAAAATGTTTATGGTGTCACTCACTTGCATGATCCACCAAAATTACAGTTCTATTTTCTGTTACTTTATTCACGATTGATACATCATTAAGTATTGTTGTATGATAGGGAAATGAGTTCACTAGTTATTTAACGTAATTGTTCGCATGTATTAATTTGAAGCTTATGTCTGTTTTAAGCAAAAACTTTTAATTTCTCATTGTCCTTCAGTTATTCATTTGTGTTACTCCTCCCGTAAGGAACATCCCTAAGATTAACTTACCTTGATGATATTGTGCTTGTTCTTAATTGTTAGCACTCAAATAATTTCGTTTGGCTAGCTGTAGGTTATTTGTAAATAATGAGATTTGCTTACATTTGTATCTAATTATCAATCAAAAGAGAAGATAATCCGTTTTACTCATATGGTTCTCTTGAGTGAATTTATGAAACATTTGAGAGTTTCTTCAACTTGCTAATCACTTGATGTTTTTCAAAACTTCTCAAACGTGTTTTAATTGCAATAACAATGTCGACGACGAGCTACACGTACTGTTTCATTGTGATATTTATAAGGACATTAAATAAAACCTTTTTACATTTTAAATTCTACCCATGTTGTTTATTTTGATATTTTAATGGACTGGGATAAGCTTTCTATTTGTCAAGGAAACGTCTTTTATTTTCTTAAACTAACCATTTGTATTTCCCATATATCTTTAAATTGTGCCTTTACGTTTTTTGTTTCCCATAACTCATATTGAGTAGTTCTGTACCCTTTTAACCATGTTTCTTGATTATATGTATTTGATTTGATTGTTGTAAAGTAGTGAAACGTAAATAAACAATTGATTGTCTGTCTCAATATTAATCATGTTGAATTCGACAAAATATCAGTTGGTTTAGCCCTTAAATAATGTGCCTTGTAATTGTAACATTTCCTGTATCTGTTATTGCCTAACATACCACTTGACATAGAAGATTATATTGCCTGAGAAAAACACTTCAATTGAAATAATTCCCTTAAGCGTTATAAACCTAGTTTCATTTTATAGCAACTCTACCTTTTTGTTCTTAAAGATAACTGAGTTTGGTCATGAATGGCTTTCTTGCCACCCCATCAGAGTTTGGATGGTATTGACAGCTCATTACGGCACGGATACTTTATTCAGCTATCAAATGATTTGATATGAAGTATTGTTATACGTGATTTTAAGATCTGAAGCTCACTTAAAGATGTTCGATAAATAGTTAGTTTTCATTGTTTGCATTCATTGTTATATAGTTTACCGACGGTGTTAGCTCATCTTTACAAAACTTATCACCTTATAAATTCAAAAACTGTTACAATTGTGACATCTTGTTTCTTTAACAAATGTTGAAATGTCTTGTAAATTCGAATGGCGGTATGCCATTGACAAATGTCTTTGACGAGTAGATCAGATATAGATGTATGTACATATAAAAACTAAACTTAATGTATAACAACTACTTTATTTTAAAAATAAACCTCAATTATGGTATGTTTGATTAGTTTTTAATATGCATCGAGAGCGAATATCCTTAAACTTGTTCATCAAATCTTGTTGTATACTTTATAAATGCCAACTTATCTCTTATAAACATTACATCAATGACGATGGGGAGGGAAACCCTTACATTATTCTTTCTTCCGAATAGATAGATAGTCAAGCATTCAAGGCAAAACATATTTTCTTATATATTCCTGATATAATACAACGATGCCTGTATCATTTGATTTCTATCACACAAGGATGATCTATCAGGTGTTTAAGGGTTTTGTATTCATCAGTTCAATTAGTTCTATCGTAAAAGTTATAATTCGCAGTTGAATATTCATTTCATTTAATTACATTTGGTAGAGGATCACCTCAAGAACTAAGTTGCATTAAATTTTTCAAATATCGGATCCGTTTGTATGACATTAATAGAAAATACATGACAGGCTACAATAGGAGTTGTTAGACAAATCGACATGTGTAATATGTTTATCTTCATGCATAAATAGTCTCGCTTTTCAAGCATTTCAGTACTTTATTAGCAATCTCTAAGTAATTTCAGAAATCAATACCTTCGAATATAAGGGGTTTTGTCCAAGCTCGTTTCTGAAGCTTTGTGATTTTTGATTTTCATTAGAATTATGTCAAATTTTAATAATATATTCGTGTCATTTACGTTTTTAATAACACCCTTGATGAATGGGTTCAAACACATAAGATTAGTGAAAAGATGCCTACCACTTATTTCAGGGCTAATGATGTCAATATTGACGCTGTTCCGTCAATGAGGGCGTCAGTGAGCCTTGGATTTATGCTAAGTGCCTTTCAGTACATTATATATTCCCTATTGTTTTCCACCAGTGCCTTTCAGTACATTATATACCCTAAAATCATCCATCAGTGCCTTTCAGTACAACAAATATTCTCTAATGTCTCCAGCAGTGCCTGTCAGAACAACATATATTTCTTAATATCTCCAGTAGTGCCTTTTAGTACTATCTATATTCCCTACTGTCTTCCAGCAGTGCCCTTATAGTACAACATGTATCTTAATATCTCCAGCACCGCCTTTTAGTACAACATATATTCCATAATCTATTCTAGCAGTGCCTGTCAGAACAACATATATTTCCTAATATCCAAGCAGTACCTTATAGTACAACAAATATTCCCCGATGTCTTCCAGCAGTGCCATTTAGTATAGCATGTATTCCCTAATCTCTTCAAGCAGTGCCTGTCAGAACAACTTTATTCCCTAATCTCTTCCAGCAGTGTCTTTTAGTACAACATATGTTCCCTTATCTCTTCCAGCAGTGCCTTTTAGTACTATCTATATTCTCTACTGTCTTCCAGCAGTGCCCTTATAGTACAACATGTATCTTAATATCTCCAGCAGCGCCTTTTAGTACAACATATATTCCATAATCTATTCTAGCAGTGCCTGTCAGAACAACATATATTTCCTAATATCCAAGCAGTACCTTATAGTACAACAAATATTCCCCGATGTCTTCCAGCTGTGCCATTTAGTATAACATGTTTTCCCTAGTCTCTTCCAGCAGTGCCTGTCAGAACAAGATATATTCCCTAATAGATCCAGAAGCGCCTGTTAGTATAACATGTATTCCCTATTGTCCTCCAGCAGTGCCTTTTAGTACAACATATATTTCCTAATATCCCAGCAGTGCCTTATAGTACAACAAATATTCCCTATTGTCTTCCAGCAGTGTCATTTAGTACAAAACATATTTCCCAATGTCTTCCAGCAGTGCCTTTTAGTACAGCAAATATTCCCCAATGTCTTCAAGCAGCGCCTTTTAGTATAACATTTGTTCCCTAATCTCTTCAAGCAGTGCCTGTCAGAACAACATGTATTTCCTTATATCTCCAGCAGTGCCTATTAGTATAACATGTATTCCCTATTGTCTTCCAGCAGTGCCTTTTAGTATAACATTTGTTCCCTAATCTCTTCAAGCAGTGCCTGTCAGAACAACATATATTTCCTTATATCTCCAGCAGTGCCTATTAGTATAACATAATTATATTCCCTACTGTCTTCCAGCAGTGCATTTTAGTATAACATGTATTCCCTATTGTCTTCCAGCAGTGCCTTTTAGTACAACATATATTCCCTAATCTCTTCAAGCAGTGCCTGTCAGAACAACATATATTTCCTCATATCTCCAGCAGTGCCTATCAGTACAACATATATTCCCTACTGTCTTCCAGCAGTGCCTTTCAGTACATCATATTTCCTAATGTCTCCAGAGAACAGAATCGTTTAAATCATTATCAATTTCCACAGTGGTCAATCTTTTAATTATGTGTATCCATTACTATGATTTTTCACTTTTCAAAATGATACACTATATGTCAATTGTAGAAGGCTATTTACATTGAATTTTTAAAGAACTTTCAAATATTTTTCTAGAAATACTTGCACTTGACGTTTAAACAACGACATATGAAGCGCCTTACAAAAATAATGATTAACAGAATAATAACCTCACAAAGAAATTACGACGCTCCAGAGTTTTCCTATCAGTTCTAGTTTCATTACAAAACTAATTATTCATTCATGCATTGAATACGTTCCTTAATTAGGCATAGAATTTAGCCTCATTTTTTAATTACTCAGGTAATATAAATAGATATCGTGTCATTATTAAGTCCAGTTATTTGCCTTTTGCGAAACGTTGACGTCATTGTTAAAGGATAAAAAAAATTGTATCAAAATAAAAATAAAAACTGTTGTTATTCTTCATAGCTTCAACTTTTCAAATGCCATTTAAAGATGTCATACAAAATAGTGGTAAATAATCCATATTGTTTAATGTTACAGACGACAAAATATTGGAACTCGCAGAAAAACAATCGTTGCTAAGCAAAAGATATGCGTGCATACCTGCACATATGAAACATATGTCAAACATTATGTTTACCGCAGCTGTTAAGGAATCTTTAAGAAAGCCATGAAGCCTGCTTTATAGTTTTTTCAAGCTATAAGTTAAAACCAGATGATAAAAAATTTCAGGGAGTTACCCTTATAATGTACTCTGCGCGTCACGTCACTGAGAGGTTGAGGAACTGAAATGCAAGGCAGGACGCTGCAAGACGCTAAGTGGATAGACAAAAGGAACAAACACGTGGGAAGCAAGAAACTTGTTTTGTTGTTTGTTTAGGCTTTAACAAAAACAGTTTTCTGAAAATCCATTTACGCTCATCAGCTTCACTGGTAAAGGACAAGAAAGATCTGACTGCAACTTCTGTTATTGAAAAGAAATGCAAACTTTATTGATGAAACGTCTTTTTGAAAGAAGACTTCTATTATTCCCTTATAACAAGATTAAACAAAACAGATTCCAATTATGATCAGTAAATGAAAACATGAAGAAGCAGTTTAAAAGAATGTTTACATCAATACATCGTTAACGTGCTTGTTTTTATGAGGAAACGAATACAAGAAACATGTGTTTGTCCGTCTGATTTCTGTATGTGTTTGTTTACCTAATTCGAAATCGAATTCAGTTATTCATATATCGGAAGTACAGTTTTATCTTTTCATAGTTTTTACATTGATTTGATAATATTATGTATTGATTATACATTGTTTCAATTAATTGAACATTTTTTTTAAAGGTTATTATAAATTGAAATGGAAATAAATCGATATGCTAGTTGTGGAGCTATTTCATTAGCAGGGCTTGATTTACATGGGTTTTTTCACATCTGTTTTTCAAATGACTAATTATTCTCCGTAGATATGTACAATGATTAAATTTCAATTTTATCAAATCTATAACAAGCCTTTTCACTTCCCAAATAGACATGATAAAAGTAAGCGGGTCGATCAACCAACTAGACTGAAGTATTACAAAGACCGGGCGACAAATTGCTTTAAGCATTCATAAAATATATGACGCTTGTTTGAAAGTATTCCTTGGCCGGAGTATTGTGCAGGGCTTACTTACACAAAGCTTTCTTACACTAAGGTGATTATAATTCAGTATTATAGCTATGGGTTAAGGGTGCCCTTAACAGTATAAGGCAGAAGTAGTCGAAGTCGTAGTCGTAGTCGCAGTTACAAAAGCAGTAATAGTAGAAGTAGAACTTAGCAGTATTATTATTAGTAGTATTAGCGGTAGCAGTTGTAGAAGTAGTAGCAGTAGTAGTTGTAGCATCAGCAGTAGTGTTACTATAAAAATTATTAGTCGTTGTAGAAGTAATAGTAGTAGTAGTTGTATTAGTATCAATAGTAATGGTATTAATAGTAATAGCAGTAGTCGTAGTAGTAATAATAGCAGAAGAGGCAGTAACAGCAGTAGAAGTAGTAGTAGTAGTAGTAGTAGTAGTAGTAGAAGTAGTAGTAGTAGTAGTAGTAGCAACATCAGTAGTAGTAACAGAAGTAATAGTGGTAGTAGCAGTAATAGAAGTAGTAGCAGCAGCAGCAGTAGTAGTAGTAGTAGTAGTAGTAGTAGTAGTAGTAGTAGTAGTAGTAGTAGTAGAAGCAGTAGCAGCCGTAGTAGTTGAAGTAGAAGTAGCAGCTGTAGTAGCAGTAGTGGCAGTAATAATAGTGGTAGTAGCAGTGGTAGTTGTAGTAGCATTGGCATTCCCTTGATTCATAACCGGAAACAATATACACCAAAAGATATTGCAGCATCAATTTGTCTTTACTTCTCCCATTGTTCCGTAATACACCTGAACACCTGAACACACGAGGGACTCTTAGTTGCAAGAACAGAATGGAAACAACAGCCTCAGAGACAGCTCGCCATTTTGACCATTGGGGTTACACCACATACTGGGGTTCTTTGTGTGCTAACAGTCTAAGTCAGTATATATCGACTTCCACCCCAAAGAACATTGCTGTTACACCAACACAAATTTGGCTGTTTTACATGTTACAATAGATGACTTTTTATCTTATGTTAAGCTGTGTTAAACTGAAGAGATATTTGGTTTTTATCGACAGATGTTGTTTAACCTTAAAAAAACACCTCGTAAAAGGAATAATCAAGAGTTTTAGAGTGGTCAGTACAGTCATTGAAAAAGCAGGTGTTGCAATGATTTTATCCAGGTGTATATATATTTCTTTGTACAGCTGCATACCGAAAGTTTGTTCACTTACCACTGAATCGTAGTGCAAATATCATGTAATTTGGGTTTAGTTTCAACGTCAATAGAATAACTTCAGAAAGACTGACAATGGATCACCCACTGTCCATGTGTGAAATAGCCATTCTTGAACACATTTTGGCATTGTCTGGTCACTAGTGCAAAAATTCGAATTTCGGCATAATGATATTGACAGAAGGGGTCACATTTCAGAAATTTCGATTTTGTTAAATGTCGAATAAAATGTTCCATATCGACTCTCTGAGATTAAAACCAACATAATCACATTGACTTTGTGCTAAGGAACAAACGTGACAAAAAATTTAAGAAGTTGATAACTTATAAAGGATTTTATGGAGAAAAATAAAAATTAGTGTTTTCGCAATTTTGACCCCTGGTCACTTAAATGACCTGCCAAAACTGTTACTGGTAATTGTGGGGTACGATAAACCTTTGCCATAAAGAAGAATGGATCTGCATATGTGTACTGAAAATTCAATATTATACGTTTCTTTTTCGCAACGCTACGATACATCAAAGGCATCTCAAATTACATGATATTTGCACTAGTATATTCAGGTATGTGAACAAACTTTTGGCACGCAGCTGTATGTACTGAAGCTACGGACTATAGCGCGTCGATACAAGCTTCACGTGGTGATCGGTCAACTCTATCACGACGACTGGGGTTCACATAAGCCGTGTGATTGTGTGGGAGAGGGGAGGATCGAGTCACGCGATGATACATTCATACCGCGGGAATCACGTCTTTAATTACAAGCAAGTGAAAAGCAACCTGGGCCAGTCATTGATTGCGTGTCGAACGTAAAGGGGCCAGTATTGGATCTCTGAATTATTTTCGTTTTTATTGGAAATCTATTTGGTGTGTGCTACTGTACAAAAGTTCATAACTTTGGTTGGGCTTATTTATTCAACAGAGTGTGCTTTATCCAGATGAAGTATCATTGGGGTGCACATATTGACGTGTTTGTGTTATATGGACGCTATATTTGTAAAAGGGAATGAATGGAGGTATCATGAAATCAAAAGTCGCTCTACAAAGAAGTTGAGCAAGAGTTGGAGCCAATTTCTTTTTGCATTTCAAACAACCTATAACCACAATGATTTGTGGAGATTACAGAAGATATCAGCTATATGTAAATTCACTCGCCAAACGTATATAATACTGGCTAAGACTTTTAGTATGCCCTTTTTCATTTTCTCCTAAGATTATGAAAAGTGTATTGAGTACACCCCAACTGCAAAGAGGACTTGAATGTCGGATTTAGAAAGAGTAGTATATATAATTATTATGATATAGTGTCCCACTATTAAAAAATATATTGGTTTTTCACGTTACCGACGATCATCCGAGGATTGTGAAAGTAATGTTTTAGAAAAAGACGGTACATATTCAAAAACATACTAAATTTATGTCAACGTGTCAGAAAGTGAATAATTATTTCTGATTGTGTGTCCATTTTAGAACAGTAACAATTTAGAAAATAACTTGAATGATGTTATTAAGTCCACTCATCCTAAAATCTTTAGAATGTATCAATAAAGAAAGGACAAGAAAATCACCAATGATAAAAATGCTAATGGTGTTTCTTTTGAACTCCCGTCATCAATTTATATCCATAGTTGATTTTGAATAAGAAATAATATTTGAGAAGTAACGTCTTTCTCACGGTCCGGTGTTACTTTCACAGAGTTTTGACCATATAGATAACATCTAGATGTTGTGGCACGTTTTTTGACATTTTTTATTTGTTCAGATTTCCCCCCTTTGATATAATTTGATGCAAAATATATCATTGTTCAGATGGTAATAATCCTAGACTAAGGTGCCACGGATCAAAGGAAAACTGCAGGAGGCCATGTTGGTGTGAACACCTTTAGATCATTCGAGTAAGGGTATCCGAACTTAGTACTTGTAATCTTTGTATTGATTAAAAGGATTGTATTGCATTCGGTAGCATTCAATTTCCTTTTCATGATATCCTATTTCCGCTAAAGAAACGTGAAATGTACAGTACCTTTATGATGTCACATGTGTATGTACATATTATTATGTATGTATTTTACTACAGACCTTAGGCCTTTCAGTGCCGAAAATTATTGAACCATAACCACGTAAATGAATATTAAATTGTATAATATTGTATACAATGAACTGTAGGCATGTTGCTTTTGATAAGTACTGGTAGATAAAGATTACAGACTACAACAATACACCAATGAAACAGTATCAGTGTGCTTTGTGATGATCTTCATAAGCAATGATAGAGAAAATTGAGGGGTGATTATATTGATATTAACACCCAAGAGATTCACGGGCTGATGTCTCCCAATATATATTCAAGGCAGTGATTATGGTCTCGGCGGAGCGATCATTTTTATAACATCTCTATATATCACCGTATTGCTTATCGGGTGTAGATAGTATCACTCGGGTCGTGTAGTGCGTCAAGTATCAGTCAATATTCCCCTCTCAGGGATCAAGGGGTCGGATCAATCATTATCTGTCAAAATCATCACTGTCATTGTAACAGTTCGCGAATTTAACTGAAAAGTCGCCAGTTTTCACTGTTTTGTTTCATATTTCTGGTCACTCTAAGAGTGCTAGGGATATTCAAATTTTTAATGATTTCTTTAACAAACCAATGAAACGGTTTGTTTCATCTAGTTTTCATTAACTCAGTACAGCAATAATGCACCGTAGTAAGGGTGTATCTAGGGACCAATAAGTCTGACAGCGCCTGGCCCGGAGTGACAATCTGTCTATTATACGTTAAAACTGCCGTACAGTCCTTTATCATAACGCAGCATTAATTGGGGGTACGACTTGGCGCAGAGGGGGTACGTCTTTCTGCAGTGAGAACGGGGCTATGGTGATATGAGATCTATCTACCAGCGGTGAATAAGTCGTGTTTAATCACGTCTCGCGCTGTGCATTGAAAGCGTTATGTAGAAGTAATGTGTCCCATTCACTGTCTCCTTGCTGACCGCGATATTTAGTGTACACACACAACCATCCCTCCTACCGACAACCCGGCTTTCAGTTGACTCAATAACAAACAAACAACTTGAAAATACAACGACATTTAACCAAAACTTGAAGTTTTCGTAAGGGAACACGCGACGTGAGGCAATATCTAGTGTTGTGATTCGTCTTGTAGGTCGCTTTTATAACTTGTTGGTCGATTTCTGTGTTGAGAGGTAATATTCCAGCTTTTCAAATGTGATTTGTCACAGGACAGGAGACATACTGGAATGTTACGTGACTGAGGATACCAAGTGTGTCCGGAGATTGTTTAATCATATAGTACCCTGTAAGTGTATGGAATACATGGTGAATATACCGCGTCTGTGTTTACTCTGACAGGATTATCATTAATCTGACACGCCGTGATCAATCAGTCAGAACCAAGATGGCGCTCATGTCGTCGAAGGGAGTATTGGCGGAGGAAGACTTGAGGAAACGTCTGGAGAAGCTCTCCCGGAACTACGACCTACCCACTATGAAGATCTTCATCGCGGTGGAGAGTCTGGGGGAGCATCTCGTGTACAGCACATACAACAACGAGAGGAGAAACAAGTGGGAGTTCTTCTTAACTCGACGGGAAGCTTGTCGGCTGGACCTGAACCGACACGAGAAGACGAGGGAGAAGTACAAGCAGTTCCTGTACAACACACCCAGGGAGGAGCAGGGGAGGCAGTTCCACGCAGCAGTTCTGGCAATGATGAGGAAAAAAGGCGCTCTGGACATGTTTAGGGTCCTTAAGTCGTACGACGACGTAGAGCAGTCCTTCTGCGCTCATCTCTGCAAGCTGTTCGATCGGAAAATCGAATCGTGGTTCGATTCCTTCGAAGCTTTGTCAATAAACCTGGTGGCTCATTTGAAAGTGTCCAACTACACGCGGACTCTCAACGGCCAGGTGGACGCTCTCTGCAGACGTGACGGCCGTCTGGAGGTTGTCAATGTCAAGGTCACGGGCCAGGAGACTCCTCGACCCATTGACATAGCGGAGTTGGCGATGTGTAAAGCAATGGTTGTTCAAAACGGACTGGAAATCCCGGACAAAGTCCGTCTCTCACTACTTGTATGTCATCTAAACGACGAGAGGCCCGTCCTCAGACTCTGGTGTTACAGCCCATCAGATGAGATGGAGGATGCTATTCGTTCCGGGGACATTGACAAGATGATCACAGCGGGTACTCTCACTCAATACCACGAATTTTGGAAAGCGAATGTCCACTTGATAGGAGAAATAAAGACGGACAGACTTTACAAGTGTTAGCATCTTAAAAACTTTATAATGAGCTGGATACTTTTCAGTGATATAAATTGAAGGATGGGATTAGATGTGACGAAAGAAACAAGTGGGTAGCTTTCCGTCATTCTGTTACCACTTGGTGTCGAGAAGCGCTAGTAAAGTTCTCAGTGACTGTATGAACAGTTTGATTTCTGGAGTGGGATGGAACTCGATATTCAAGATTTAATCAATTGATGTGATTTGACGTAAAGAGTCGAAGACGTGACAGAGAAGTCCCATGTCTCACTAGGTCATTTGTAGCATTAGCATTGGAGAGAAGGTGAGATCACCCAGCTGATGAAATACCTTAATACCAGAGGTGAAACTGCTGGATTTCTATAAGATTAACCTAGTTCTTATCAAGGGAAAATTGAAGAATTCGTTTTGACGTAACGGAAGAGGAACTGATAGGGGGATTCCCCTCGTCTGAGCACATTAGCTGCAGCACTGGCAGGGACTACGGTAAGGGACAGATGGTGCTGGGGAGGAGAGCGAAGTCACGGGAAGCTGCTACTTGACGAGATTGTATTGACTCTTACGTGGAACCTTGATTAACTTTCATGCGCTCCTGTGTCCAAGCAAACAGGCAGGTCTCAGAGAGTGCTTTAAGTGAGTATTTAACGATAATTTAAAGAGACAGCGCCTTTGTTGGACGTGGCGTGCTTGGTTAAACGTGTATCTTCCACTTACAGGAGTATTGTCAAAAGGTCTCTAAAGGCCTACTTCAAACTTGTGTTTCAGTCACTGTACGTACTGCTGAGTAGTTAGTGTCATGAGAGATGGAAGTTAAGTGAAGGGGCGAATCCAAGACGGGCCTGTGTCCTTTGTCATTCCAACAGAAAATGTGCCTCTTTGATTGCACCCTTCAAGTGAGATTGTAATTAGCAATATGTTGTTCCTACATCAACCTGTCTTTTTATCAGTCACTCTTTTGAAATGGGGGACGAGTTGAAGAGACATTGAAAAGGTTGAGAGCCTCTTCAACGTGTCTTTCCTGCATAGTGTGACCAATAGTAACAAAAAAAGGAGGGCTGATAATTGTTATCTGTAGGTAGTCACACGAGGCTAAGGATGGTTGTTAAAGAGCGCATGTCTGGGACATTTTTCTCAAAACTTACTAAAATGTAATATTACTCGCCTGTGCAAGATACTGAAGTGTAACATTGATAAGGCTATGTAAAAACGTTTTATTTAAGAGTAGTGTATAGTTGCGATGAAGCAACGTTTGCACCCATATCACAGTTGCCGCGGAAAAAGTTAGTTTCAGCACACTATCGGAAAATATGCTTGATTTTGTGAGCAATGAATAAACAAAATAAACCTTCTTACCATTTGATACAATATTTATTAAACTTGTGAATGACTTCGTATCAAACTCGCTTTGCTCGTTTTATACTAAATTATTAGATAAAAGTGGTATTGAATTGAAGGTTTCGTAGTATCCTCAGTATATCCTGTGATATTAACATTTATGTATCAATCTGAACATGTATTTATTTGCATGAAAGAGGGTGGCTGTCTGTCTCAGCAATATGTATATTCAGTTGTTGTGTATAAGAATGCTTGAATTGTAGTAGCTCTAGTTTCTGTCATGAGTAATAAACGAACGAACAAACTTTGTCCGTTGCAGAACGAAATACAAGAAACGAACACTAAGAACACCAATTCTATTATCAACGTAGCAACTCATTTGAATGGTTTACACTTGTCATAACCGCTACACGTAGAATTGCGGTGCTTAGAAGAACCCTTATAATAACTTGAATGAAAGAAACATTCGATTACTACATATGCGTCATAATAATCACAGTGTCCCAGCGAACGTTCACGAAGCTTTGTCAACATAAGGTAACTGTAATAAAATGTTATAACTAGACTAATGATGAATGTACAACGAAGCCAGAATTGTAAGTAGATTTATGAAGGAGACAACTTACTGCTTATGTCCCCAACATTAAATACTTAAGAATATAGGAACTAACTTCGCTAATAGATGTATGAATGAAATCATTGTTACTGCATGAATTAAGAATGTTTGTACTAGTTTCATGTAATGACTTGCCAGTGATATAAGTAGAATAGACGTATGGATGAAGACAGTGACTGTAACAAGACGATATCATCTAACATATACATTTCATCGTTGTAAAAATATACCTGTCGGATTTTTTAATTGTCGAGCCTCTCTGATAGTTCTTGTGAACATATTTTACTTCATAAAAGCGATAAATGTGATGTGTTGCTACAGCCTGGCGGTAAGAAAACGTTGTTGCTAATTTATTGTATATTAAGTCCTTTTGTTACATTCCTCTTTGATATATTCATGATAATGTGAATAATATACTGATTATCAATAAATACTCTGAGAAATATGTGTGATTTTCCTCTTTTTTTAAGTCTATGAATAATACATTTTCACTTGGGTTATACTCGCGAGAAATTGAACAAGTCTTACAATTCCGTATTTACATTTTCTATTCTAAATTTTCTAATAATATATTCTAATATTATTGTAATTACCATATCCATCACATTTATGCCACACAAGAACCCATCCCCGACCTTTAGTTACAAAGAGTAACTAAGGTTGCTTTGGTGTAATATATTGGCATTACAGAGTAGAGCTAATAACGTTAATGTCATTCTTAACATTTTACTTGGTGAATCTAGGTTTTTGACGCATCATTCAGTGTGTTTCAAGTTAGCGTTCCGGAAATTCCGGAATATATGGTTTTACTCCTCACTATCTCGATCGAACCTAGCTAATTTAGAAGCCTCAATTAATTAAGAAGTTCGGGCAAACTCACTGTTTGGATTAAATGCATCGTTCAAACGAGAACTCATTTTCTCGAAGTATTTTTTCAGTCTCTTAAATTTTGAGTTAATTTGAGTTGAGGCTTTATAGTGCATGCAATGTATCACAAAATAAATCTTGCGTCAGGGTGTTCGTGTATATTCTTCCTATTAGAGTGTCAACATTTGACAAACTCGTCTCAAATATAAGTAAATACAGGAGAGCTATCCTGGGTAATGACCTCTGTTCCACTACTTGCCAATAAGAGAACAATATGGTGTGGATTATGCCCTCATCTATCATATCTCAACATTAGTTTTGTTCTAAGTACACGGATCAAAGGCTTCTACATGCTTGATGATTTATGACCATGTATATAGCCCCATGTGAAGAGAGTATTAGGTACGCTTAGTGTCGGATAGGGAGACAGGTTTATAGTCCCCAGACGGGGTAGAGTAAACAGATTTACAGCTCACTTCTGACTTTCTGGTTACTTGGATAAGCTCGAGGACGACTGGTCTCACAATAAATTGGCGTTCCATTCTAACCATTTTGTCATTTTTGTCATGTTTTTCAAAAATTTAAAAAGATTCAACTTTCATCTTTATTGTACTAAACATGACACGCACCTTCAGTGAAATATTTGACACATTTGACACATGTAACGTTTAACGAAACCATTATGGTACAAACATATTTTATGGCACAAGTTTTGAAATGCTTGATTATGTTGCTGTAGCTCTAGATTTAGTAACTCCATTATTGCAAGACCACAACTGGGAATGCATTACAATAGACTTGCATGCATATGAATGAAGCATGTACAATATTCCCGGAACTTGAATCAGTCATGTTTGAAATATTGCTATGGATACGTTGGATAAAAATCTAGAATTTTAGTAAGATGGAAAGGTTGAATAGTTCAAATCTAGTCATCTTTTCATAGACTTTAGTTTGGATTATGGAGTAAGATTCTGGCTTGTTCATGTGACAAATGTTATTCACCAAGATCAAAAGAACCCAACAGATTTAATATGATATTTCAAGTTCGAATTACCCATAGGTCATTGCTCTAATAACTCTCCATTTACTCAAAATAATATAAGCAAGGCCGTAAGGTCAAATGACCATTGTTGTAGGCCATATACATTCTACTTAAATTACACTGAATCTGTCATTTTATAACAAATCTATTGAACATATGTTTTAGTTTAAAGTCTGATTTAAAAATCAGTTTAATGTGCAACTCTTGATAACTGTAAAAGGAGATAGAGAAGATTAGGACGACATTTCGAGTCTAACATTACAATCTTGAATTAAACATTCTGACATAAATGCAAAAATGCTCTTAACCCGTCTCAGTACTAAACTACTTCTCTTGCTGTCTCACACACAGACTGTTCCTTGATTTTATATTCACTCTATCCAAAAACATAATCTCCTGAAGAGGGTGTCGAGATTTTGATCAAACCAAACATCTTTTTCTCTGAGGCTCCTTTCTTTCATTCAATGAAACAATCTATTTTAGGAATAAATTATCCAGACACTGGATGTCGGTCTACTGTTGTTGTTGCCACTACTGACAACTTGAGACAGTGCTATCATGTTGGTCTGAGGCCCATACTGCTCAGTGTCTGGTGGGGTAGATTAGCTCTCTATAATTATAATAAGTAATTTACCTCACAAAGTCACTGTCACTTGATATTGAACACAATGGCTGTCAAACCGTATATGAAATTATGTAGCTTCCTGTAGCTATGGTTAAACAACATATGTTGACAGAAATGTCTAGTAAATATTGAAAACTGTGTAAGTGTAAGACATGTGAATGGGACCCTATCATTTGGAATTTCAAAATAAATGATTGCTTCTTCTGAATTTTAACTGTCTAAATTAAATATTTCAATTTCAATCTGTCCATTTGTAATTTTAGCAATATAATAGCATCATTGTGAATATATCAATACCTCATTTTACCACTATTATCTGATATAAATGGATGGGAAATGATTCCTATTTTCTAAATTCTAAAGAAATTTTACAATAAAACTAAAATGAGTACAAACTTCTTTCAAAAAGAATGAAATGATGACAAAGCACAACTGATCACACATAATCATTAGCATTGACAAACAAGCTGCACAAATATGGCCATAAACCTCTTCCTACATTCACACTTCTTTAAGTGATAGTACCTACAGAGACCCGATGATGTTAAAGCAATAAACTCCATGATTAAGTGAAATCCAGTTTGTATTTTCAAGAACCTGAATGTGCAAGAGATAATTCACCCATAGGTTATAATGCATTAATGCCTGTTGAATCTATAAGTTAAGGTTTAAGATGAAGCACATTTTTTTCAAAACTGCAGTACAAGCCTAATCAGCATTCACAATATGAATGAGGAATAATTTGAAGAGTTTACATATTATAGAAGAGACATAAATATATTTAAATAATCATGTGCAGTATAGGAAAAGTTGCAAACTCTCTTCAATAAAAACAAATCATAAATTTCCTGGTTACAAAAAAATAAGTAGGTCTATCTTAAAACATTAAACAGATGTTTCAATATTCTACATTAAAACAAAGCAATTGGTCTCAAAAGGATCAATAAATATTGCACAAACTTATGCAAAATTTGGGAAACATAACAATCTGTTGGCAGGTTTGGCATAAAGTTGATTTTGGCAAAACCCTAATGGAATATTGGAATGAGAGTAAAATGATTAATAACAATTTACTAAAAAGATTGGAATAAACAAAACTAACAAAAACAGCATGCTTCGTTAAGAGTTTCCAGTCTCATTATCTATGATATAGACTATTCAGATGTTCCTTTAATTGGTACATCACTCAGTTATCTCATTAAATAAATCAAAACTTAATGGACATTGTCACAAATGTCTCTGGTAAGAAGCAAGCAAACACTTGTTCTACTCAAATTATATGGTTACCTGCCAAAACGCAGAACTGCAAAACGCAGAACTGCTAAAACAACAACATTTATGGTTGGTTGAACACACCTGAACCCTCATAATATAATGGAACGGCCCGATAGGAAATGAAATGAAGACAAAAATACAATTTGTTGTGTAAACATGTATTGTGCATGTTTTTTAATCATATGTTTCCATTGTTGGATTCTTTCATCATCTTGGATATTGATTATTTTACAATTTACAACATTGCTTATCATTGTTCATTGTTCAATCTGTGCTTTCATTCACATCTTCATCATCATGAGAGGTCCGACTGCATCCAGGAACTGCATTGGTGACTTCTCACCACGGCGAAGCTGATCTTTCAGACGAGACAGGCGCTGCTCCTTCTCTTTGTAGATTGCTTTCTTGGGTGGTGGAGCAGCTCCAAAGTTGATCTGGATGACCTTCGCCTTCTCTCCGTTTTCAATGTTCTTGATCAGTTCAATGAACCTGTAGACGTTGGGGTGTCTGTGCTGCAGTGTCTTGCCGATCCGGGAGTGAAACCCTTCAAGGTTGTTGTTGGTGCGGGGTCCTTGTGTTCCATGGTGGTTCCAGAGTCGGGGTGGGAACCTGGCATCGTCATCCACCCACGTCGCGACGATGTAGTCGTTGAACGCATCAGCTTGTAGTACGTCTGGGCAGTGGTTCATAGCATCGAGCCACGCATCCTGGACCTGGAGCAGGGGAAGCAGCGGGAGACCTGCAGCTCGGCGAACCCACTTCCTAACCTCAGCATCTTCCTTGTAGGCAACCGCAAGTCCTAGGTCTTGCGTCTTGCGCCATATTGCCTGACAGAAGTGGAAGAGGCATCCCTTCAACGTGGCCTGAGGGAACACAGTCTCTGCAGCAACAATGCTGGCTTGCTCAAAGTCAGTCTGGATCACTGAAGGTGCGAGCGGTCTGTTGAGGGTCTGCTGCGGTCTGGGAGTAAGGCGAAGACCAGTGGGTACATGGTCGATCCTGACATGGCATGTATGATGTACACCTGGTTCCAGAGAGCCGGACAGGAGGAGAAGGTGCCGTCCATGTAGATGTAGTCAGCAGACTGCAAGGCTTCCAGGGACTCTTCGGAACAGAAGGCCAGGATCTTGTTTTCTTCTCCATCCGCAAACAGCAAGAATCTTCTGCCATCTTGAGTTGTGGTCCACTGGTCTTGAAGGTCCACCTCAGCTCTTGATGCAGGCAGTGGTGGGATGTTGTGGCGTCTGTGACGGTACATGGCGCTGCTCACACTGGGGAAAGACGGCAGGTGGGCTAGAAGATCTTCCTCCTGATGGTTCACCTCGTTGTTATAGATCTGCTGCATTGGCGTCGTCTCTTCTCTAGCTCTCTTCCTCAGCGTGCTGACAAACTTCAGGGCCCGGTCGTCACTAGGTGGATGGCTGTGTTGTGTTGTTATCTTCACGAAGTCTGTGACGGTGGTACACTTGCCACTGCATGACCTATTAACACACCGCCAGTAAACAGTGTCCCCCTTATCCTTGTTCTTAGCATACAAGTATCCGTCAAGTAACACTTGTGGAGCACCTTTCTGAGACATCACATATTCTACTTTCCGTAACCCAGCCATTGTGGAATTGGAATGTCTATGCCATGTTTCTAACACCTATATATATGGAAGTATGAGATTAAAGTTTAATTGTTTACTCTAAACAATGTTTTGATAGAGTATTTTCATATAAACACATGTACCTGGGAGGATTATACTGTTTAACAATGTTTTGATAGAGTGCTGAATATATTGTTACAGTGTGTTACTACTCAGTATTTTCATATAAACATATACCGGGAGGTTCATACTCTAAACAATGTTTTGATAGAGTATTTTCATATAAACACATGTACCTGGGAGGATTATACTGTTTAACAATGTTTTGATAGAGTGCTGAATATATTGTTACAGTGTGTTACTACTCAGTATTTTCATATAAACATATACCGGGAGGTTCATACTGTTGAACATTGACCTGTTGATTCAGTGATCTGCTCAGTGTTTTCATATAAACATATACCGGGAGGTTCATACTGTTGAACATTGACCTGTTGATTCAGTGATCTGCTAATTTGACTGTGTCGCTCTACTCACTGTCAGAGTGGACCAGTCCATTACTTAATTGAATAGGTGTGACCAGCCTGACAATGAACTTTTCATTTCTGCTAATTGGGATTCTGCGTTTTGCAGTTCTGCGTTTTGACAGGATACCATATATATAATGCTACTATTGCATAAAAACCTGGGGGAAACAACTGTAATAACATTTTGGAATGGAGTGTAGCCTTCTTAACAAAAACCTCAGAAGACTTTAAAAGAATATGAAAACAAAACAGATCATCAAGAAAACATGAAAACAAGGTAAAAGAAAAAATAAATATATATACTGAATTCCACACAAAATGGATTTCTGTTGGATTTTAACGGTAATTTATCAATTAGAAGAAAAACAAACAATATGAACTTTTAATGAAATCTGAATGAAATACAAATATGTTTTTGGCATACTTATTATCTCTTAGAATAAGAATCAGTATTTGGAATGACTGACGCAAATACACAAATCATCACATGATTAAGAAAACTAATACCAGAATAAAATAAATGCTTTAATGACATATGGACTCATTTCACTGAAGAACAAATCGAATAACAACATGATAAATAGAATCAGAGTCTGATTCACAACAATAAGTGCTGACTCAACATTTTCAACAGAGGCAGTGGCCAACAAAATTCAGGATAAAACTTTGCAACTTCCAAATGGAAAACTCAAATGTTCAAATGAACAAAAGAACAACAGATCCTAATAAGTGAGATGAAGAAAGAAATATTCACTACAGGAGATCTTAAACAATTGAACTATAAAGCATTCAAATACGTCAAGTAGTGAATCATTTCTTGTATCATATTAAGATACAAATGATTAGCATATCAACTGATATTGACGAATAATTTCCATCAGTAATCACTTACATATGCAAATGCATTCAACATCACAAAAAAGAAATAATTATACACAACATTTCAAATTATCTCTCCTTTTCTTTTCTGATTATCGGTATAAGAAAATAATCACAGCAATTGTTGCAGGACATCATATCAGGCCTTGAATCATCATTAAACAGAACTTGTACAAAGTAACCAAAGTGCGGAATAACTGATTTTTCATGCTTAGCCTTTCACTTGGCATATATTAACCAAGATAATATATATTCATATATATATTTTTTCATCTAAAAGATAGGTGTTTTTTCCAAAATCACAAACATAATAAAAACTAAATCACAGCAAATCTTTGCAGAAACTAACAGTAAATTATTGAAAATTGCTAGAGCACAATCATAAATAAATATATGAAAACAGAGAACACAATATCAAAAAATTACAACAATGTAAAGAAATTGTTTATCCACAACTCTTGTTTCAAGTTTATATAACTAACTCATGCTGATAATGTTGTGTTTGTTTCTAAAATCTTCTGTAACGGTTGAAAACATGTTTATTAAAAATCTTCTGTAACGGTTGAAAACATGTTTGTTAAACATTATTGAAATTTATCTCATCAAACAACGTTGAAATTGGAAGTACACACTAAGCTGCATGAACAATCAATTAAAATTTATGCACATATTGACCTAAAATACCATGAAACATTGTGCATGCACAGAACAACACAAAAACACATGGTTTCACATTTACATTAGGAAAATATATAGAGAAAATATTCCAATTTAATAGATGTGCATTATCGCTTCTTCTTTTTAGTCTTATTTTCATACCATACAATGCCATTAATATATTGTTAATCAGTGCAACTTGCTGTACGATGAACAGATCACATACAGTATTGAGTGTATTGAGTCAATCATCGTCATTATACATGCAGGCTCATGATCATAACTAACAATGATTTTATCATCATTATTAGCAATTCAAAAAATAATTCTTTCAATTATCTGAGAATACATATCAATTCGTAAGATGAATAAATGCTTGACTTCATATTCCACCATTCATAGTCCAATATTCATTCAATTCATGTGGATCAAAAGTAATATTCTTCAGTGTAGTCTTGTAACAAGGATAAAGGAACTTCACACAAATTGCCATTTAATGGATTGAAAATAATATATTTTACAAGAAATTCAGAGTTCAAGAAAAATATTCTTTCTAGAATTATGCCCAAAATGTCCCTTTGACACCACCAGAAGGAATGTAAACATATTTGCAAGTTGAATGCATCAATATCACTGACACAGGTGAAGGAGAAAACAAAAAATTTGACAGAGAACTATGTCTAAATAAATGTATCTTGCAATTATTAAACAATTTCTGTGGTCACATTAGAAATGTTGTAAAAATAACCAACATAAATGATTAATATAGGTAGTTGAGAGTAACAAAAAAAATCATGGAATTCTTTAAAGGAAATGAAAACTGCAGCCATCTTGAGCAAAAGCAATAAAAAAGTAAGTATATGGGGAAATGATATTTTTGAGATAAGGTTTGTTTATCTATTTTATTTTAAAAAGCTTTACAGCCAAAACATAAATGGCAATGCATTATGCACCATATCAGAGTGGCACATTCTAGTATAATACCATTCCAAAGAAGGAAAATAAATTCAACAATCAAACATACACCCACTCAAAATTCCTTTCCTTCATACCCTGATATTGCAAAACCAGACACCATGTTGAAAGGGAGAAAAAACACAAAGATGTCTAATACTATAGAGAGGATTTCATGTTTCATCATTAATATTGCACGGCATTTTCAATCACGATAAACTCATTGAGAGGTTTCTCGGTCCATAATCAATACTGTTTATTATCTACAGTCATGGACTCAAGTTATTTTTTAATCTAATCACATCATAAAGTGTAAACTTTTTGTCATGTACATGTCAAATCTAAGTCATTGGTTCCCTATATACATATTTATCAACTCCTTTCAAATGTTCTTTTCTGGTCAAAGTGAGGAAATCAGGGCCTGGATTTTCAAAGCTCTCTTAGTGCTAAGAGTAAGTGCCATACATTAGCACTGACTTACAACTATCTTAGCACTAGTTTCAAAAATCTAGGCCCAGGTCACTATGGCTGCCCATCAGGTCAGTGCAAGGATATTTCAGTTATCACTATGTTCTCTCATGAATGCTTGGTCAGAACTTTGTAAGTAAAGGGAATGTTAGATAACACACAATCAATTGAAGTTCTGATGTGCTTTCAACATTTTACTTCAGTCTTTCAAGATCTTGTAGCTTTGAAAGCTGTTGAAAAGTATCATCAATCCTTTAAAAGCTGTGATAAATAATCAAACTCACACATCACTCTGAAATACGGGATTCAGAGTTAAACCCTTGCTTTACATGTCACATGGAAACTGGTGAAAACATGGAAACTGGTGAAAATTAGTGGAACAGTTTCCTAAGAAATAGTAGGTCAACTGCCACCACTAATCAGCATTTTGCTCTGTTGGACTCGGAAGCCAATAAATTACGTTGGAAATAAGTTATACATGTTGCAAGTCTGTAATTGACAGATCCGTGGTTTAGTTCCTCCAGATCTAATGTTAAGCATCTAGTCTCTGAAGGCAGTCACAAGGGAACATTAGTCCACTGTATACTATTCTTGTCTGACTGGGAAGCTAAACAATCTTTATACACAGTGCCCATTCCAAAATATATCACTGGGTCAGTCTCATTAAGAGACTTATTCCAACAGTTGTCAATAAGTTATGAAATAATTCCCCCTTCCATGTAACCCATTTATTCTTAAAGTCTCAAGGTACAATGATAAAGCTTTAGTTCCCTCACTCTTGAGTAGTTGCTCAGAGAACCACAGGAGGGCTCATAACGGAATGATTTGAGCAAAATCAAAGCTCTCCATATTTTACTGTTTTTTCTTTGCTGATTCTTATGATATTATATACTGGTAGACATCTGAGAAACTTCCCCTTTCCCTCTACTTTCTTTGCCCAGCTTGGAAGCTCCTGGTTTCTCTAGAGAGAAGCTGTACATGGTTCCCAGTCTGTAGAACCAGTCCCCGAGAGTTGTCTTCAGCTTATGGTCCTCTGCGTGACATATGAGCTGGTTGACACAGTTGAAGACGGCGGGAAGTAGAGCACGGAACTCCGGGTCTTTCAGCTGCAGAAAGAGCTTCAGAATGGTGCATAGCATCTCCGACCAGGACAACACGTGGGCTTCAGAGTCCTGGCAACAGAGGTATGATAACGTAGTGATTTGCTTTCAAATGCTTCAACTTGTCAATGACCTGTTTTCAACTTCCTAACAATTGACAATTTATATGAACATGTTCCACTTTACATTTCATTGGGTCCTAAAACATGGGAATCTTAACAAAATTACAAGTATTTTGTATATTTATGAATGATACCTACCTCTAAACTTATATGCATTTCCTTGTTTGTTTACAAACATCTAACAACAAATCAAACCTTAATCAAGTCTAGAATTAGACATGTTAAACTTTTCGAGTCTCCACACTTCGCACGTGCAAATCGTGCCCCATGTCACCCACAATCCTTCAGTCCTATCGAGCTCACTTTCTTGTAGAAGGCAACCCAATAAGCTGATATCCGATCCGTGGGGAGGACAGGGCGGGTTCCAAACTATAAGTTTAGAGGTAGGTATCATTCATAAATATACAAAATACTTGTAATTTTGTTAAATTTCTTTCATTCACTACCTCTAAACTTATATGCAGATTCCCACAGATCGGTGGAGGGTAGGATATCAGCTAGTGATGCTGGAGACTCAAAAAGAGTAACTGCCTTTAACCAAAAAACAGAGGTCGCGAGAACCAAGTTCCTGCTAAACCAAGTAATGGTAGGCTGGCCTAGGCAGTCGTGGATTTACAACCGTTAACTGCGGTCGGCCAACATAGGATTTCTCAGCGAGAAGGAGGAACTCCGTCCTTACAACCTCTTTCCAATCAAGAGTTGTAATTACCTATGTTACTGCTTGGAGACCTGGACTGCACCGGCTGCCACAAATGGTCCCAGTTGATGAAGTCCTTGGAGGTCAGATTGGACATCCCTCAGATAGAAAGTTGAGAAGGTCGTTGACGAGGCCCAGTATCCAGCAGAGATGACGTCCTCGACCGAGGCAGAGTGCCACAGGGGGGCTGACGTAGCCCAGTCTCTAATTTCATGCGCAGACACCTTACCAAATATCGGCGGAGACGTCGCAGATTTATGGTAAGCTGCCTTAATCGTCTTTTTCAGCCATGCTGAAACTGTGTTTTTCGTAATGTCCTTATTGGAAGAAGGGAGACATGGTAGAAAAAGCCTATGTCTACCCCTTCTAAAGAACTTGGTCCTGGTCAGGTACTCCCTAAGAGAACGAACTGGACAGAGAAGAAGATCCTTTTCCATGCCGTCTGATAGAGCAACGGACAGAGCCGGAACAGAGAAGCATCTTCTTCCCAACGGCCCAACTGTCGACTTCTGATTTTTTGCCACGAAACCGGGAAGGGTAGTAAGGGATACGGACTGCCAGTCTTTAGCATGCGTCATGGTAGAATGGTCTAAAGCATGTAACTCTGACACCCTGCTTGCAGAAGCCAGCGCCAACAGGAAAGCTGTCTTCCAAGACAAAAACTGCAGGGAAACCTCTTTGATAGGCTCAAACGGATCTGACAGCAGAGCGGACAACACCACCGACAGATTCCACTTAAGCTGAAACTTGGGAGTCTTCAGATCCTCTAACTGAAACGATCTGGACAAGCGATGAATGGTCTGGTCCCTTGACAAATCGACTCCTTGTAAAGCTAAGGCAGTTGTTAAAGCCGATTTGTAGCCATCGATTGTTCCCGCCTTCAACTTCTTCTCCTTCCTCAGAAAGAGCAAGAACTCAGCGACGAGTGGGATGGAGATAGCAGCATCAGACTGGAATTGCTGCTTCCACTCGGTGAATTTACTGTATCTGCAGTCATAGAGGGCAGAAGTCGAAGACCTGAGGCCTCCCCGAACTGCTTCTGCGACTTCTTGAGAAAACCCACTTCTCCTGAGGTTACGTTCGATAACCTCCAGGCGTGCAGATGTAGAGACTCGGGGTTTCGATGAAACCTGTCGGACCTTGGCTGTCTCAGTAAGGTTTGAAACACTGGCAGCTCCACCGCCGGATGGGTTGACGACATCAACAGATCTGGATACCAAGGACGATTGGGCCAGGCTGGAGCAATCAGAATGATGACGCAGCTGTGACGTCTTGCCTTCTCCAAGACTGCTGGAACCAGCGCTGGTGGAGGGAAGGCGTAAGCAAGAAGACCGTCCCAGCTGATTGACATTGCGTCTACGGCAAAAGCCCGTGGATCCGGAACCGGACTGACGTAGACTGGAAGCTGCGTGTTCAGACTGGTCGCGAACAGATCTATCATCGGAGATTCCCACAAGTCTGCCACCATCTGGAAGGATGTGGGATGAAGAGTCCATTCTGTTGACTGGATCTGGTTCGGCCGTGACAAGCTGTCTGCTAGAACATTCAGATGACCTGGAATGTGTCTGGCCCTGATCTGACACCCGTTCTTGTCGATCCAGTCGAACAGTTGAAGACAAAGATCTAACATCCCCTTTGATCGTGTCCCTCCTTGACGATTTACGTAGGCCACTACTGTCGTGTTGTCTGACGCCAACATTACCTTTTTCCCTCTCAACTGGTTCTGCCAGAACTGAAGAGATTTCCAGACAGCCAACATCTCCAACTGATTGATGTGAAGTGGCGCTTCTTCCCGAGACCAAGTGCCCTGAAACATCTGGTCCATGAGGTGTGCACCCCAGCCCACAATGGACGCGTCTGTCACCAGCAGAACATCCTGCACAAAAGGGACCAGCTGAACTCCCTGCAGCACGTTCTGGTCTTGAAACCACCAATGAAGAGAGCGAAGGATCTCTGGTGGAGGACAGCAAACAGTCGAAAGCTCGAGAGATCTCACGGAGTTGATCCAGCACTGAAAGTGACGAAGTCTCAGCCTCCCCCTGTTGGTCAAATCCTGCATGCTCGTGAGTCTGCCCAACAGGGACATCCACTGCCTTAGGGTCTGGGGAGACTGAGCCATAGATCGTATCAAGTTCCGTGCTACCATTACCCTGTCCTCTGGAGGAAGAATCTTCGAGATTCCTGTGTCGAAGATGGCTCCGATGTATTTTACCCTCTGGTTCGGAATGAAGTCGGACTTCTCCGGATGCACGATGAACCCCAGATGTTCCAAGGTAAAAACGGCAAGATCTCTGTTCTCCTCCAGACCCTGGTGAGACTGATCTGGCAACAGGAAGTCGTCTAGGTACCCGTGGATCCTGATGGACCTGGAGTGCAGAAAACTCAGTACCGGAGCTGTGATTCGAGTGAATAGCCAAGGGGCTATCGAGATCCCAAACGGAAGAACCTTGAACTGAAACAACCTGCCGTTGACTGCGAAACGAAGATACTTCTGCGACGCTGGATGAATTGGAACGTGGAGATATGCATCTCTCAGGTCTAACGAGACCATCCAGTCCCCTGGTCGTAGAGCCAGTTTCAGCGCCGGTATTGATTCCATCCTGAAGTGAGGCGGTCTCTGCAGGAAGTTCCGGTTCAAGTTCTTCAGGTCGATGATCATGCGCAGCTCGTCCGTGTCCTTCTTGGGTACAAGAAAGATTGGTGAATAAAAACCTTTGGAGACTGTCTTCGGATCCAGTTCTATCACAGCATCCTTCACCAACAGCTTCTGAATTGCCTCCTCTGCTGCCACCAGAGGAGAACCGGACAGATGAAAACTTGGACCCTCCGGAAAGAAGGTAACCGGAGGCAAAGAATGGAATATCAGACGATAGCCCTGAGAAACTACAGAGAGTATCCAGGGGTCGTCCGAAACAATTGGCCAATTGACGGCAAATTGTTGAAGACGACCCCCGACCTGACCAGGAAACACATTCAACGGGAAAATCGGAGGGCGGACAAGGGTCGATATCTGGTCGTACAAAGGAGCCTGCCGGTCAAACCCGCTGCTGGCCCCTGCCTCGGCCTCGGCCACCACTCTTGCCAGGCGTTGTGTTCTTGCCAAAGTGCCTGTCAAAATTCCGCTTTGGAGTTGTCGGGCCCTGGTTTTTCTGGAACGACTGCTTCTTAGAAGGTGTGAATTGCTTTATCCTTGGCGACTGCCTTCTCCGTGGAGACACTGACAGAGCTAAGTTGTGAATGTCCTCGTTCCTCTTCCTCTCCAGTTCCTTGTCCTTCTGAGCTAGAGCTTGGGCCCCTGAGTCCCCGAAGAGGGTGCCACTAAACAAAGGAGCCTGGTACAACTTCTCTTTTATCTTTGGGTCAGTATTCTGTGGCAGCTGCTTAATGTAAGCTGAACGTCTTAGCAGAGTTAACTGGGAGTCCATCCAGAGGAGATGACGATCGAGATCCAAGACGGCATCGCCTAACGAGTCGAAGAAGGCGTTGGCTGTGGCCAAGGATGAGAAGGGAACCGAAGTAGACCCCTTAGGGTCAGCAGAGTCCGGAATTGCCGGGAGTTGTCTAGCCGCAGTGGCCGCAAACCAATGAATATATGAGGAAATTTGCATCGCTTTATGGATAGAAGTCTCCACCTCCTTGAGACGGCTATCGTTCACCTTTATCTGCTCCGAAGGCGTCCCCTTCCCCAACAGGTAGCGGAAGTTGTCATCCAAAGAAGTTTCTTCTGCCTTGGTAAAGTTCGCATTATGAACTTTATAGGGAAACCCCCTGTAGAACTAGCTTCTAGATGGTTGCTTATCGAAGCCCAACGAACCCACTCTCTCCGACAGTTGTGCCGCTAACTGGGCCGTGGAGTCTGGTGGAGGTAGAGACTTAGCCGCCACAGGAACAGTCTTTGGAGCTCCCCTACTGATGTCATTCGGTATGGGCTGCGTGGGAGCTGGAGGACGAGTCAAGTCTGGGAAGTGCCGGTAGACCTCGTCTATCTTCTCAAACCAGGATAAGCCCTGAAAGGGAGAGTCCATGGAGGCATCCTTCTTGTTTCTCTTGACTACAGTACCCGTCTGGGAGCCATAGAAAGAAATCTCAGGCGGGTCCCCAGACTTCCTCTTGGAGCCTGAGCCGACGGACCGCTGGGAGACCTCTGGCCGCTGGTTGTCCACGGGCCGCTGGTTGTCCACGGACCGCTGGTTGTCCATGGGCCGCTGGTTGTCCATGGGCCGCTGGTTGTCCACGGCCCGCTGGTTGTCCACAGTCTGCTGGTTGTCCACAGGCCGCTGGTTTTCCACTGGCTGCTGGTTATCCATAGGCCGCTGGTTTTCCACTGGCTGCTTCCGGCCCCTGGGACGCCACTGGACTTCTTGGGAAGATGAGGATGACGACTTCTCATAGTCCACCAAACTGTTCTGGGAACGGTTGCGCTCAGTCGAAGAAGCAGAAGCTGTACTGGAGGGCCCCTTGTCCGTGGCCTTGTCCCCCTCCGTCGGAAGAATGATGGGAAGCCGTCCCCTATCAGTACCCATGGGGTTCCCATTGGTCTTCGTCTTCGTCACCCCCTTGGAGAACTTCCTGGCCGCCTCAGCCCCCTTTGTTGATAGTCTGTGGCCCTTCTTGGTCAAACTTGGGTCCCTGGATGACGGCGTGGGCAGCGCGGAATCAAATACAGATGGGGCGATGATAGAGATGGCATCTTCTGACTTCTCTTCACCCCCCCGCCGACCAGTTATGTGGGAGACTAAGTCTCGCCCTGGCGACGGGGTGAGCCTTTGCTCCTCCGGTACCACTCCTTCAGCTACCTCCGGAAGGCTCATCAAGCGGTTCATCAATGGCAACATCTTCTGTGCCATCAATCTGAACTGGGCCAGATCCGCTGCCAGGTCCGTCTGGGGGGGGTGGAGACTGTAGAGGTCTTGGACGTCGCCTTCGCCAAGCTTCTCTTGCGTGCAGCCACATAAGCTTGGAAGACAGGTTCATCTAAGTCGGAGCAGAACTCGCAAGGCCGGTCGAACGAGCAGTTGATCCCGTAACATCGTGGACAGCAAGGATGAGGATCAACCGCCGACATGAATTTATGGCACCCCTCACACTTCTTGGAGTTGCTCATGATACTGTGAATAGTTAAGGAAAATCGTTAACACACAGGTAATCATGATACACAATATCAAGTATATATAAAAATGAAAAATATATACCAAAGAAGTGATAAATGTAGAAATAAGAATCATACATAGAAAACTACATATGAAAAAACATTGAAATAAAAAATAACCCTCAAGTGAAATTTAAACTTATAATTACACATAGAGGAGATACTAGAAATTAAATATAATAATTTAATTTCCTTACCAAAAATACACATTTTCCAACCCCAACTAAATCGTAAGGCTGGAGAATTGATAAAATATAAAAATCAAAAATTAAATTTAAACCCGAGTGTAACTTACAAACACGAGGGTCAAAATATATGTGAAAATGGAAGCGTCGTAAAATGCAAATCAACCGCATGAGAAAAGACGCTACATAGCGCGAATACACGCTACACAAAAAAACGGGTAGAAATACTCGAGAAGAAAATCGATAAATGGGCGGCTTACCATACCCAAATACCCGACAATCATTAAACGAGGTCAATAATACATAAAACATATTTAGCCAACAATCGTAAAGCTAAATAAGAATTATTAGAATAGCAAAATTTAAAAATTCCTGTCACGTGTACGAACACGAGATACGAAGCACGCCATTTTGAAGTGCAACGAAGAATAAACTCCTCAACAAAAAAGGAGAATAAATGAATATTTACAATGTTGCATGTAAAAAAGATATATATGATAATCATAACGATACCAGGATACTGGAAACAGGGAAGTTTCGTAATTTAAAGGTAAGATTTCTCTCCGGTAGACAGCAACGTCTTTGCAGGTTGCGTAACAACAAGAAAGTGAGCTCGATAGGACTGAAGGATTGTGGGTGACATGGGGCACGATTTGCACGTGCGAAGTGTGGAGACTCGAAAAGTTTAACATGTCTAATTCTAGACTTGATTAAGGTTTGATTTGTTGTTAGATGTTTGTAAACAAACAAGGAAATGCATATAAGTTTAGAGGTAGTGAATGAAAGAAATATGTATGTTTGAAAGTTTACCAGTTAATTTGATCAGCATGAACCACTTCTTTCTGTGTACAGTTTGTTTGAAAAATAACTTATTTTGAATTTCTTAATTTGGTCCTCTGTCATGGTTCGCTTTGTTTTGGGATTGAAACCAAAGTTGTTATCTTATAAAGGTTCTCAGCATGATACGATTGATGATGAAATTCATCAACACTGTATAGAACGTAACTTGATTCCATCTTTAATCTACTGTAACATTCCCTTAACATCAAGTTTATCATCACTTAATGAAAATATTCTCACCTGCAACAAGGAAACAGTTGAAAAAAAACACCTGAACGAATTACACAAATGCCTTTTTTCTGATCAACTACCTCACACTAATCTCTTTTTTCTGATTACATATCCACCTTGATATACACAAAAAAATGCAAAACACTCAAATCGCTTCCTGATCACATACCTTGAGTATTGAGAACTTGCGCTCCTTCTCGATATCATCATCAACAACGTCCTTCTTGCACGACTTGGGCTGATCCTTCTTCCTCTTTGTGAACTTGACGAAGGATGGCATAGAGTGCTGCTGTTTGCGCCTTTTATACTGGGTCATCAAAGACTGGATGAACTTGTCGGTGGCTACCGTGTAGACCTTACTCTCATGCTCCTCACGTAGCTCTCGCTTGCTCCTCATCTCTGCTGGAGGGGGCGGGGTAGGGGGTGTGGCCAGGTTATCCTCCTCTACTGGGGATGGGGATACAGGGGCCTCCTCAACTGGCTCAGGGTCCTGGGGGACAACTGAGGAAGAATTGGATTGTTAGACGGTTATACCTTGGACAAGCTATCTATTGCACATGCCAAGAGAATCAAATACCCCTACAGGACCAACAGAAGGTGTTATTTATTAACATAAGGATGAATCTGGCATCAACACAGGAAGAGATGATTAGGTCTGATGAAGGAGGTCTAAGCCTCAAGAAAAGTAAGTACAAAATTTTGTTCTTCTTTTTATTAATCAACTAATTAATATGCTGAATTGTCCTCCTGCAAAAATAACTGAGAATGGATCTTAACCCGGGAACTGTTCATAAAGCTTAGTACCAATTAGTCAGGGAAGATTCAGAACTAACTAATTGGTATGATTGGACTTTTTCAAACATTAAGAATCCTGCACTAAATAATGTAGATAAAGGGTAGACCTGTTTCCATAAAAGAAAGCATGTTACCTTCCTGTGTGTCAACCCCGACAGGAGTGATGGACACAAAGCCATCAGCAGCCTCATCCAGCTTGGGCTTGTCCTCAACAGGTGCTTGTTTTGGGGCTGCATCAGTATCCTCCGTAGGGGCCACCAGGAAGAAGAGAGATTGGTCAGCCATGCGGTCAAAACAGGACATGCCATCCTTATCCAGGAGGATATCTACATAGGTCTGACACAGCTCATCACATGTGCTCTGGAGAAGACTGATGAAGGAAACAGGGTTGGAAGTGATCGCTTCTGTGGAGCTGCGAGATTTGATCTTCATGTCTATATCCCCACCATCTCCTTCATAGTCCCTGACTATTTCTGACAGCAGCGAGCGGGTTCGCTCCAGAGTTAGCCCGCCTAGATGTGAACATATCTCAACAAGGGTGTGGATGTAGAAGACCATACTGGACCCGGCCTGTCGGTACAAATTAGCAGCAACATCAAGACCAGCAACCTTCTGTACAAGGAACTTGAGCCCAGGGCGAGCGTCAAAGTCGCAGGCAAGCTGGTAGGAGCTGTTCAAAAGGTCCAGAAATTGCAGCACATTCCGTGTTGACATGCATGACATCAGACCTGCAATTTGAAAATGTAATGATTAAATGATTCCTTAGATTCAATAATGAAAAAGTTGAAGTTGTTAGTGAACATCATAATTTCAAACAGAGAATGATTTGGAATAAATTCAAAGATTTATGCACCTGTCATGGTAGATGAGTCCAGTTTCTCCGCTGAGCGGCCCTCCACACCCTCCAGCAGTAGATAGCCGATAGTCTGCACCAGCAACTGATGCGACAACAGACCAACCACCACCTTCCTGAAGGGAACTCTGGGCAACAGAGAGGGCAAAGGTCAAAGTTACTTAAAGAGATTTGCTGACGAGATACTGATTGATATTGTGACTTTATACAATTTATTTTGATAAATGTGATACATATTTCTAAAAGCATGTTAAGTATTTTGATATGTTCATCAATAATTGCAGAACTTCTGTAAACAGTCATTTGCAATGGATCAAACCACTTTCTTCATGTCTTCCTAGTTTGAACTCAAATATTAAATAATAGGTTTATAATGTAAAAAATCCTTTAATAAACTTGAAATCATAAATTCAACAATAAAATTTAGCAAGTTTTTTCTTGAACTTGCACATTGTGTCAAGATACAAAACCCTCCCATGTTACATAGGTAATGAGTGGTCATAGGTCTGTAGAAACTAAATGAAAGCTGGATATACCTGGTGGTGATATGGTCTGGGTTGAGACTGTCCTTGTGGTGAGGGGGATACAGGAGGAAGACGTACGACTGGTCCTCCTCCATGTCGAACTGGACCTGGGGTAGCAGCGACATCTGGCTCTCGAGCAGGAACACCTGGGTGGGGGGATACCGTCTTGTGGTCAGTTGTGAGTAGTGATCATAGTCATTCTCACAATATGTTACAATATAATACCTATTATGATTTCTCAGAACAATATCATTTAATAAGATACATTTCCTCCCTGATTCTTTATTTTCTGTGTTTTCTTGTACTTGATCATTTTTTCTTCAAGGACGGAAAGAAAAACAAATGTACAATCTAGTTAAAACTATATGTAAGATGATATGTCCCAAAGTCCATTATTGCATCTATTGCATCTGCTCGTTTTTGATTGGTTGAAAGCCGATTTCCTCATTTTATTGGTCGGTCCATATTCATCAAAGGTCAGCTGAACATGACCTCAATCAGTAAATCTCTAAATGTAATGACAGATTATTACATCAAGTTTTAACTGAGCAAGAATGAACAAATCTTGTGCTCCCACCTGCTGAGCGAGCTGCTTGAGCCTGATGCACTCCATCTTTGTACAGTCCTTGCGGGTGGCCACCTTCACCTGGCCGATGTCTCCGTAGAAATTCTCCGAGTTGGGGTGGAAGAGAACCATCAGCTGTCGCAGGTAGAAGCTCGTCACGTCCAGCGCCCTCTGGAGGGCAGCGGCACTCATCTGCCACATCTGCTCTGTCAGGATGGGCCCCGCACTCACTAGAACATGCCTGTGATGAGAAGAAATTGAACTTAAACAATAAATGTTGGAACTACGCAAAGCTGTTGCACTCTTTGGCTCTGCATATATCTGTTCTGTCAGGAGGAGTTCTGCATTCATTAGCACATGTCTTTGAGGATAAGAAACACAGACTAAGACTAAATGTGAGAACTATGATTCAGCTACTGCACAGTTCTTTCAATAAAGGTCCAGCACTCACTGGTAGGTGTTTGCCTGGGTAGGATGAAAACTTAAACTTAACACTTAATGTGAGAATGATGCAGATCAGTTGGAGCCTTTCATTCACTAGAACTTGTTCGAGGAGAGAGAAGACATATAGAAGACCCTAACAGTTAATATGAGTGGTTTATTAGTCCTGATTTTTGTAAAAACTCATGAATATTTTCACATTTCATATTTTGTTTATATAAAATGATAATAATGTAGCATAGCATTCTACCTGAGACAAGAGCAGCCAAGTCTGGATATCTTCTCGACAGGTTGAGCCGCACACTCGGTGAGGATATCCAGGGTCTGTTTCAGCATGAACTCAAGTTTCGGGTGCTCCTCGGTCATTCCTGTTGGCACAAGAAAGGAAATTTGATCAAAGTGCATTTAATGAAATAACTGTCTTGATCTTACTATATATCTTTTTATTAGTGCCTTTTTTTTCTCATCCAATCATTTACCAAAGATAACTTTAACTTTGGTTTTAAGAACACTAAGATCACCTTTGTGAGTTACAAACACCTCTGTTCTTTGTGAAAGGTATGGGACAAAATTACGGTAATGTATATTCTATGGTATAATTATGAGCAAATGACCTCTGCATCAAAACAATGCAACATACAGAAATAATCTATTGTCAATTGTCAAGAGATATTGAGAAATACGAAGGCTTTCAAGTAAAGAGTCAAGATTATGTTTCAAAAGAAATTTCACACAACATAAACTTACCGATAAAGTTGCCCAGGTACTCCACCACTAGGTCAGACATGTTGCCGCAGCACTGCTTGAAGTTGATGGCGCCGAGGTCCCAGTAACCATGGATACGAGAGCCTCTTCGGAGCCAGGACTGGAGCATGGGCAGCAGCAGGTGGTTCACGTTGTAGATTGCAAACTTGGCACCTTCAAAACAAACAGAAAATAATCTCCTTTTTTTTAATATATTTTAACAAAAACTTCAAAGTCATGTATTTTCCTAGGAACAAAGTTGTCACTTTCAAAACGCTGCTCAACAATGAAAAATTGTCTATGTTTAATTAACTGATTTACTTGAAATTAATATTAGCTTGTACCTCATTTGTAAGTAATATCAAAACCATGATTTTTTATCATTTTAGGAAGATCAAGTAGTGTTTAATACAACGTTAGCATCCATTCCTTTTTATCCAATGAAAGATGCCAAGCTCCCGTCCCCTACAAGATCATAAACCTCAAATCACAAGTCATAAGTCTCCAAAGACTCACCAGGAACATTGGCAGTGGTGCGAAGCAGTTCGAAGAGCATCTCCATGGTCTGAGGCTGGAAGGTTTTGGGACAGCTGGATATGGAAGTGGCCAGCCCATCCAACAGCAGGAACCACACATGCAGAATGCCGGACTGATTGTCTAGCTGGTCTAGTGGTAATGGCTGCCAGCGGGACTCAACAGAAGTCAATTTGATCCCTGTGTCAGCCATATTGGATTCTGAGTCCCCCTGGGCTGTGTCCGGTGAGAGAGCATCCAGCACCCCGGAGTCAGCTGATGTGATACTCTGAGAATCGTACACCGGATCAGAGAGTTCCCCGAGGTGGACACTTTTTGGCTTATCCTCTTCTAACGAGTTCTCCTTCTGGAGTACATGGCCTGTTTTGAACTCATTTGAGTCCATGAAAGACTTTGAAAAGCTTTCAAAGTTCATGTTTGGTATAACTGGGTCGACAAGTCGTACTGTTGAACCTAACTGGATCCTGAAAAAATTACATTTTACTCAAACATAGCACATACTTTGAATAGCTCACTATTACAAAACAGATTAAAAATCATCATTTGGATGAATTCTGTTATGTGACATTAATATTTCAGAATGGGTTCATGATACGGATGCCTGAATATCAGTATATCACTTGCTCAAGCTCATGAATACTAATATTCAGGCGACTGTGTCGTCAACAAACTATTGCATAGATGCAAATGCTTGTTTATCATACTATATCTCACCTCTGAGCCCCCTTGAAAGAGGGGCAGGCCGGCATCTTCCACATGTGAGCCAGTATATCAGAGCACCTGCGCAGGTACTGGAGGGCGGGGATACACAGGTTCTCTCCCCCCGCCCCTCCCAGACCCACGTCACTACCCGAGTCAGAGTCGTCATCACTCAGGTCCTCAAACATACCTGGCGACAGATAACAATAGAGACATGAAACTTATTAGGATGTTATAAAGAAAATATTTAATTACAATGGGATCTCAAGTTGTAGGTTCCCACCTTTCCATTTTTATAAAGCCTACTGATAATTGCACATTAGTAAATTTACCCCTTTTAAGCATGATCACTCTCTCCCCTTTCAGGATCTGCTTTACAGAACATAATATTTCCTTAACATTTACAATAAATATGATGCATTGTGATGTATTATTTGCATTAAATTGTAGCTGTTTTTCTTTGAGGGACTTGTATCATGTGACCAAAGGAAGTTGTTTTAAAACCTTGAGTTTACTTGTGTTATGGCTGAAAATAAAATAAATGATGACAAGGTTATATCAGATATAGAAACCGCATATCTTAGTTAACATTAGTTACGTGTATTTTAATTCCAAATTCATTAACATAACCTGTCATACATCTGATATTAAAGGAAAACTATGATGTCACCTTGTAAGTTGTGCATGCTTGATTAATATATAATGTCAAATTGAGAGTAATGAAGAGTGAAAACATCTTTATCCATGCTATGAAGGTTTTCATAACAGATTCATTTTATCTCTGCTTGAGAACTCAACAAGAATGTGTGTCAAATCTTTGCATCTTGGCATTGAATGAGGAAATTGTACTGCTTGTCATTCCAATATATTAAATGCCGCTCAAAGAACCTATAATATGGGGAAAATGTGGGACATATACAAAACCTAGAAAAAGTTTTTAGATGATGTGGTATTGTATGAAAAACTATGTAATATAGTACCGGGTCCATTGACATATTTTAGCAAACAGAGAATGCAGTCAACTGTAGCGTTGGCGAACACCAGCACGTTGTCAGTGTTAAGGTAAACTTCAAACACATCAAGCACCGCCGCCACATGTCTCTGTCTCTCCTGGTTCACTTCCTCGTTGGCTGTGTAATCCATCTTCACAGACCGAAGAGCTCCGAACAGGGGGCGCCACCCTGACTGGATCTGAGCTGTGCAAGCCTCAACCAGCTCACAAATTGAACATACAATCTGTAAATTTTAAGAAATCGCTTTAATAATGAATTCCTTTTGAGAAGCTTACATATTGAACACACATCCTGTGTCAAAAGCCTTTTCTTTAGTAATCTTAAAATTTGGACATTTTATTTACACCACTTGATTTTATTGCTCTCATTTAATAAGCAGATAATTTTTTTCTGATTTTACCACTACCATTCTAACCACTTCATCAAAAAATAAAAACTCTATGAAACTTTTGAGAGATAAAGTGGAGATTTATTAAATTCATAAAGTTTGAACTTACGGCTCATGTGGATCATATTACAAGTAGCTGCTACAGATTTTTCAAAGCTGTTTCCCTTATGTAAACTTATGTAATCGTCTCAAAACAATTTCAAAGAGGGGATGATCCATTTGGTCTGCAACTGTATATGTGTCCATGTGTCAGCTCTCTTTTACCTGATCCTGCACGTCGCCGTCACACAGATCCATACACAGCATATCCTCGAAGGTTTTACACAGGAACTCGTTGATGTGGAAGTGAGGCAGCTCTTCTCGGTTACTCAACATGGCCACCGTGAACTCGTGTATACACGTCACCGCCATCTTGGAAATACTTCGGTCCCGACTGCCAGTCGCCTGCAAGGTTTTTTTAGTCCTGTGTATTTTTTAGATACAGTATCTTATACTCAGTTTCTAATGATTGATTGTTAACAATACCATGCAATGCTATTTAAGTTGAACAAAAAAATTCACCTTCTTTGTTTAATATTTACCAAAGTCAATACTTAAATTGCAGATACAAATATCAATTATATATCGTTATTGGCAGTGTATTTGATTGAAATCAGAAGACAACATAAGACTGTCTACAAATCAGACAACCATGAAAAAGGAAAACTTTGGGCCAAAAAATGTAGAGGTAGAACTCTCCAAAGCAAGACCAAATTAAGGGGAGCTGTCCTAACGAAAATGCTTCTTCAGTTTATATAGAAATTTATTGCATTATTGAGATATATAAGATACTCTGTTCTATCAGCGAAATAAACTCTCTTTGTGGCTACAGTGGCAAAAGTCTTTATCACGAATCACTTAAAATCATCAGAACAATGTTATGATGTCACTTAAAATACTTTTACCGGCTTTAGAAGGGCACAAATACACAACTGAAAGAGGCCAAATTCAATATAAAACACAAATAAAATTCAATAATAAATGGTGTATCTGCCTTTTCTTGAAAAATATCATGTTTATCTGCGCCACTTGCAAAATATCCATTTTCCTACTTCAGAAGATGAGAAAAAAATTTGTGAAGGAAAGACAGATATCCTCTTTATCTCACTCCAAACCCAGATAGGATTTACCCACCTCGACTAGATAAGGAGATATGACACTCCACACCGTAACGAGATGCAGCAGTGGTCGGGAACTGTGAACCACCTTCATCAGCACCTCGTGCAGCCTGTACAGATGCAGAGCATTGGTAGGCAGTCGGGGTACGCCCCCGTCCATGTCAGGACCTGCATGCTTCCTCAGCTGGACTCTGCTAGCTTCTCCAAGCTCAGACAGAAAACTCAGCAGAGCCTTGAGGTTCAGCTTCTCAGCAGCATCCTCAAATATCCTGTAATTATTTCCGTTTGTATAGAGGATACTGAATGAAATATATTTAATAGTTTTTGTTAAATAAATGATTTGTTTTGAAACAAACGAAAGCAAAGGAAGCCAACTATTCTGTTTGAATCTTGTATATCCTCATCTAATGAAATAGCTGACAGGCTGATAGGACTAAATTCATACACGTATGATGACACTGCAATGTCACAATCATAAAATAATGAAATCGAAATTGCAGCAATACTGATCTCATTCAATATCATTGAATACATTTCATAACACCCTGTAAAAAACACAGCAGTATCTTCAAAAGGAAAGGTATAATGCTCAATACAAACTACATATACTATAGTTTCGAACACCCCAGAATTATAACCACAAAAGGTTATGTGTGCTAATTCACATTTTAGGTTCGAAACTCAAGTTACACTTCTATTAGCACCATGTATCATCTGACAGCAAGAAAAAAATACCTGTCAACTTCTTGAGATAATCCACACAGAGCCTTAGATGCCTGTGCAGGTGTCAGCACCCCTCCACCAGTGAGTGAACTCTCCCAGCCAGACTCAATACTGCTCTGTCTGATGAGCTCTGCCACATTAATCCGGGGGGCGACAGGTACCACTGGGACCACTGCGCTGCTATACAGGTCACATCTGACAAGTGGAGAGTAAAGCTTGGTGACAACAGTGTTGATTGTTGCTGCTCACAATGCGCTAAAATCTATCTAGGATCAATCTATCTTAAATGAATAAACTCTCCAAATATTTTAGACATATGAAATTCTTACCCTTCTTTCCTTATTATCATATATTTTAATTCAGTATTGCATCTTTCATTGGTATACAGTTTGATTAAAATTAACTCTGTTCCAACAATAAAAGAATATTTACTTTATCAAGATTCAGACTCGTTCAGTCTAGGGCTTTCCCCTTTACACGATCTGACAGCAACCACACATAATGCACATTTTGACCACATTTAAGTGCAGACAAAACCTGGTCATCTCCTGATACCAAGTGCATTTGACAGAGGCATTGTGATTGGATAGCTGAGTTAATGACAGAATGTCTGCTACCTGTGCTCCTCGGAACACAGCTGATTTTAATCAGACTGCTTTAGTATACTATTGATAAGGAATGAAGAAGATTATTTAGTGTGCACTATTAACTTTCTGAGGTTCCAAACAATAAACCATTTCATCCTTAATAAGGGTTCATTGGCTTAAACATCATGACTTCTTGAAGTCAGTACTGCATTATTTTTAAGTTTTAGTTTCAATAAACAGTTATCAAAGATAATGTAAGAGAAAGTTTAGTTACTCTATCTCCGGGTTGGCAGCAAGGTCAGGGTTCTGCTCCTGCTGTATCTTGGGTAGACTGGACTGGTTGTTGCCGCTGCTGAAGTATGTGTGTTCCAGCTCAGAGATGTGAGCACAGCATCTACAGAGACAAAATAGTAATAACACATAAACTAACAAAATTTCATCCATAATGATAATTTCATTTAAAAGTATTACGGCAAGAAGAAATTGATACTTGTTGTATGTTTGAACATTCTACCTGAAGACATGTTTCCAACAATCAGCAGCATGGCTGCCCATCTCAAGACCAGTTGTCATGACGACATCCATGCTGAGTACATGAGCAGCATGGAGTCTGACAAGCTTTGACTTGCTGGGCAGTACAGAGGGTTTACCCGCCATCTTTGCTTCGTTCGTCTTTGGAGGTCTTAGGTCCTCCTTCACACAGGAGGTGTTGGCTAGCTGGGTGAAGGCGCTGCCACACCGGTCCTGCAGGCCTGAAGTTTAGAATTAAACCAATATAGATCAAGTTTTAGAATCAAACTAGCTGCTAGTGTTTGAAATAGATTACCGGCAATTAGGCCATTGCTTTTTATAAGAGGCAAGCCTGGCAGGCTTGTATAATTATCTTTTAATTTAATGGCATTACATTTCAAAGCCATTTTGAGAAGGGCTTGTTGATTTTAGGGTAAAAAGCTTTTATAAGTCTAACAATATTTTGTGTATCGTACCAAGAAAAATCTTTAATTGAGCGATCAAGCAAACAAATTTTCAATAAAAATAAAATTGAATATAAATAAATCTGCTGCCCATCCCTTATGCAAAAATGTGCTGTTACTCTAAAAAGTACCTTCTTCTTAAAACATCTTAACAACATTTCCATGTTAACTCACCTAGTACACAGCAGAGTTTGGATGCCCGCTGGAGCCCGCTCAAACTGACACAGATGGCGTCGCGGGCCCGCATACTCTCCTCCTTGGCGCCCTCTGTCCCCAGCATGAGAGCGAGACTGCTGGAGACGCCACATGAACTCTTGCCATTCAGCAGCACAGACAGCACATCCAGAACTCCGTCCCAGCACACGGACAGGATCCGGTGGGCCAGCTTCATGCCTGAGGAGGAGGAGGATGTTGATAAGCAAAAATTGATATCCCGATTTTGAATGGACTCATCAAAAGGTATTTGGTTAAGAGCACAAAATCTTGTTTCAATATCTTAACATTTGGGAATTTCTTATGAAGTTATCTGCATATTCGGTCACTGAGGATGAATTATAAAACAAATAAAAATTAATCAATTTTTATTGGCATTTTCATCAGAATATACTTTAATTATTTGAAAACATAAAGCCTCAGAACCCATCCATGTACACTGATGGGGCAGGGATACTAAAAGAAAGAAAACTATGAACCTGCATCCACAAGCAAGCTGTTGACTTGTTCAGACACCCTGGTGAAAGTCGTGTCACCTCCTCCACACCCGGTCATCATCTGTCCGCCCATCTCGTGGCTCCCCAACCCGTCGATATCTGTACAACACATACAGTAGAGAAGCTAGAAAACTCTACAATGAGTCACGATTCACATTCATTCTCAGATCAATCCAGAGTTCACTGGAGAAAACATAAGTAAGACTTAAGAAAAAGATTTACATCTTCATTGCACAGTGTTATGCTGTTATGCTATGCAAATCTTCTGATTTTGCATTTTAAATAATTTGACAGAAAAAGGCAATGTCTTTCCTATAAGTACCTTTTTGAAAAGCAACACTCATGTCAAAATACCACAAAATACACCCAAAAATAACTAACAATTAATTGATTAAACAATAATTATCTGTTTGCTATGTCAACATAAACAACTCTACAACAACCAATCTAACCCACTGACCAGTTAGCATGTGTACGATGGGCGTGTCCTGCCATGTGGTGTAACCAGTGGGTGTGTCAAGTATGTTGTGGGCGGTGATCAGAGAGTAAACCTCACTAAGCCAGGCTGGGGAAAGAAACAGCAGCAGTCCACAGCTCAAAACCTCGTCCATAAACTGCTTCTGTAATCAGATGGTAAAATCTTAACACTTCATCCATAAACTGCTTCTGTCATTAGATGGTAAAATCTTAACATTTCATTCCATAAACTGCTACCGGCATCTAACTATCAAAGCTCAAAAACTCTCCCATTAACTCCTTCTGTAATTACCAAGTTCCCTTACAGAAAATGAGCAACTAAGAACCTAAAACTATAAGATTGTCTCAATTCAACTCATAGTTATCTTAGAACGTATGAGTTGATAAGGAATTAAGAAAAAGATAGCGCCAAAAATCAAAGTCTGTGTAACCTTAGAAAGTAAGTAAGCACTAATTAAAATCATCCATCAATCCATGATAATCAAACTGAAGAACTAACAACTCAACATTAACAACAATTATCCTTTATATTTAACCAAGTTCTTAAAAAGATGTTAGTTTATGGAGGGGCGAGAAGTCATCTGTGTAAGATATGCACTCTAGAATTGCTCAGAGTTACTAACAAAGCAAAATGAAAATAACTGAATAAATTCTGACTTTGAGAGTGATTATGAAATGAAGAAAAAAAAAATAGTCTTCAAATAGATGTGAGCTACCTCGGAGAGCAGCAGTCTGTCTGGTGAGTGGGAGGTGTAGTACCCACTAGCAGACAGCTTGAGAGATAGCAGCAGGGAGGCAACAGACACAACATACACCCCGTCAGCGTTCAACACAACCGCCGAGAGCATCTCAGCATCTTCTGTGTCCCCATCAGCTGACAACACTAAACCTGGGAAAGGAATATACAATATAAAAATCACTGGGCATTTGGTGGACACACTGTAGAGGACAGAATGCTGGCATATAATCTTTTTCAAATGCAGATATTCAGGCGTGTATTTAAAAAGTAAAATTCAAGGTATTCTTAAATTCAGATTTGAAGACACATAGTAAAAACAATCATTGCTCCAATTTGAATTAAAAAAAAATTAAAAGCTTTTTGAATATGTCAAAGGGATAAGTTAGTTTGAGTTTAAACTTATAAAATCTATTTTACTATTCAGGAAAATTTGCATTTGCATCAATATGAATTCTTTGTTTGACCACTGACGTCATGATTCAGGTCTGAAGTGACGACTTACATAATCTTTATCAAGCTAACAATCAGATTCTTTAAAAGTTGAAATGAAACACCATAAAATAATCACCTGAACAGAAATCAGAAGCAAACTTCTGCAGAGCCTCATCCACTTCATACACAGAGTAGAGAGAGAGAAGTTCGGGTAGGATTCTCTGCAGACGTTGGATAAATTCCTGTGCATTCTTCCTTTCTACACTTTCAAACTTGTCCCGCAGAAGTTTGTGGCGTCTCTGCATCTCCTCTCGGACCTGCAGATCAAGCTGCGACTGAATAGTAGCCTGGATGTCCAAATCAGAGTCACTGTCTGTGTCCGAGGACTCAGAGATATGTTTTCTTATTGTAGATTCTGTGGAAAGCTTTGTTTCATCAGATTCTGGATTGTCCTTTTGTTTGTTGGATTCACATACATTTGTGGATTTGTCAGCTTCCACAGATTTGTCCTTGGTATCTGTATCGGAGGTTATCTCCCTTGTGGCTGTTTTTTGGTTATCTCCCTTTGGTTGTGTTTCATGAACTGATCCCCCATCACAGCTTACTGGGTCTTTCTTGTCATGTAAATCTGAAGGATAAATGATGAGACCAGTGTCTTTGTTATTACATATTTGGTCACAAAATCATTATTTCAAGTGGTGAAATTACAGAAAAAGATGAGAAACTGATTAATCTTTAGAAAATGAATCCTGATCCTGAACACACAATCATAAGCAGAAAAGTAATAAAAAGGATAACTTTCCGAAAGTCCTCTTATACCTGTTCCTATGTCTGGATAGAGCCTGTTGATTTCCTCGGCTTGACTGGAAGATATACCGCTACCCTGTGTGAGTTTCTCCACCGACCCGAGCAGCTCGTTGATACACATCACGCTGGTGAAACAGACGCTGGAGTCGTTGCAGTGGATGCACTCCTGTACACTGTCCACTATCCTGTAATATGTCATATCATAACATGCTGAAATATACAAAATCTAACTTGACTGACATTTAGAGAAACAATCTTTGATAAAGAATACTGAGGAGCGAAGAGCAGTTATTGAAAGTTAAGTACAGTGAATTATCACATCAGGATGTTCACAGTCTGATTGCAATCTCTTCAATTGTGAGTTTCATTTTTGTTTGTCAAGAATCGAAATATATTTATCGGCATCGAAATCTTTAAGCAAGAAAATAGATATGTGTCAAGCAGGAGACACTAGAAATCATCCTGTTAAGGCAATAACCTACATGAATTACCTGCATTGACATCCAGAAGGAAGGAAACGAATCAAACATGGGTTTCAAGAAAAGCTCTAATGACAGTGAGTGACTATCTTTACTTCATCTCTATGTCATTGGTGACAAGAATCTAGCTTTCTAGGGCCCTCTCAGTCTTCAATCAACAGAAATACAATGACGGCCTGTGTATCAAACTGTAAAGTCCTCAATTTGCTTGATAGAGACACACAGATCAAGTCAAAAGCTCAGAATTTAGAAGTTATCATCCATACAATTTGATACATCAAAACAACAACAGGTGCTAGATGTGCTGAACTCACAGTTTAAGGAGCGCCACGTCGGACTGACCGGCTTTCCCCCCTCTCTGGGTGTGTCCTTCTTCCTCCACGCTCAGGGAGATGAGATCTATCACTCTCTCAGGCTCGCCTAGCAACTGAAATATTCACAGAAATAGTGTGATTTTATATTATTTTTTTATTTAAACATATTTTAATCATTCAAGAAAAGAATTTGGCACAAGTTATCCAAATTAGGAAAGCCCTCTCCAGATATTTACAGCATTTATCTTACAACATTGTAAGGCAAGAGACGGACAGGAATATGTACAAAAGAATGCATTTGATTGTGTTTAGTCTGAGAGATATAGATATGTACAAATTTGAAAACATTCTGAATTTGAGAAATTGTGAGACCTGCATTGCCATGTAAAATAAGATTTATATCAATTGTAACTATCTCTATAACAATATTTTCTAATGATGGTAATTTTTTTTCTCTTAGTGCAATATACAAGGGGCATTCAAGGAAGTGATGACAAACATTTTCAACACACTTAAAATCTTATGTTATCATATTACAAATCTTTGTGAAGTAAATGACTATAAACTATCACTCCCCTGTCTGATATCAAATTATCAACTTCCTTCATAAACATGGGAACAATGGCAGATCATTTAGTATCCGCAATTACATATCAATTGCTGGTTAAATTCAACTGATGCCAGTTAAGAAACAGATCAGCACACCGAGGACACCTTGAACATTTGAAAATCCTTAACTTTGCAAACTTGTCACAATTCTAGAGCTAGTAATTTCACAAATTGTGTCCGGGTCACCTTTAATAACTATTGAGAAGAGAACTTGTTAAGCCACACACACAGTTCATAAATATGTCATAAAACAGACATTATTTAGTAGTTTACCATAAAGTTTAAAAGTCTTGTCAAATAATTTGAGAGAGGTTAGTAGGATTTATAAACCCTAAGCTATTGTGTCAGTAAAAACTGAAAAGTATATGATACACTGCACTGACCTCCTTCATGACCTTGAGAGCGTCTAGTCTGTGTTGCGGGGGAGGGTAGAGGAGCATCCTGTGGAAGAGAGACTCAAGCACCGGGCGCAGAGAACTCACGCTGCCTACCAGTCGCACCAGCTCACTCGCTATACTGCAGTGCAAATACAATTCTAAATTCTAATAATCTTCGGTATCATTTCTTTGTCAGGCTATAAGTGTTTCAAAATGGTAATTTGAATCAGTTTGATCAATGATCAATGAAAATTTGCCATTCTTATTCTTCTGAAATCAAAACAGCATTAAGCATCTACAACAGACCACATAACAGTAGTCTTGTAAGAAATATGTGTGCAAGTGAGTGAAATTCATGGGTAGAAGTGTTTGAAACATATTGGATTGCATAACTTTGTTCTTTTACTATTGAACATTCTATACTTCTAACGAAGAAACAAGAAAATGACACTGAGTATGACACTGACCTGTAGATGACCTTAGCAGCGGAGCTAAGTATGTTTGGTGCAGAGGAGGAACAGCCTGACCCCCGTCCCATCTCGTCAGACTTCTGTAGCAGGGAGCTCTTCTCCGCCTTCGGGGTCCCAAGCAGGGAGATCAGGGTCGGGCACAACTCAGTCCTGGTGAGAGGTTGTTATTGAGATCATTGTTTTAGAATTTTCAGATTCTATTTAATACATGATCAGAAAAGGTTCTAATTTTGATGTTATATGTGTTCTTAAGTTAAAGACAAAAGTAAACAATGCTCAGAAATGACACTGGTATCTGACACATGTTAACAATACCCTTCAAAGTTCAATAAAAATATATAACTTTGGGTAAAGTGTGGTGAGATAATATGGGGTTAAACGCCGCTTTCAAGAGTATTTCACTTATATCACAGCTGCTAATTGTGGACATGTATTGCGGTGAAACTGCCAAGCCCCTGGTGGGATTTGAACCACGGACCTCTTGATCCGAAGCCGAACGCACTAACCACTGCACTTTCCCGCCCCAACATTGGATAAAGCAAAGTATCTTAATTATTAATCACATCTATTTTCAAGACATATTTAGCAACCTCAAGGCACATGGTTGTAGAAGGGAGATAACTCTAGAGTAAGAGAGTGATCTTCTCAAAACTACTAGTCAAGTAGTTCACTATGGAAGCTTATCATTAACCGAGGCACTGTTTTCAAGGATCAAATCAAATAAACACAAATTGAATATGAAATAAGACAACATCTATAATAACGTACTAACCATACAAGCTGTTGAAAGGACTGGAGGTTACGGAGAGACTGGGGCGAGTGTGACATGACAGCATAGATTCCTTCCAGTAGCAGCAGCAGCGACTGCTTCGTCTGGCCAGCTCTGCAGCATGGACACATTGGGTACAAAACATGTTCTTTACCCAAAATGTTTCTCCAGTTTATTCGCTTATCATTTTCATAACTTGAATTAATACAGACAAAACATCATTGGGATGCTAGTTATGTGCCTTCAAACCCGAAATTGCTGAAATGCCAAAATGGTCCCTATTACACTAATCATGATTGGATCATTATTTACCCCTGCATGGTTGTGAGCTTTGCCAGCAGGTACTTGAGTATGGAGACCATGTCTTCCATCAAACTCTCCGCATTGCCCAGTCTCCCACTGGAAGGCTTGAAGTCAGCTAGTACATCATCACCATCCTCAACCTGTTGGTGTAAGGAGTTGGGGGAATAATGTTTGAGAGTTATTTAAATTTGGGGGTTGTGAAATAATGAGAAGAATCAAAAAAGGTCAACTTCTAACATATTTGACAGAGATGTTAGAGATGTTTGCCATCTTGTTGGGGTTGTTTATATGAACTTTCATATCACATTTATGTTTAAAAAGTGTTTGAGATAAACTTGGAACTAGTGAGTTGGAAAATATGATATTTTTCAAATCAGAGATTAAATAAAAGAAAAACCTCAAAGTTACCAGTTACATGAGAAAAAGAAAAAGTTACATAGACTAAGATGCCACAATGTAAAATAGGTAACAGAAAACAGCCAGAATAACTACGAGGCAAATGCAGTGAAAGCAATCAGGCGATTGTAGAAGCCTCAATATACCCTGATGGAAAGGATGGACAAGAAAAGAGAAATATCCTCTAACTCTTGACTTACCACAGCCTCTTCTGCATCGGAGAGCTTCTCTGTGAAAGATGAGAGCACCTGGGTCATATTGGCCTGTATCGCCCCCTTCACCCCCTGGCTGCTGGTGCTGTACGTCTCGATATACACCTGCAATACCATCAACATAGAGGCTTATCATACCAGGGATTATAGGATATATTATATAGGCATATAAGGACTACTATAAGCATAAACATAAACGTGTTCCTCTACACGGATATTGCATGTATTACAATGGAATATATTGATTCTACTAAACCAAATAAAGGATGTGTTACACAAACATTGATGGGTTCTAGCCAACTGACACTAATATTTATTAAAACAGCTAGTATGGGCTGTCATGCACTTACAAAATACTCTCTTGTACCCTCAGTTTTGAGCTAACTTTAAAGTGTTCATTTATAACTTCATTCCCAAACTGATTATATTTATACTTCAGCATTACCTACATTGATCTAGTGAGCTGTCCCTGACCTATCTGTTCCCTGCAGTTTAAGGGTTAACTAGTATGTCGATGTACACCTGTATTAGTTACATTGATCTAGTAACCTGTCCCTGGCCGAACTATCTCTGATCTGTACTCCGCAGTTTAAGGGTTAACTAGTATGCAAGTGTGCACATGTGTTAGCTACATTGATCTGGTGACCTGTAAATTATCTATCTGCCATTACAGGTTAAGGGGTAACTAGTACACCTGCATTCCCTACATTGATTTAGTGAGCTATTCCTGACCTATCTGTCCCCTGCAGATAAAGGGTTAACTAGGACGCCAGTGTACACCTGCATTTCTAAATTGATCAAGCGAGCTCTGTGTGTCTATGTCATGATAACATAGTACCACAGTGACAGATGGTAGTGAGTCGAGACTTGGTTAATAGCATTCCTGTGTAGTCTCTCAACATCAATAATCAAACTGATATCCCTTTCTCTCAACAGCTAGTGGAAATTACTGCATACTACCTGGCTGTTAAATCAAGTATTCTCTATTTGTCTAGTACATTCTTACCTTTTTATTTGTTTGGCATTGACTAAGATTCTAAAAGATTAACACACTTGAACTGCTAATGATCCTATAGTTAAATTGTGCTGTGCTGTCTTCTGAATATTTGCTGAAGGATTGGAAGAACCTGCAGCCTACACAAACAATAACTCTTCCTGGAATACTTTGGTATTTGCTTTATTTTAATCAAACAATTACCCTGTTGACCCACTTGAACTGCTAATGATCCTATAGTTAAATTGTGCTGTGCTGTCTTCTGAATATTTGCTGAAGGATTGGAAGAACCTGCAGCCTACACAAACAATAACTCTTCCTGGAATACTTTGGTATTTGCTTTATTTTAATCAAACAATTACCCTGTTGACCAGCAACCTATGAAAATATTCCTATGAAGATTTAGGGGATACTATCATAATCATACCCTCACAATCAAAATCAAAATCAAGGTATTCTAGGCAATAGAACAACTTCTTCACTGCAAAGAGCATCAACTTTTCTGTGTCAATACTAACACCATTATCAAATAAATGTCACATCTACAATAAAAAAGTTGTATATTCATATAACTTATTATTTCCACATCACACCAACTTCTAAAATACCTCTCATAGAAAATTAACATATTCATTCAGCAGAAGCTGCTCAATATTGAATGGTGTTGCAAGACATCAGTTGAACATCTGATGAAGAGTCATGAATTTGATCTCCTGGTCTAGTCAACTGGTGTAATGGACTTGGATTGGTTTCTTTCACTCATACATGGACATGGATATGTGGAGATAAAAACAATGACAACAGATGTCACTAGCAAGTGAACAACCATGTTGATATGAATATTTAGAGAATATGATAACATAAATGAAAGATATGCTGTGAAAAGGTCTGCCACTCACATGAAGTATTTGGTTGGATATTTCCTAATGAATTAATCAATTTAATATCACTGACAGAGAGCTGAAAAGAAACTATTTAATACCCATCCAACTATTGCATTAATTTCATTTATTCATTCAATCATTCACTGACAGATAATGAAAATATTGTAAATGAATTTGTGCAGCTTATTATCTTGAATGTACATGCAGCTAAGTGCCATGTTATTTGTCCTTGTTGAAGATATTCCTCAGTCTACAAATAATGATGCCACCTAGACTTAGTTCAGTTCTCTTTAACCTTACCATCTTTGAAAGGTTGATTAGGTCTTCTCAGTGAACTTATTAGAAGTACTGTACATTAAAAATATGGTTTTCTAGTTACCAACCTCTTTAATGTCAACATGCCACGGAGGAGATACATTTGATGAAGTAATTAGCATTTCCTGTATACATATGTTGTGTGTGCTCACACAAACAAAGTTTTTTTTAATAAAATCTTGTCTTCTTAGGATGATGGAGACTTTACTAATACTATGAATTATTATCAAACTCAATGTTTTATCTACTTTCCAGCTGTCATTATAATAATTTAAATTTTTCTGCAAACTATCAATGAAAATATATGTAATATCATATGATAATTGCGTCTGTTAAGTGCTGAAAAAGAAAGACAATATTTATGTTCAATGAGTATTCATATAAATCAAATAGATTCCACATTTGCTCACTGCTTCCCTCACCAGAGACCTTCACCACCACATCAAAGTCATGTTTGTTGTATATACAAGATATATCACAAGCACATACATCTGAAATAGTTATGAAATAAACATAATAATTGTCAAATATATTCCAAACAAATACCAGTAAATGAGTGTTTATTAAAATGTAAATCACAAATTAAAATTACAAATTGACAATTGAAAAACAGATTAGATATAACATTATCTGCACTCAAATTAGATCAGGGGCTTATTCAAGAGTGTAGGATAAGGGCATGGATAATTTTTTTCTGGTTTTGCTGACTATGGTAAAGTCTTAATGAAGTAATAAGTAATAATGAATCAAATGAACAATTAAATGTATACCTAGTTGCACTTCAGCCACAATTAACAAACATTGGAATCATGACAAAATATGAAGTGTACATGTTGACTTTATCAAACATATGTTGTTTGATTATGAATGGTTACTTCAGAAAAAAAAAAAGTAATGAAAAAATAATAATTACCCATTTAATGTGTATTACATTGTAAATCAATAGCAACACAATAAGGTCAACCCTGGATTTTGTAAACAAAAATGCAAAAACAACAATATAATTTTGTTTCAAAAGATATATTATGATATAATTGGTATAATTGGATCTAGGTGATGGTGTTGTATGGTATAAAGAATCAAGCAATATCTCAAATGATATTTTGCTTAGGATGATACAATTCATCAATTTACGCTGGATTTCTTGGTCAGATTAGAAGACCTTCCTGTCAGCTTAGCTTAGAGGATTTCGTTTTGCCGCCAGGGGTTGAAGAAGTGAAAGTGGTTTGATGAAGGAATTGAATGAGGGGATGTATGCATGATTGGCATGCAGATATCACCTTTCGGTCACAATTTCAGGAAGGGGTGAGAAGGGGCTATAGTATATATCTCAACACCAGTTCCGCATGTCTATTCCCTCTAACCAAGCGCACAAATGCTACCCATCTACTCAGGCATTTCATGCTTGTTCCTGCTGTTTGAAAAAATAGTCAAAATTTTATAGTTATGAAAAATATAAAACTTGGAGCAAAGCAATTTTTCACAGTGGATGTTTTACTTTCCAATTGCATGTGAATGAAAGATGGAGTCATCAGAGGAATCATGTTGCTAGACAGTTAAATACCAAATACCTTTCTGTATCCTTTTAGTATGGTTCCTAAAGAAGAATATCCTTCTTGGGATTTGAACTCTCCCATTTTACATTTCTTTTTAATGTCTAATTGCAAGTTGAAGACCCAACCCCCTTTCAACCAGTTGAAACCGTCTTGTAAAATTAATGTTCCTCCACTGTTCTACTTCAAAGACAAACATGAAATGTCCAGGTAAATCCCCCAATGAATACACGATGCCCATGATTACCTCGTCAGTCTGGGAGTTTCCAGGGCTGGGTTTGTTTTGTAGCAGAGCGAGTCGAAACTCGTAATAGCCAGAGAATATTTGCATGAGACTGGCAGATGCGGCTAGCCCAGCCTCGCTTTTTGGTGAACTCTTATAGCACTCAAAAAACTGCTGCAACACAGAGGACGACAGATAGGCACAGACAGAATATGTAAACTAAAGTACTTCCTGCACGGCCAGTCTGACAATTATAGGATTTATAACAATGTAATGTTCCATTTCATTACCACATCTATGTGTGTACACCTATATCTACTTCCTGAAACAAGCAGAAAAACATGACAGTTTGACAAGTTTACTCATGCAGGAAAGAGGTTAAAAGTTCAAAAAAAGAAAAAGAATAGTAATACATTTTTTAAATCCATTTCTGAAATTTTCTTTGTTCATACAGGAATTTTTCTCAAAGTTGATTGCTACTTATTTTAATTAGAAAATGTTTCAATCTCCTAAATGTTCTAAACCCAGAGATCACTTCTATGCACATGAAAAATCATGCTTGTAACAAGTCTTAATTTCTATGTTCAATCTCCAATTTCAATGTTAATTCAATTTTATTTTAAAATGTCTCAAAATCAAGTCTGCTTTAAGGTAATGAAATGTAATCATACTCGAAAGAAGGGAATTGGAGAGAAGTAGTCAGAAAGCATGTCAAAAATTAAACTACATTTTCATGCATTGATCAAATTTTGCTGTTTTCCATAAGAATAATCTAATAAAGTTATGATATGCAAGCATGTCTTACATAAATAACACATAAATTTATGAAATTACAACAAATGCACAACATCCACTACGAACAATAATTAATCATCTTGAATTGAAAACATTGCCATAGAAAGTCACTTTAACAAGGTTGTGCTAAAAGGTATCACAATGTAACACAAATCAATCAATTCCTGAATGAGTCAGATGTTTCAGTTTGATACCGAACATAGCAGAGGTATATTAACAAACTTGAATTCAGAATACAGTTCTACTGCAACAGCATTGAATATTGAATTAAAATGACTGAATTATTTTCCACAAGAGATGTCACAAAATGAAACATACTCTAAACATCAAATTAATGCAGAAATCCACCAAGTCTTAAACAACATACATGCAAACAGTTTATCACTGACGACAAATCATATTAGTCACAACATAAAGAGCAAGAATTAAGGCAAAGATCTTAGTTTGTCAGAGATGAGGTGATTTACCTGGCATATCTTGGTGATTATTTTTGCGTTCATACACCAGTTGGTTGAAAAGGTCATGTTCAGAAGCAACTGTAATTAGAAACAATCATTCAGGCTTGTTGCTTGAAGTTAAAGAGGCTAAGCTATCGTCTTCTGTCTGCCATGTTGCTTTGAGGGAAAATGACATGAAAAAAAGCCCTGTACATTTACTAAATTCACAACATTATTATTATTAAAAAAAACCTGCATGTATAACAAATGATTTAAGAAAAGACTAATCAACAATGCCTTTTCATGCCGTAGCAAGGGTTTTAACACTTGTAGCACCAATAAATGGCGTCAACTTCTCATTCATGTCTTTTTTATCAAGTGTGAGCTCTCAATTATCTTGCTGTAAAATCTAAATCAACCAAAATGTTATCCTTAGTACCATGTTTCAACTGGATTATGTTACAATCATGTACTGACAACATACTTGTATAAATGGGAATGTCCCCTTGAATTTTTTTTCCACAAAAATACCCTCAAAATATCCTTTTAAAATGACTCAGAGAATGTTTTGTAAATTTTTTTCATGTGGCTGAAATAAGAGCCAAAATACCATTTGTCCTCTGTTAAGTTCAAATCCCCTCGATAAATGTGCATCTCCATCTCCAAAATGCCAAAGTTCTGATTTTTGGTAGTATTCAATAATTGAAAAATGGCCACATTAATGTTAAGGAGACTAAATTCTAAGCTCCATTGCATGAAAATTAGTTAAATGACCCACTCAATACTACCGACTCATACTTCTCTTTGTGTTTGATGCATATATATAAGTTTCCAAATTATGTTAGAGTCATTGGCATGGGCCAATGTTTGATTTTTTATCATATATCGCTACTTTAAACTGCTAATTTCCACGATACTAAACCGAGATGTACTAAAATGACAAAATATTTTATTACTAGCCCAATGATGACAACACTTTTTAATAAATTTACAATGTTTTTACACATTGTATCAAAGAAAGATCCTGATCAACTGAACTAAGCACTTCTTACCTTTATAACCTCGACTTGAAGATCTTCAGACAAGTTTGGAGTGCAGTAGACAGCATTGAGGATCTGGACAGGCAGCCACGTCTCTTCATTGTTGTCGGATTCTATGTTAGACTGAAACCTCTCATCCATCAGTAGTTGCTGAAGAAAGAAGACATCAACATCACTGATCAGCAAAGTTTGGTTATACTATTAGTTTGTAAAAAGAGACAACCATTTTCAAAGATCAATCTACCAACAGGGTGTTATCAGATTTTTTCCTAACCTTTTTAGCTTGATAGAGGTGTAGAAATGTTTGCAGCAATAGCAATACAAATATAGCCATTACAAATGAAGTGTAAAACAAAACAACACACCTGAAGACCAGCTACTGCATGACCTGCAAGTCTTTTTGCTCGTGACTCAAGAGCCATCTGTAGTGGTTCCAGACACTTTCCTCTCAGTGTTGATGAAGAAGTACATGCCGTCAAGCCACCGTCTTCCAACAGAGCTGCATGACCAAACCAGACGATTCAGTAATTGACCAAACAAGCTCACCCAACATTCTTAAGCAACCCATACTGCAGATGCAATCATAATGAGTCCCTACCTACCTCCTCATTCTTACAGGAAACAGTATGTATCGTTTGTCCTCAAATGAGCGCCATTCACTTATTTTTTCAGCAGCCCTTGACCCCAAGCAGTGGTTAAAAAATACCATTGCCCAACACCCCATCCATGGTAAACTTTTAATGTAGGGCAAATAAGCTGCACACTTCAGCCAGTGGGCAAGTTAAGAAAATATTTCAATTCAAACTAAGAAATGAAAGTCAGCGTCTAATTTGAATACAGGCATTTCTTTTCTTATACCAACCTGGCACTTACTTTGTTAACTATTCTTGCCCCTCCATGGGGCTTATTAGCAGCCTGGCACATATTGGAGACCTTGCACTTATCAAAGGAAATACAGTAAAAAGTAAACCCTGTGAACTATATCATAAACAGGAAGTGCTGTTACATGTTAATGCAAATATATGTTACATAGTTAACGAAACCAAATTTCAACAACTAAAGAAGCTGTTCATTTAATGCGACCCTTTTGATAAATTTAATCTAAAAATACAAATGCCATAATATTTTTTAGACATTACTGCACATTAATACTGTAAAGATATTGATAACGATAAGCCTATTAAAAAAATTGTACAATGGTCTACAAAATTAACAGCTTACATGTTTAGATGATTGAATTTTTACTTAAATGATGTGAACTTACCTAATGCTGCTTCACAGGATTGACGAAGCGGAGCCAGCTTGGGTGCTGAAGCATCCTTAGCAAGATGGCCTAGCACTTCTTCAATGGTCCTCATGGTTATGGGTTGGATGAATGTATCTCAATTCATAATTTACGTCTTGGTGAGATTGAAGAGACAAAATCTTCCCCGTGTTGTCAATTCTTTGCACATGACATCACCCTTCCAGTTTTCGCCGGCATCATAGACCAGACAACAGTCTCACAGTCAGGGATTGCTACCGTTCAAATCATGATTTATGGTTATATTTCTATTGCTATTACACCTAGATGAGAGGTCAAAAAAATCCTCGGTATTTGTAACACTTCCACGAGTTTTCAATATAAATTAGTTTGAGTTATCAGATAAGATTCAATCAATCATGCAACTAAATTCTTACTGAAAGGCTCGATATGAAAATCAATGGAAATCAATTTGGAAATTATCTCCATCGACCGATATCCGTCCTCTTCTGGCATTTAAATTATCAAATGATCAAAAACCTTCATCAAAATACGTGGTATATATCAAAGAAATGTCAAAAATATGTTTACTTCAACTGAAAAACATGTATCATCTGCTCGCAAATGACAACTCGCACAAGCCCGCCTACGATCAAAACAATCAGTAGATGTCGCTTACATCAATTATCAATACTAGAGTTATCTCCCTTCGACCCCTTTCAACAGTGGGTCAATGTTTTGTATCATGAAAATGTATGAAGATGGAGTTAAACGTGTTTGTTGTGATTAGTGCAATTCTATATTTGAATATTTCCATAGAAAAATGTTATGTTCTTGCTCAATGATAATATGCTCAATAATTTGTTTATCCATGAACACAATGGATAATTGTTATTTTTGAATATCCTGTTGCATTTTGTTTATTCTTAAGGCAAAGGGACTGTATACCTAATTGTAAGTTAGAGAGTTAGTGAAAACATTTAAAAAGTGACAGCCTTTAGGTGTGTTTGATGAGGGGTATGGTATTGTCTTGATTTCTTTACTTACTTTCAGTTTACTATACATTTTGAATCACTTTGAAGTGTAGATGTCATTGCTCGCTATAGACTGAGTATTTGCAATTAAGGAATTCTAAGCAGGAAGAATTTTTTTTAATTTTTTGCCACAATAGTATAGGCTTTCATTAAAAATTCTTTTTCCTAGCATACTTGCCCTGAATGGAATGTGTTTTTACAATGAACATTAACCGGCCCATCATCATTTCATCAATAAATAACAATGTTTTTTTGTGGTAAAGCAAGGTTTTGCAGATAAAAAATCTTTCCTTTGAATTTACACAATGTTTTAGAGTATGCTTTATACTCCATCTGTCGGTTTGTAACCTAGGAATAACAAACTAGGGGACATTAATAATGGACAAAAAATACTTAAGAATATAGTTATGTTAATTTAGAATTATAACATTGATCTTATTATTTGTTGAAACAGAAGATATTATTCTTTAAAATTTAAAAACCCTATCATATGTTGTCCAGTATAAATGTAACTTTGCTTCGCATAATGGTTTCTGTCCCATAGTTTCATAACTGAAACAGTTTCTTGTAAGTTCATCAGTATTTAGATAAGACAGTTTGGCTGAAGCAGCTACTGTGTACCAGTTTGATAATGTTTAAGACTTTTCATAAAATATGAACTTATCAGCAGACGATAGTGTTGATTCTCTAAAGCATGGTCACTTTTTATCTTACTATCACCGTTAACGGTTGAAATATTCATGTGCTAAAGTAACATGCCTTAGTTCTTTGCTGTTACTACTGTCTAAGGGAATGAAATCCACATTGAACATAATTATTGAAGAAAATAGTATAACAATCTTCACATTGATGTTCCTCTTTCCAAGCACAACAAAGTGATCAATGGTTCAAGATCCTTGATTTTATCTTCATTGTAGCTTTCAATGGGAATCTAGATTTTCTCAAGTAATTGATTTTTTAGCTCATTTTCAGACCTGATGGGATTATGGCATGGCATGGCGTCCGTCCATCCGTCTGTCCGTCCATCCGTAAACTTTTCACTTTTTTGACTTCTTCTCCAGAACCAATGACTCTAGAGAGCTGAAATTTTATGTGCATACTCCTTGGCAAATGGGGATTCTAAGTTGCAGATTTCGTGACCCCATGACCCCAAATGGGGTCACAAGGGTCAAAACCTTAAAAATCTATTTTAAGCTTCTTCTCCAGTTCCAAAAGGTCCAGAGAGCTGAAAAGTTGTGTGTAGACTTCTTGGCCAATGGGGATTCTAAATTGTAGATTTTGTGACCCCATGACCCCAAATGAGGTCAGAGGGGTCAAAACATGAAAAACCTATTTTCATCTTCTCCAGTTCCAAAAGGTCTAGAGAGCTGAAAAGGTGTGTAAATTCCTTGGCCAACGGGGATTCTAAATTGTAGGTTTGGTGACCCCATGACCCCAAATGGGGTCACAGGGGTCAAAACCTAAAAAACCTAATTTCATCTTTTTCCCTAGTTCCAAAAGGTCTAGAGAGCTGAAAAGGTGTGTGTAGACTCCTTGGCCAACGGGGATTCTAAATTGTAGGTTTGGTGACCCCATGACCCCAAATGGGGTCACAGGGGTCAAAACCTAATTTCATCTTTTTCCCTAGTTCCAAAAGGTCTAGAGAGCTGAAAAATTGTGTGAAGACTCCTTGGACACTGGGGATTCTAAATTGTAGGTTTGGTGACCACTTGACCCCAAATGGGGTAACAGGGGTCAAAACCTTAAAATCCTACTTTCATCTTCTCCAGTTCCAAAAGGTCTTGATAGCTTAATAGTTGTGTGTAGACTCCTTGGACAATGGGAATTCTGAATTGTAGGTTCGGTGACCCCTTGACCCCAAATGGGCAATGGGCCTTTTTTATTTGATTGTGAATAACTTTTAACAAAGTTACCCGTCTCGGACGTTGGGACAGGCTATCTTTCCTACACTGCCCATGACCCCATGGTCTAAAACCAAACACCTATTTCTATCAAAAGTCTAATGAGCTACAGAGCCCATGGCTCCATTTTTTGATTATTTGATTTGTTAAGAAATTGAATTCCACCCAAAATATATAAAAATGATTGGGGATTGTGGAGTTGATTCATTATTCCAGATTCTTATTACTGATGATTCAGTATGAAATAATCAACCAGGTTCCGAGGAATAAAAGTTCAAAAATATTGACCGAGATAAGAACTCGTTCCATCAAGGGTCTTCCTCTGAACATTCTTCATTCTAAACAATGCTCTGAGAACAGCCCCTATCGTCATGTTTCTGACAGAAAGCTCAGCTAACATATCGCAAGGCCTCCTGCAAAATTCCCTGGAATGCAACTTCTGTGAACCCTTATTGTACATGATTGTCACCATCTTTCTTAAAATTCAATGATGTGCTCTGTCCTCTGATGACTAAGTTTTGACTGCAAAAAGCTGGTGAGAGAACATGCGACTGTAAGGGCTGTGCTCAGACCGTTGCTGGGAAGAGGCCCCTCGATGGAATGAGTTCAAAACCTATTAGAGTCAATATTTTGAAACGTTGATTCTATGAAACAGTTTTTCAAGAGACTGACCCCTGAATAGGCATTAACATATCCAAATGGAGGGATTCCAGAATAGTATTGTTTAAGGTCATGCAATGGTTAACTTGTAAATACTGATATATAACTAAGGTTTTAAAATCATTTGTCCCTCAAGAAATCAACTGTTTAGCCTGCAAAGGGCTAACTTTATTTGAAGGCTTTATAGCTGTTGCTCACAGAGACACTCGAAAGCACCTTCACTGTTCAAACACAAAGACGCAAGTTTAGTTTTAAAGATATTTATTGCCAATTGTGATGATAAACATAGCATAGTCAGATGAGACATGACTATATGGTTATGTAAAATGCACCACCTTTACTTCCAATTTAGCCTGGTACATTCTTTCCTGTTCTGCATAATATGTGCTGATCTCTAGTGAATGTTTTATAGATCTAAATCCAACATCAATTGTCTCTCAATATTTTGGCAAAATCAGACATCAAGTTGAGTGTGATGGCTATTTCGTGACTTGCAGATACTGGAAGCCTCTACGAGAAGGTCTATACAGGTAATGCTGGGTATGAGCTTAGGATAGTAAAAGGGAGAAATAAGTACAAAATGTCATTTTGCTTGGAATTATCTTCAATTTTTCAATGAACAATCAATAAGACAGTATTTTACATTGTTTGTCCATATTGATAATTAAATGTGATTAAAACATTTCTAAAAATCTCATATTCCAATATCAAGAGTAGAATAAGTTAGAAAATGCAGAAAGCCTGTAGGATATTCTGTATACAAGTGCTATGTTACATTACATAGAAAAATCAAAAAGACTTCATATACATATATATAGTTTCACTGAATATGTTTCCTTGTGATGGATCCAGTTTAGTATCACAGAGTTATGTCCCCTTGTGGCAGCAATAACTCCAGATGGAGCCACTGAGATCACTCACAATGCATCACTTGTGGTTGTGTAATTAAGGCCTTAAATATCTTTAACCTGTACTGGATAGCCATCATTAATAAATGATTCCTACAAAAATAATTTTATTTATAAGTACCCTCTCTCACTGTAGCAACAAGCATTGCATTGCCTAATAGAGAATACAGCAGTGTTCTAGTCAAATTCTACTATAGCTTCAAACTTATTGTTCACCAGGGAAAGGGCTATTTACACTGGACACCCAGTTTGTTGTTCAGGCACTGTGTACCTCGATTCAGTGATAACCAACATCTCAACTGGCCATGAAAATAGGTTGCTTACTTTTAGGGAGAAGTTACTTAGTTGTTATCACAGATAAGGAAGAGCCTCTTAGAGCCCTGCTGTAATTAAGATAGGTCACACAGAGTGCTTCAAGATTTAAAGTATATCAGCACCGTCATTCTATAACAATGTCGCCAGCATTTGTCTCATAGAACTCCAAACAGTATAGTTTCTTGAAATTAATTTTATTTCTGTTTTAAAGTTTAATCTCATAACAATCATTTCATATGATATTCTATTTTTCAATTTTCCTTTAACTAGAGACGTTTGAGTCAAACCAATAGATAGGTAGGTTCACACTGCATTTGGGGCATACTGTATGTAAAATTCACAACATATATACAGTAAATGTATATAGCTATTATTGTCGAACTAACGCACAAAATGTTTACTTACTGTATAAAGCATCTGTAAAGTCTGGTTACAAAATATAAATTGGATACAAAAGGCAGCATCAGATATCATGTAGATTCGTGACCAACATAATTCACCTCTGCAACCCTCAGAGTCAGTTTCATTTTTGATTTAACCACTAAACGATTTTGAATTTGCTTAAACTACTTAGTATTACTACCTAAAAAACATATTGGTTGACCTTATCAATGAATCCCTTCTTGGATAATTTGTTGGACCTCAAGCCAGGGCATTATCATACATCAACAGGTTTTCTGTCTGTATTGATAGTTTTCTCAGATACCTTCATATAATTAACAAAACAAGCCTTGGCAATTCCTGGACAATCAGTTAACCTCCATACGATAGATCCCGACCTGAGCAAGAAGACTCAGTTTGAGTGATGGTGGCATGACATCTTCCACACATGGTACAAAGATATGTGGCTATAGCATAACTTTCCTTAGTTCCTGTAAAGTGTATTCAGCGTGAGGAACAAATGTCCTCAGGCCGTGTTTGAGAGTCCTATGTTTCTCTGTGGATGGTAATGTCCTGTATAAATCCACTACTGTACAAGTGGCAGGCAGCACAAGTTGTTCACATGCTCTCAAACTCGTCCACTCGCCGCTTGGTGTTGCCCTGACGGATCTGCTTCAGTGTCTTGTACTTGTCACGCCCTGCCTTCTTGTTTTCTTGATGAAGTTGGTCTGTCTTCGACATCTTCTCTTCATGACGAGCCTCATCCAGTTCAGAACTCAATGCCTACAAGTTGATAACATTTCATCAGATTTGTTATCTAAAAGCAGCATTTTATCTAAATTCAAAATTGTAAAACAATTTTTTTTTCTGAATATATTCATTTTTTTAGTTTTGATTAATGTAGACAGTGCTGAATACACAAATACAAAAAAGTCACATTTAAGAAATAAATCATCTATGACTGACACAAAATGTAATCTGATAAATTCTGGTTGACAAAATTCAATATCAATCAATAGAAACCAGGGAACACTGATACTTAACCTTCAAAAAACACTACCGATGAGAAATGCACAATTTCTTTGGAGTTTTCAAAATCGACTTTCCAACAACTTGATATCTAATTATTTATCATGACGATAGGAAAGTTTATAATTCATTGAACTTACCTTCAGCTTAGCACTGAGAGACTCGTTTGTGTCCGCGATGACTTGGCGCTGTTCCTCAGGGCGAGCAACATTCAAATAGTTCTCCTCAATCTGCAGATGGGATGCTGGAATGGAAAGTATTGGATGTTCAATTTTTAATCTTCTTAAATACTTATAGGAAGTAACACAATTTCAGAAAAATTACATTAAACTCCTCCTCATTCATAAAAGAATTAAATCTCATCTGATTAATATCTGTTAGAGCTTCCAATTCACATGCTGAACACATGAAACACTATGGTAGGTTCAGATATTTATTGCATGAAAGCAGATTCCAAGGTTTGAAAAACTTGTTTTGTGAACATGTAAACGAAGTTTCAGGTGAAGTTGTCATGAAGAGCCTTGATTTAATTCAAATGATGAACTGCAGTCAATGATAAAAGATGAGCTTTAAAGTTGTGTAACAAATAGCTGAGGTAGAGATATCGCACCCAGATCATGAGAGCAAGAGGAACGCATGTGAAACCAAAGACAAATATTTGAGCCCCAACAATGGGAAGCCACAATATTATCTACTAGCAAAATCGCAGCAAGATTTTAATTATTCATACAATGCCCTAGGGCAAAATATCTTTCTCATTGTAATGTCACATCATGAACGGTGCTTACAAATCAAAGTTTGTCTTTGAAGTTTCATTCTAAATAGGGAGGCGGTGGGCAATATGCCTACAACTGTGCCTTGATATTATTATATATTGCCCACTCAAGCTTGAAAGATTTAAGCACTCTTGTAGTAAACATAGTATGAAATGGATACTGGAACAATATACTCTGATTATAAACAAGATGAGTCAACTTACTTCCATGCTCCTCGCTATCATCATCGTGTTCCTGGACGTGGACAGCAGCATTGAGCCTCTCTTCCATTTCACGGCGGATACGCTCTTGCTCCTCAAGCTCAGCAAGTTGACGGGCACGCTCCTCCTCCTTGGCGCGGAGAGCCTCCTCAAGTTCTCGCTCCTTCCTCTCAGCCTCCTCGCGGGTCTTGTCGAGCTCACTCTTGATGGAGTTGACATGCACCACCTGCTCCTGGAGCTCGCTCTGCTGGCTCTCCAGGGCTAGCTTAGCCTGGTTCAGTTCCTCCTCCTGTCAGTAGAAATTATGTTATATTGGGGAAAGTTACAATCTTAACGTTTTACCTCAATTTACTTACTGACTTTTTAATTAATTATTGCTGAATACTTTTTCAAATAGTAAAATCAAACTTCTCTCGCAGGGCATTAATCATACAAGTCTCATATTCTGTGTCAGATTTTCAGCATACTGCACCATAACTTGACAGTCAAATCAACAAGGTAACTAGATGATATGAACAACCACCACACGTTAAAACAAACAGCAGCGATGCTTGGAATAGGTGGTAATGGCGACTGGTGACAAGAGTTGTTCAGAGATAGCATGTACTGACCAGTTTGAGCCTCTCCTCCTCCTTGAGATGCTCAGCCTCAAGCATCCTCTGCTCGGCCTCCTCCTTCTCCATTCGGATCCTCTCAACCTCCTCCTGCAGCCGCCGCTCCTTCGCAATTGCTTCATCCTGCTCAGACATCTTCTTCTGCATGCTCTCAAACACTGAAATACAGCGTCACAATGTCAAGTTAGCTGACTTCATCCATTTCACAGACAGACAAAATTGTGAGATTGACATCTTCAAGTTAATCTTTATCGAAGTAAAAGACCCTGGTTCATTTAAAAGACAATGACTTGGACATTTTCAAATAAAATTGATAACAATTTTGGACCACCTTCAAAATAATGCTGTTTGACATTATTGCAGAAAACTATCATAAAAGAGCAACTTGTTGACCATAAAATAAGGTCATATGTCTTAATAGAACCTATCGATAATAATGCACTCCAATAAACTTGAGACATTTCTTTCCTTTGGCCACTGTCGGAAATGGGTTTTGTCTATCCATCCTAGCAGGAAAGATATTCAACACTGAAAGCGCTTTTCTTTGTTCACAATCAAAATATTTTGATCTCTAAATAATTCCTACTGTTAAATAATTACCTCAATAGGAATATTAATTTTGTAACAGTAGAAAAAGAATGAATAAAGACTCACAAAGTTGTTTTTCTTCGTTCTCCCTCTTCATTTGTTCCCGCTCCTCCTCCAGTAACCGTAGTCGTTCCTGAAGTGCTTTCTTTTCACGTTCTTCAATTTCACGCTGCTGCTTCTCACGCAGAAGTTCATCTCTGGAGTAGACAATAAGAAGGGTTAGTTTTCACTCTAAAATCTTTGTTAAGTATTTATTTGCTTACTCAAATCCAGTTAGAATCTTATCAGTGTGTGAATAAAAACCAAGCATTATTAAGTTAACAACATGAAGCAAATGGGGTTGACATAGTGACCAATAAAATCCTCAAGTATGACACACAGGTAGTATTGCTGACATAAGTTGACTGTTTCTTCATGCTTGGTGTCTATTTAACCTCCAACAATCTGTTCATTCTGGTATTTCCATTAATAAAAGTCATCAAACCATCATATGATTGATGTCAGTCACATGTCAACTAAAAATCAGTCTCATATCATATGATTCGCTCATTCATTTGTGTGTCTAACTTTCAGCCACATGGACAACTTCATCAAATAATCCCAGAATAAAGAATATTGTTAAAAAGGTCTTAATCCATCAATGAAAGAAGAAAAATATTAATTTATTACTCGATTATCAGTCAAATTTAGTATGGTTTCTGTGAAATAATCATGCTATCAGTCAAAAAAATTACGATCATGTTATTTTCAGAGTAGAGTGAAAACTCAATGGTTCTGGAGTTACACATCATAAACCACAACATAAAAAAATTCAAATTTCAAACTTTTAAGATAAACAAGGTAATAACTTTTCAAAAGACATATATCGTTCACTTATTTATATTTTGATCGGCTTGTCATACTTTCTTAATCCTTATTTCAAGCTCGGAATTGTTACATGAGTGGATGAAAACTACACTTACCTCTCCCTCTGTCTGGCAAGTTTCTCATCGCGGGCCTGAGCCTTCATTTGTTGAACTTCTATTGTGTCTGGTTTCCTCCTCCTCATGTACAACTCGTGATTACCCATACACAGAGCTAAAATTCTCTTGTTTATTCTAAGGCGGGGAGCGTAAAAGATAAAGTCCTGAAAAAATACACATTTCTCCTCATTTATGTTGTTCAATTATTTTAACTACAACAGATTGATCACAACAAAATTTGGCGATTTACATTTTTATAGTATGAAAAGGTCGACAATATAAAAAAAAAAAGTTTTTATGTTTTTACGTTAATAAGTTCTTGACATTGCTTTACATATAACATTAATAAAGTGCAAATCATTTGATCCTGAAATATACAATTTTCAGTGATAATTCAAATTTCAATACATAATACATAGTTACAGGAAAAACATCTCAAAATACTTACTGGTGCTTTCTTGTCTATTGGTTTTATAACAAATTTCTTGTCATTAAAAGAAATGTTCCTAATTTCACTCCAGGGGAAACCAATTTTAGGTGTTAGTCTGAAAAACAACATTAAACATTTAAATTGCAGTCTTAAAACAATGTATTTTCACTTAAAACTGTCATTTGTTTATCAGATTTCAATCAATCATATGACAATTCAATTATTTCCAACATTCATATCTGGGTTAAGGTAATTTCGTTAACTATAGAAAGAGTTTTGAAAATGATACCAATGAAAAAATACTCACTTATCATCTTTTTCATATACATTCAATCCAAGTGCATCTACTCCTAGACTCAGTTCTGTTCCTTTCTTATTTTTGATGTCGAAGTAATTCACACCATACATTTCAAGGTCCTGTGCTATTTTGAGGTACTCCATCATGGCATCTTCCCTGTGAACCAAGAACAGTGAAAAGCATGCTTAGCCTTGTTGAGTGTTGGCCACTATCATCTATAGAGCATGATACAAATTAAACCATTGATATTCCATTGTTCAAATCTTCAAAGTAAGTTGAATCTGGTTATTTCTATCATTAAAGCAGGGATTGAAAAAGCTAGGGCCCATGGGCCTTTCTGCACATTGGATTAACAAAATGGCCCATTCAAATTAGAAAATTTACCATTTCATCAAGGAAATGAAATCTAGCAAAAACAGCCACAAGAAATAATAGTCATGACATACTTAACATTCATAAAGATCTCAGAGGAAGATGATACTTCCATTGCTGAAATTTGCTTAACCACGGTCAGTGAGGCTTTCAGGAAGACCAGTTGTAAAATTATTGCATTTCTATTTCGTGATAATACAGGCCTGTGTCAACTATAACATGCAAACCAACAATTCCCCTTTCAGGCATATATTTAATTCAGATTTTCCTGTATTGCATCAAAGTTTGTGGTTTGAGTGCAGCACCCTAATTGGTATTTAGTAGCAACCTTCAGAAGATTGCTCATCAAAGTTCTGAATTAATATGCTAAGAAGTTACTTTGTGGTTTTACTAACGCCTTTTGGAGGGAAATAGTAGCTAAGCATGAAATTCTACCATAATCATCTTAGACATGATGAGTGGAAGTATAACAAGGCAAGAAGTTGAACTTACCGAGACATTCCTTTATGTTCAGCAAACCAGGTGGTGACTCTCTCTTCCCACTGTTCCTTTGTGAGTTTGTGTTGGTCGTAGACTCTGATGACAGAAAACAATGGTCATAAAATAGCATTGAACAGATGGATTGTGCAAAGAGGTAAGACGACATAAACATCCCCAACCCTTGGAATACTGTCCTTCTATCATGGCAAAAATTTTGCAAGTTTCATTGAAAATTCCACCTATGACAAACTATAAAAGTTAATAAGAGCAAGATTCATAGACAATAACTTCTTAAACAAACATTATTCTATGCATCTTGTGTTCATTATATTAATGCTATTGATATGCAATGATGCAAAAAATAACAACAGAATATGCAATTGACACTGACCTTTGTGGCAATAACCTGTCATTGGCGAGGAAACCTGGTTTGTTCACTTCAGGGTTGTAATCATGATATTTTGCTTGACAGCTATAGGAAGCAAGGAGGACAGCTGTTTCAGGAGGGCAGTAGATCTCATCATTCAGGATGTTTTCCTTCACTTGCAGGAAAAACATTCTCTGGAAAAAAAAAAGCAAATTTTATTGCAACCACCTACAATTAAATGACCCATTGATCAACTTCTTGGTTGGTCCTAAAAAAATTATGTCTCAAAATTCAAAAGTGAGATATAGACACTATTAAGTTAATCAGATATCAGTTTTGACAAAAACCACATTGTAAGTAGTCAAAGAAGATTCTAAAAGATTTTCATTGTCTTAGTTCAACAAGCCTTGAAAGTTTACTCTTGATTTTAATTTCCATGTCTTCCATACCATCTCTTTCCTTTAGAGTAAATGTAACTACATATAGGTATTCATATAAATAAATAAAAATAAATACTTTGTTCATAAACTCTTTATTTCATTAAAACTCACCTGTGTGATGTCCTGAATGAGTTCTTCTGATACATCTTCTGGGAAGAATTTTGCCCTGAATTTGAACTGTAGAGGTGTTTCTTTTCTAACATCTTGACCTAGCACCTGAAACAAAATAAACAACATCATATATGTTCAGTGAATGGATTATTGTTTCCATATAAAACAGATTTGATAACCAACTTCATTAATAAATTAGACTATGTGTTTTTAGTGATATGCTTGAAATTCAAAATCAACAGAAGACAAATCTTAACTTAACACATACAAGTAGTCAAACATTGGATTTATTCTTCATAGCTAGAGCATTAACGATGTAAATTCTTTCTTGATATTCAACTTTTATTACCTTTTTATTTAATTTCAGCCATGTTGAAAAATCTTTACTATCTGTATATTGGAGTCCAAAGAACCATATTTCTCTGAGACCTATTGTTTTGACCACCTGGAAAAGAGTTACAACATTAAAGTGAAAATGCAATATTGACAGATATGTAATCATAAGGTTATATAAGAGACTCTTATTGATGTGCATTATATCAGCGCTCAATTAAAACAAAGTTGTTTTCAGAACAAATCATAACAGGAACATATCACCAAATTTAACATTAATTAAAATAATTGCTATAATAAACTGCCAAGGAAGTAGTTTTAAATTTTAATTACTGCTAAATCATTATATCATTCACTTTTTCGAACCACTGAATAATGACAAAAGGTTCACATACAGTATACAGTAACTGAATTAACTCTTACCTGGTCAAATAACTGTTTGCCAGTTGTGTTGGGTTGGATCGCGAACTCAAGTTCCGCGTCCATAGTGACAACGCGGACATTGACCTGCAAATTAATATAAACATCTTAAACATGTCATGCTATGAAGTCATGAAATTATGAAGGTTAGAAATCATGTAAATATGCAAGTCTAGGTGTTATAGAATATCTACATCTCCTTTCTGTTTCAGTGGCATTTACACATCATTTCAACTGTCAAAGCTTGATTCAACATTTTGGTGACCTATTCTTATTTTATTTCTTACTTTTAGTTTCTATACAGTCACTTTGATTAAATCATTGATTCAAGCAAAAGTAAGCGCGTCTTTCAGTTCAGACAGAAGCCACCTAAGATTTTGGACCAGTGTGACCCTAAACTAACATAGATAAAAGAAACATAAAATATACAAGTTTCATTGCACTGATTTTCCACTTCATTTCTGGTAAAGAATTCGCATTGATGAAACTGCACTAGCGCTATCAAACATAATGTACAGTTAGGTTCTACAGTATATGTATTTTGAGCTGTTTAAAAGGTTTTAAGTATAAAAATTGGCAATATACAGAACAAATTGTGAGAGAATTAAAAAATACAACTTGCTTTTCACCTTTTTGCTAAGATTTTAGTGTTGCACAGCAGTTAGAAATATTGTGAAAGACTGCACTACAATAAACAAAATAGAAATCACACCCTACCATTTTAATAGACTTGATCCAAGTAACTTAACATTACCAATTATTTCACAGAGCCAAAGACTAATTCTGTAAACTTTTTAACTGATTGACAGTATTGTCCTTGAAATTGTAAACAATTCAAACACATGGGAACATAAACGTTCACGCATGTTGCATTGAAATGTCAAAATATCATCAAATAGATATCTGACTCAACGAAATCATCATGGTTTCGTCATTGATAAATGTCTACTTTCTGTTTGAGAGGCAAAACCCTAGAATCATCACCTTCCCTCTGAAGTGTGATTGCTTTGATTTGTCAAACTATTTAGTTTTCTAGGCATAACAATTATTTCATATTATTCATTTTTTATCACCTTGAACTTGTGCAGTGGAAATGAATTATTCTTTATCACATTGATGCATAACGAGTTCACATGAATGTGTTCCATGATTCACTGAAAAGTTAACCTCACAAAATTCAGGAATCCGAAACCGTTTTATAAGGTCACAATGACCCAAAGCATAAGGAGTCATGAGACCTCAAAGTCTGATAACAGTTCTCAACAGCAAATCATACAGCTAGGAGCAAGTCAATTTTCCAGCAGAGCCTTTGCCTTATTAGACAGAACATAACACATGCATTATGCAGTGCACAAATAAAGTTTCCCATTAACCACTGGCATTAGACAGGCAGTTGACTCTGCACATAATAATGAAGCATTTAATTGGCTTCTAAGATCTGCTTTGTGAGTTGACTAGCAGCAGCAGCAGGGAGCAGAGCAACAGTCATCAACATGTGCCCTGCAGAACAAGCCTACCAGTACAAGCAGTATTTACAGCTCTGACCTAGTTTCCACACTCCCACTGTAAGCTTTACTCCAACATTCCTCTTTTTATTACTGGATCATTTTTGGGTGAATAAATCCCTGAGCAAATGAAGCGGGAGCGAGGAGGATTTAAATTAGGCTAGAAAGCAGTGCTTGTTTCAGTGCTCATTGTCTGCCAGCATGTCCAACTAGACTAGCAGTTTGTATGAGTCATAAATGTCAGTCCAGATGCTGTACGTTTTCACACAAGGAAAGTTCAAACAATCACTCATGCTGTGACTCATAGCTAATTTAATTCAAATTAGTACATTCGACAGAAATATGATAACCTAATTGTTTCAATCATGGCGAGCTTGACATCTGACTTATTCTATGTTAGGAGTAGTAATATCACTGTGCTTTCAGAAACGCCCTACACAATCTAATTCATAATCAAGAAACTCTTATAAACTCAATCATTAGCTGGTTCATTAATGACTAAGTATTAAGTTAGATGAATACTTGAGATATATAGGATTGTTTCCAAGTAATTATTTCACAGAACTATCAAAACATTTTCTAGAAAATACATACAAGTCACTTAGTCAACTTTGTAATAAACTGAAATATGATTCATACTACTTTCATTTTGGAATTGAGGATTATATATATATATATATATATATATGTTTAATATTAACATCACATAATGGGAATGGATTGAATTTCTTATGCTGGCCAAAACACAAAAATATTACCAAATAGATATATACACAATTGTTTGATACTATCACATTGGGAAACGCACGGGCCATGAGATGAAAAATGGCCCATTAAAATTAGAAAATTTACTTAGGCTACAAGCGGGAATGGCCCATTCAGAATTCCTGAAAAAGAATGATAGCCCCAAAATGGCCCATTGTCAAAGTTGTCCTTCCAAACACAATCGAAACATGAAAATATATAATTAGTACTACTTACCGGCTTCGGCATCTTGATTTTTTATCCTCAGCCGCCGTATAGAAATATTATGTTAGAGATCCCCCTTGAAGACAAGTGTCGTGGTAAATTCCCTGCAAGAAGAGTGAAGTGTGAGAGGTATTTCTGATTGTATATTTGACAATGGGTGGTGCAACTCCCCCACACAAGTCAACGAGCCCCCAGTGACATCATCCCACCTGTCTGATACAGGCTGGGTGTGGTCACTGTGTAGATAAATATACTGTCACTCTACATGAGACCCACCTCACTTGATAGACACATCAGCTCATTAATCAAAATAGCCGTAATGATTCAGAGCTTGAAACCTCCCATGTTATATGCATTGCTCATATTGACAAACACAACCTTTTCTTCGATTAGTAAAAAAGTTTAACACTACTTTGAATAAAGTTTATGGGCAATTTTCAACACATACATTAGTGCCCAAATTAATTGAACCAATAAATAGCTTGTTGATGTAAGCTTAAGTGGTTAATATTTATTACTAATCATGATTTAAATAATCTTTTCAGTGTGATAAGTCACTTACGGGAGGATTTTGCACTACGTCAAAAACTCAGTGTAAAAGTCAAGTCAATATGTTCTTTAAATTCTATAAACAATATCAAAATCATTGAAGTTTGGTTACTATTTTAGTGAGTCAAAGGTAAAATTGTGTTAAGGAAGTGACCTGGGACTTTGATTTTTAAACATTGAGACACCTTTTGTTATCATACGACAGAAAATATGGAGAATAATAAACTTTAACAGCAGAATGTACAAAAGGGAGAGTGATCCAAAATAATTCATAAACCAGTGACTGATAATGATAACATACCAAAAGGTTAATTCCCACAACATACAAGAAGGAAGTTTTTAATCATAAACTTGTGGTCAAAACAGAACTTACAGTGTCATTGTTAAGTGAATTCGCATCAAAGCACTCATACAATTCAGAAATAACCTTGACCTTGATACCTTTCCAAATAACTGATAGGAGCATGAAAAGGTCTTTACCTACAGTAAGCCTTGATGTTATTCATAAAGATTCTTACTTTTTTCAAAAGATTCATTTAGATGAAGAGATTAATACCCTTCTGCACACAAGTTAATTTGCTATTTACAAAATTTTAACTACAGCCGTTAGGGCTAATTCATAAGGTAAAATCATTTTAGAAAAGCAAACATAATGAACATGCAACATTGTATACCCCTTATCTTGGAATATCAACGACAAACTTTGATTCCAACTAAAATGGATAATACATTAGAGTCATTAAAAAAAATGTAACTCAAAATACAGACTGTAATCAATATGAAATATCCGAGATGGAAACTTTTTAAATTGATCTTTAAGTTACTTCATAATTATTTGATCATTAGTTAAATAGTTATTCAAATAGAATCACTAGCACCGATACACAATTGACTACCAAATATTTAACATGTGATCCTGAACTAATAAAAATCACTCAGCATAAAACATAGTACTATAATCTGGAATAATATTTAGATATCACTCAATTATCCCTGATCATTTAGCTTGGGTGAGCTGATCAGGATTATTTGGAGTAGTGGTAGAAAAGGGGTGTGTCTTATCAAGAGGACTTGACAAGTAATATAACTGTCAAAACTGACAACGTAAACCTGGTTTGAAATCCTGATCTACATCCTAAATCTTATACCATGTGAAAGGGGAAAATTAACATGTTGGGAAATTGTAAAACTGGTAAGTTGTTAACTGCAGTAATCAGAACAAATAAGTGAACTATCAGATTGTCAGGCATAAGGAAATACAGAAAATAACTAAGCTTTGGCTTCTAAATAGTTAGAAATCTATTTAATCTGAAGCAACATTTGAGAAACGTTCATAAGGATTCAAATACGGCGGTTGACTGAGCGTTGTCGCTCTGTAGAAAACGTGTCCCCTCCCTTATGAATTTGAATGGGGGTACAGTGTCACGTTGCTGGCGGGACAGAAACACCCTTGCCACGACTCCAAAGGCAAGGCGCCTAAAACTAGTAATCCAAACGTGTAATATAGATCCGACAGGAATAATCAAACAGAGCACAGCACAGAACAGAAACTTTCAGCTCCGATCCATGTGTACGAACACACCTCAAATCGCAAGGTAAAGCCACTGACAGCTAAGCAAAGTATCCAACGGCAAAAACTATCTTCTGCACAACGGCAGCAATAATGGAGCCTTTCCTGCACTTGTATCAACGGAATGAGTGGTCGTAATCACTCTAAAACAACTTCTGAGCCCATAATCAACTCACCCTAGACCTGTCAATGTTGAATAGCCTACTTTTGTAAAGCACCGGTTCACAAGATGGCCGTCATAGGGTGGGACCGATGTCAATCAATAGCTAGACCCCTCTACGACGTAATGCCTCGTTCTGATTCACACTACTTCCGCCGGAGGTGGACGACGCCCCGTTTGTACAATTTTAAAGGAGCAGGCTCACCTTTAAATTGTTTAATAATGGAATGTTAACATTTCACGTTTGGATTAAATATAAAAACCAAACGATCAAATTTTAGATTGTTAACTTGCTAGGATAACGATCAGTCGGCTTCTGACATACGTATTTTTTAAAACTTAACTAAACTCTAAAGGGCATTTAGAAGTGATATAAATAAGAATGACATTTTTCTGGATAACAGATAGCTTAATTAAACCAAGAAAGTTGAGATGACCTGTAGGCCTATTTCTTCTCTCTGCAGCTAGATTATGCTGGTTTATTGCAAGTCTTGTTTGTCCATATTTTTCTACTTAAAAGTGTTTGTCTTTAAAACATCATTAAGAGTAAATGCGTTTTCTTTTTCATATTATAATGTTGCATTCATTTAAACCATGCCTAAAGTTGTAGTAAATTAATGTCGATGAAACCTCTTTCAATTGAATATCTACATTTCATAACTAGTTAACAGATAAATGCCAAACATTCTGGCCCAAGAACATTGTGAAAAGTGTATTTGAACAGATATAAACATTCTCTAATGTGTATGAAATTGTGAGTACTTTTTTTTATAAAACATGTACCTATCACAGGCATCGAAAGTATCCTCTCTCTTGCAGCGGTGTTTTGTTTTCACGCTATCTGAAATGTGGCGGTGTTTTTGCTCGTGAGTATAGTATGTGCATGCTTGATGATGGTGGACGGCTTATGATATATTCCAACGATGACAAATTTGAAAATTTTAGGAGACCTCATCCCATTTTTCATAAAGAAGATTGCTTTCATAATCTCCAAATATAATGGAATCATATTTGACACCCTGGTCACAATGCACAGTGAGTGATTGCACAGCGCCACCTAGGCTGTCACATTTGAATCACTATCACAATGTGGCGACGATTGCCTTCGAGGAAATGATTACTTTCATTGAAAGAAGGCGTATACAGCGGATTGTTGATAAGATATCGTATCACTGACCTTTTACTAAGTATAACAAATCAAAGAATGATGACGACTGAATTTGAAATATAACACTGTGGATTGCGTTTTGAAATGCTATTATGTTTCAAAGTAGAAGGGAATCTTTGCAGATTTCCCAGCAGGCATCTGACGTCATTTCGACGTCGATATTTGGTTGATTTCAGGTCAGGACGTCGATCAACCAATGTTCGACGTTGGAACAACGTTAGTTTCCTGACGTTGAAATTTGGTTGTTGTTTTTTTACGTTGTTTCAACGTCATCAGAACAACTTAAAACTGACAATTGATCACTTTTATAACATTTCATTATTATTAATAACATAAAATAAGTTATGGATTGTTTTAAAGAATGAAATAAAAATGCAAAAAACGAAAAGCTATCATTGACATTTAAAAGTGTTATTAATATAGGATTTAGATAAATAAAAGTTAATTTCTTTCAATTTCACAATAAAGGGAGGTAACCCTGTCCCTATTTTAATTAGAGTTAACAAGGTAAATGGTATTTTTTAACAAGTTTTATTTTTTCAGTTATGTTCACAACTGACAACATAAATTTTCGATTTAAATAAAGTTAGTAGTTCTTACAAAACGGTAATTGCGCATTTGTAACAAACATTTTTTTGGTTACAATTTGATTTAAATCGTTGATGTGTCACATAAACATGAATGCCCTCACAACTAGAAATAATTCCATAACATGGATAACCTTACAAAACTAGCAACATAAATCGTGCATCAAGGGTCATGGCAGAGCTTCAGATGAGAGCATAGCCACACAAATGATGCGTTGCATGAAATATAATAACGACAATAATGCAACGTGAAAGCTAACACGTCTTGACGTCGAAATGAAAATAACGTCAGATTTCGAGTCGCCGCAAATTTCAAATCCAATCAAATTTTAACGTTGCTACGCGACGTCGTTTCAACGTTGATACAACGTCAGATTGCCTGCTGGGTTCTTTATCGGATAAAATATATTTCAAACAAATTTAACAATTTAACCCTTTAGTTTTGACTCAATCTAAAATGAGTGAAAAACGAGTTATTACGGATGTATAGCTTAGTGTTACCAGAATGCGTCGTTTCGGTGAAGATACTAAGTTTCATGCATGACTTACGATGTCATGATAAGCATAGCATCTATAAGAACGCGATTCTCATTAATATAACACTTTCTTCATCCCTGTAAAGTAAGTTAGATAAGCATGGGTTAAGGTTAGGGTTACTTTCTACATGCCTGTAAAGGAGGTTGATTAATAATGTATTTTTATTTCTAATTTTACTATTTTATTGCAAAGCTGATGACCATATACACTCGTATCTGTGATCAAACATAGATTATCCAAACAATTCCAAACTCTTCTCAACGTAACTATTTTTAAATGCTTGTCTTGGAAATCAGTTAAAGAAAGAGAATATAGTGCGTTACCTGCTCTGGCGGATGACAACCCCGTGCTCTGTTGACGGCATCACTAAAGTGTCACACTGAAGGTCAGTAGGTATAATGTAAGTACTGACCGCTGTGTATGATTGCATGATTGATTTGTTTCTGTGATTAACACAAGTCTCTTTCTTCATACCATTGTCAATCATGCACTGTGTTTTGTCATCTGATAGGTGATGATGTATCGATACCAACCTGTCCTGCTTGTTGAGTGTCATATTCAGCACATTACATCATGTCAAGGTGTCCTGGCCAAAATGACCATTGTGCAAACCTTGGCACAAAGAGGGTTAAGTCAAATTATGATAAACATGCTGCAATAAAATACTGTCAATGATCTCGTTTTGTCTTTGAGCGGGTTTAGAATTTTTCAACATGCAGCAATATTTTAAAAAAAATTATATATCGAATATTCTTATGAACGCCCTTTAAGACATCAGTTCGCGAAATGAGCTAGTATAGAAATTGTTGTGAATGTTATATACGTCTGTTTCTCTTTTGTCACACCATATAATAATGCTGAATCATACTGAAGACAATCATCGAATTTGCTAGCGTGAACAGAAAAGTTTACCTGTTGACCACTGACAGAGATGTGTAGTATGAGTGTACTATAGTTGATTTTTAAGAAGCAAAGTCGTAAGACATGCATGTATACGGGAATCAGTCATCTTTATTATAAATCTTTAAATAGGTATGGAACTAGTCCTCAAGTACGTTATCTATCAAAGGCTGAAGCGGGCGAGAGAGTGGTAGGAATATAGCTAGAAGGTTAGCCGACTCACCGCTATATGGAGTAGATCCCCAGTAGTAGGAATATAGCAAGAAGGTGAACCGACTCACCGCTATATGGAGTAGATCTCCAGTAGTAGAAATATAGCAAGAAATTGAGCCGACTCACCCCTATATGGAGTAGATCTCCAGTAGTAGGAATATAGGTAGAAGGTGAGCCGACTCACCGCTATATCGAGTAGATCTCCAGTGGTAGGAATATAGCAAGAAGGTGAGCCGACTCACCCCTAAATGGAGTAGATGTCCAGTAGTAGAAATATAGCAAGAAGGTGAGCCGACTCACCCCTCTATGGCGTAGATCTCTAGTAGTAGAAATATAGCAAGAAGGTGAGCCGACTCACCCCTATTTGGAGTAGATCTCCAGTAGTAGAAATAATAAATAATTAGGGTATTTATATAGCGCACATATCCACACCAAATGCATTCTCAAGGCGCTCCCTGCATTATTACCCTGGTCTAACCCAAGCTGCCGGTTACAGCGCTTAAAGGTCACCTCCAACACAATCTACACCAGATACCCAATTAGTACTGCTGGGTGAACAGAGGCACGTTTTGAATAAAGTCTCTTGCCTAAGGAGACACCACAAGCTTCTCAACTTGTGCCTCAGTGTGGGGCAGGGAATAACCCTTGAACTCTCAGTTAATACAGCAATGATCGGGTAACCCACCCATCCGGCGAGCCACGCCAGATGTTGCTGAACTTCACTGATAGCGGTCAACTGAGCTACGCACAGGACCACGTGTCAAATATAGCAAGAAGGTCAGCCGACTCACCCCTATATGGAGTAAATCTCGAGTAGTATAGGAATATAGCAAGAAGGTGAGCCGACTCACCCCTAAATTGAGTAGATCTCCAGCAGTAGGAATATAGCTAGAAGGTGAGCCGACTCACCCCTATATGGAGTAGATCTCCAGTAGTAGGAATATAGCTAGAAGGTGAGCCGACTCACCGCTATATGGAGTAGATCTCCAGTGGTAGGAATATAGCAAGAAGGTGAGCTGACTCACCGCTATATGGAGTAGATCTCCAGTAGTAGAAATATAGCAAGAAGGTGAACCGACTCACCGCTATATGGAGTAGATCTCCAGTAGTAGAAATATAGCAAGAAGGTGAACCGACTCACCGCTATATGGAGTAGATCTCCAGTAGTAGAAATATAGCAAGAAGGTGAGCCGACTCACCCCTATATGGAGTAGATCTCCAGTAGTAGAAATATAGCTAGAAGGTGAGCCGACTCACCCCTATATGGAGTAGATCCCCAGTAGTAGGAATATAGCAAGAAGGTGAACCGACTCACTGCTATATGGAGTAGATCTCCAGTAGTAGAAATATAGCAAGAAGGTGAACCGACTCACCGCTATATGGAGTAGATCCCCAGTAGTAGGAATATAGCAAGAAGGTGAACCGACTCACCGCTATATGGAGTAGATCTCCAGTAGTAGAAATATAGCAAGAAGGTGAACCGACTCACTGCTGTATGGAGTAGATCCCCAGCAGTAGAAATATAGCAAGAAGGTGAACCGACTCACCGCTATATGGAGTAGATCCCCAGTAGTAGGAATATAGCAAGTAGGTGAACCGACTCACTGCTATATGGAGTAGATCTCCAGTAGTAGAAATATAGCAAGAAGGTGAACCGACTCACCGCTATATGGAGTAGATCTCCAGTAGTAGGAATATAGCTAGAAGGTGAACCGACTCACCACTATATGGAGTAGATCTCCAGTAGTAGGAATATAGCTAGAAGGTGAACCGACTCACCACTATATGGAGTAGATCCCCAGTAGTAGGAATATAGCAAGAAGGTGAACCGACTCACCGCTCTATGTAGTAGATCTCCAGTAGTAGGAATATAGCTAGAAGGTGAGCCGACTCACCGCTCTAGGTAGTAGATCTCCAGTAGTAGGAATATAGCAGAAAGGTGAACCGACTCACCGCTATATGGAGTAGATCTCCAGTAGTAGAAATATAGCTAGAAGGTTAGCCGACTCACCGCTATATGGAGTAGATCTCCAGTAGTAGAAATATAGCAAGAAGGTGAACCGACTCACTGCTGTATGGAGTAGATCCCCAGTAGTAGAAATATAGCAAGAAGGTGAACCGACTCACCGCTATATGGAGTAGATCTCCAGTAGTAGAAATATAGCTAGAAGGTGAGCCGACTCACCCCTATATGGAGTAGATCCCCAGTAGTAGAAATATAGCTAGGTGAGCCGACTCACCGCTATATGGAGTAGATCTCCAGTAGTAGGAATATAGCAAGAAGGTGAACCGACTCACCGCTATATGGAGTAGATCTCCAGTAGTAGGAATATAGCAAGAAGGTGAACCGACTCACCGCTCTATGTAGTGATCTCCAGGTGATCGGGGAGTGTATTAGTGTCTTATATTCTTACCGTCAACCCGACCCCCTCAGAGGGCTACACTTGTACGTTCCTCATTTTTCTCATGTCCTTCTCATACATCTCAACTGAACTCTCCAAACACAATTAAATTAAAGTATGATTTTATCATGTAGTTAGAAATCTAATGAATAGAGAAGGGGGAAGATGATTGCTTATCGTTCAATGTGTATAAACTCGTTACTTAGTAATCAATCTAGTCAAATCTAGCTGTATTGATATACGTCCGTCAATAACGGACATCGGGATCTCTAATATTGCAGCTAGTTTTAACCCGATACCAGTGATATATATTCAGATTAAATAGTTTTTGCTGCTATATAGCTGTTGATGTATTACAATTGGATTACATTATCAATATTATGGATATTCTCTATTTGGCAAGTTTATAACTACGGCTAGTCGACTGACTTATGGTGTGGGTTTGAATCCTAAATCAGTACAATAATTTGTTCGCTTGATGTATTTCTAATAGTTTGACTATTCGATGGTGAGTATGATCCCATTTTCCTAGCAATGAATTTTTATCCTTCATTCGTAACATCATATGATGTATGATGAATAAAGGATAAACGGGTGTAAATTACCTGGCAAGTAAAGTCAATTTTTAAATGTAATTCCTGTAAACATTTGTAACCTAATACTTGACAACAAACACTTTGAATCTAAAGACTTTACTTTCATTTTAATCACTTGATACCATGATTTTAATGTGTTACAATACTGTCGTGTCCACTCTCGTCGTGGAATGCAAAAAGAGGCCAATGGAAGACGTATAAAAAACCATAGTGAAGAAACTGTATTTTTGTTTTATACAGATCATACGTGTTTATGAAATTAACATTTTGGTAAATTCTCATTATTATGAGAGAGATATGTATCGTAAATGTGTGTTTGTACTTTTGATTATATATTAAAATGACTTACTATTTTCTTAAACAAAGATATGTCTGTTCGGTTGCACTAGAACACTATTAACTACAGATTGGTTTTCTTTATGTTCTCGTTTGTTATCACTTGTAGGCCTACTATTAACCAAACTTACATACGCTGTATACGGGATTGCTAATGAGCTGATGGTGTAACAATAGGACTTCTAGTTATATATTCTCACCATCTAACTGCAGGTAAGGTTACGCGTTTTGCACGATCTTTGTTGTTGCACATTACGAGCGTGTAGCCGTCTATTCCTTTTACAGATTTGATAAACCACTGCATATCTAAGTGGCCAGAGATACTAACCTTCATTGACATGATTAGTACGATTTTCAAATTCCTTTTATGCATAGGTATGGTTTTGACAATTTGACAATAACTTAAAACGTGTGATTTATCGAGCTCGAGTGGCTTTCGAAAACAATAATACTACATTGACTTCTTGGTATGAATGCAGTTTTCTTCTTCAATGTTAAAGAAAATGACATTTTGTATTGATTATCTATTTTTAATGTTGAAATGTCAATTTTATGCATGCTGTGTAACATTTTATAACAGTCTTGAGAATTTAATGGTTATAGGATATTTTCTAGCAAGCATGTAAGGAATTCTTCCCCGAACTACCTTAATTTCTAAGATAGAAAAAAACATGGATATTCTTAAAGCTGCAGTGCATCAGACTGAATGGAAGTAAAGGTGTGTATGTTGTTATTATATCTTCTTCCGCATTGCTGGTGTTACACGACGCATGACGCATGCGCAATATCTCCACAACTGCTCACCTGGTAAGAACACCATTTAAGGACACATTCTCACTTCTATCTTTAGATACACATTGAGATATACAATTAAATTTGCACTGACATTCAACATCTTGTCATGGCTTTATAAGGTATCTAAAGCCAACGATTTTTTCCAATTCAATAAATATATATATCGCTTTCAATGTGTAACGTGTACGTCTATGAAATGTAAACAAACTATTTTGAGTATTGATTTTTACGCGTTTACTTATACTTTATCGTTTATCCTTACCATTCGATATGGTTGAAATTGGAATGTATTGAATCTAGACCTCATTCAGCTGATCCTCTGCATGGGGTGTCTAGATGACCCACACCTCGAGTCAGTGGGTAGTTTTTAGCACGGGACGTCTCAATATCTTGGCTCACAACAAGGTATTGGTTGATAGGCTTTAAAAAGAAGTTAGCTTCAAAGGGTGATCATGTGGCTTATTTGGAAACTATCTATAGTCTGGACATCATTGCGTTAATAGTATACAGTTATCATCTTACAGAGAAAAACTTATAAATGCATGTTTCGTTGAGTTGCATTTTAGAAGTTCAAAAACAACTAATGATTATAATAATGGATGGCAACTTCTTTAACAATTTCATACACGTTCCTGAACATTCCAAACAGTTCTTGTGGCATAAACTGTATTGACAAGTCCCACCTTTGGAATACACTAGTTGTCATCCATTCAACATTTCTAAATATGTAAATGTTTCAAAAACACTCATTTACAACCATTTTGAATGACATGGAAGGATGTCCTCGGTGAGGATGTGGAAGCTTAAGGTGAGAAAACCATGCATATAAGCGTTTCTTGCTACAAACCACGTACATAGTAATCTACATAGACATTGAGGCATTCTTGGCCTTTACACGAATATACTAGCATATACTGTATAGCCACTTATTCATCCACGTACACATATCTGGGGTATGTAAACAAGAAATATGTAAATAAACCAATAACAAAATCTAACAAATCCCGCATACAAATGTGTATAGGGATCTCAGGTGACAAGGCTATGTACGTAAATGTAGGTATCATAGATTGTCTGCATACCAGTATCAACATCAGACAGGTAATCCAATCAGCGTTCTTCGGCTGATTTCCAGGTGAGAATATGAATGAACACGAAACCTTGATATGTACAACACAGCGTGACATCCCCGTGTCAACTTCATACACCTGACCCCTTATATAGTTCGACTAGTTTTGATGAGGCAGAAACTTCTGTTGCTGTGTCAGCAATTACATTACGTAGCATAATAGCACAACTAACCATAGTAATAAGTTTCTGGTTGTGATTTACATAGATTCATTAGGGAAAAAATTAGGTATATTCATAATGGCATGGTTATAAAGAATGGTGTCACTATAAAAGGATAAACAACTTCTTTGTTCTGCGAGTCAACCATCTGGCCAACTAACGCCTCGACATCACCCAATGGTGGAAGCAGACGTTAAACTTCAACCCAACAACAACATTTGTTCTGCTGACAGTCAAACCCCGTGAACAAACCAGCGGGTCAACCATCTGGCCTTCCTGCTTATATACAGTGGCATGAAGAATGATAGCAAGTAATGATGTGGCAAACTCCTTTCATTGATATCTTATGTGTTTTTTATGTTCCGACTACCGTATCGCTATTAGCATGCTGCTCTTCATGTAGCTCTTTGTGACCAGCAATGGTGTAGTGGAAGTTTCTCCAGCCGTAACAGTATCTAAATGTAAAATCTTTATTGCTAAATAATATAGCAATTATTTATAACTTGGGAGATGTTTAATCATCGGGGTTTCATAACTGTGATAGTAACTCAAAAGTCTTAACATAAACCTATATTGATGATGGTGCACTGTTGAACGTCATATCAAACGATCCTTTTGATTTACAAATATTGCTTGAAATTGAAGTTCACTTTTGAATTCTTCATACAATGTCTTCAGATATGCATCTCATTCGTGAACAACATTCGTGAGGTTTAGAGGAAAGAGCCTTCAGAGTTTCATAGGTGGTTTTATTCAATTTTCGGATGATTTGCAACTTCTTTGAAATGCTCAGATTGAATGACTCGTCATTGATGCTCGTGAATATTGTTATGAACCCGTTAGACCCCAGTATACTTACTAGCATACACAAGCAACTTCGAACACAATGGTCTGTTAGGTAACTTCTGTAATTTCATCGTGTCCAGTTGTACATACTTCAACCATCAGGTAAAAAATCATTGAAACCTGTATAACCATTAGCCGTTTAAGAAAACTAAGATGATGAACAACTTAACAATTATATTTAATGACTGTTGGTTTATTAACAAGCATGTGTTTTTCAGAATGATAACATGCACCTTGTTAGGAACTTTGAAAGGTCTCGTGACGAATGATGACATACAACAACATTGCTGCACTCTACTACCATGTTCAATATTCATACGCACCGGGACGCTAAGCGCGTGAAGCCAGACGAGTTGATCCATCCGCAGTATTTAATTATGTACAAGAATGAAACTCTGTGTGGGATGCGTGGTTTTCCACCCGTCAACTGCACCCAACCCCTTGTGAACAAATACGAACTCGGGAAAGCAAACACACCGTTTGAATGAAATATTGAATCGTGGTGACAAACATTACTTTAAAGCTCATATACGCCACACAACCACTCACAGGAAGGGTGACAAACCCTCAAAATATACACAGTCTGTGTAAAGATCCTATGAGGTCGTCGCTCTGGACATCATAATGATGTGGAGTACCTTTTGATATCGAGTGAAACTTGGTCACTCACTTATGAAGTGCTCTTAGAGCTAGAAGTGCGCTACAAACTTACAGCCAAGACAATTCCATGATAATTTATTCACGGTGAGAACAATCTATGATATGAGCTCTCTACGTCCCGGGAAACTCAGATTTATCCTTTCAATAAATGAACGAAATCTACATGACTTTGTACACTCATAACAAATGCGGGTGGGGAAGGTGTCACCGCCAAAACGTTAATATCTCTATCGTAACCTTTGCAGACGGCAGATTAACCAACATTTGCACTGACTATTCAGGTATACATAAACTTTCGTAAACGTCTTTACTCAACCATAGAAAGAAAATGAGAGATTGCGTAAAATTATTTTCAATGTATTCACAGGTTATCAAAAGCGATTTCACATAGCTTCTCCTGATGTAGAATCTCTAAGTGTTGATGTAACTGATAATCACCAAGTATAATGATTGAGTGATATTCCTCCGGTGATATTTCAGCTTAAGCCATACTTCACATTCATGTACATGAGTTAACGATACACAACCATACTGGTACTAGAGCGGGTTTAGTAAACATCTAGACTGTCTTATCGTACCACTATTCTTTTTACTACAACTGCTCATATAAGCTTTGCATCCCAGATCAACGGTTAGTTTATAGTCTCACAATAACTTTCTGAAAATCTTTTCATTAGATTTTAATAAGAAAATGGTGATTGTTTTAAATAATAGTCAGCAGCATCAGAGAGACGGGTAATTCACACTAAAACTAGACTTACTTTTTCAAAGGCTATCATCTTTCGGCCTAGGGTGAAGTTAGCTAAAATTATCATGAAATGTAGAATGGTTCCTTCGATAAATCCGTTAGGCCGTTAGACCAGGATGTTGAATCACAAAAGTCAAAGTTATATCCGTTTAGTCTCGAGTAGAGAACTTTACATGTTATTCATTAGTCATGACTTTGTAGTGAAATTTAGATCCTTTGTATACAATCTGTCTAGCTATCGTTACACACGTTATGATGTTACGTAATTTGGACAAGAATTTAGAGTGATTTTTGTATAAAATACTTCTACTTACTCTCACTCCATATCTTTTTATTATCAATCTTGAAAAACAGTTTTACTGTATTTAATCATGCGCGAAACACTGTTAGCTAGCATTAATTCCTGGGTTTTTGTAAAAAATATTCGGTATGAAATTAAATTTAAAAATAGAGCTAAACCTGAGAAAAAATCTAGACTTAAGAAAGACCCCTTTACATTGTTATAGAATCGGAAGCTATGTTTTATCAATATAACCATACTCGTGGATTTTGTTACTTCCTTAATTACAATTTTATCTGCCCTTTTCATTTATGAAGAGAAACAGTTACTTAGTTTTAGAAACATCAAGATTATACAATGCTGAAGTTCATTTGCTCTTGGTTTTGTTATCTCTATGTTCACGCACCTGTCTATATATATAATACCCAGTCGGATGAGAGACAGCCCCGGTGTAACTATGTGTACACGGGTGTTTAAATAGTATCGTATAAACCTGAACTGAAGACCTAGGAACAAAATCGCGTTTTTAGGAGGACAAAATAAACATAGATCAGATGACATGTAAACAGAACATCTGAGATATAAATCCCACCTGTCAACAATATGTAGGTTAATATCTTCTATATACTGTCTATATCTAACACCGGGATGGTGACAAGCATATAACTGCCTGGAAAACAGGGCAATATTCTGTATGCTATATACACATGTATATGCAACGTGACGGTTATTGTATATACTGTACATTTTCAATATTGATACACAGTGTTTATTCTATGTAGTTTCAATGTCTATCATGTCTATCAAATGCATCCTATGTAATATTCTTTGGTGAGGTAAGGGAGCATTACTGCCTTGAAAACAATGGAAGTATATATTCTGTATCTGTTGTATGTATGGCCTGAGACTGGATCAATCTTCTTTACAACACGATGAATTCATTTCGACCAGTGTATCGGTCTTTTCAAGTATATTTGACAAATGGAAGTATACACTATATATATATTCTAGAATATACATGCATTATATAATTACTCTACTTTACATTCTCTACAATATAAATGGTTCATATAATTACTTCAAGACACATAACATTCTCTAGAATATGCTTCCTTTATACAAAGCAATTGCAAACAGTACACCTTAAACTTGACTATGCTTGTTTACCCACGTGCTGGTGTACTGATGTACCATTTTAAAAAGGGTAGTAGTTATGTTGTTTTCACAAATACCCGTTTCAGTATACGCAGAAATAATGTTTATATAACAAGTAACATCTTAAATATTATAATATATCAATGTTGGTGCTAATGAAACAATAGTTGTTCTAGTTCATATCCATCATCCAAATGCTCAGTGACGCTATGACAAGGATTGAAAATGTTCCAATTGATATAAATATAAGGACACCCAAAATAGATATGTTAAGTACACTTACAAGTTTCTCTTGATGTCATATATGTTTTTAACACCTTTGAGTGAGAATGCCACAGTTAAGAAGTTCAGTTTTGTAAAAATTTAATCAATGTAACACGTTAATTACAGGTGTCTTTTATAAATAGATAAGGAAATGTGTCTTTAAAGGTAAGTATATCACGTTCAGATGTTCAAATAAGTCCCACAGAGACCGTTTGCTTTTGTAAAAGACATAATAGGACAATAAAGGAAAGCAAAAACATTTAACAACACGGCAGGCAGGAGTCTACGTGATATGTATAAAAGAAACACGACATAACCCAGCTAGGATATTACACTACAATGCCAGTGCGCTCCATATTGTTCTAGAACGCCCACTGTGTTTATCAACTGTCGCCTCGTTTTTCTGGCTGATGCAACCGTCTGAATCATCGGGTGTTTCCGTTATAAAACGCCCCCTTTCGTCTGAAAAATGAAGTAGATGAATCAGTCATGTACGTAATTTGGCCAATCTAAAAATAAGTTATTTATAAATGGGTACACTATTAAGATTTGGACGTAATATGTGCTTGAATTAATCTCTTTTATTTAAGTGCACAGCATTCATTTAATTAACCAAAATAATACAGCGTCAAAACAATTATTGATAAGACCTTATTATGCTATGCATTAAAGAATTAAGTTGAATATCAGATTATGAACAACTTAATAAAAAAAGATTTTACTGTCAAAAATTAAGAAATAAAGAAACAAAACCTAATTTTTGCATGTCATCGTGAACATACATTAACTAGTAGTTATTCACATTTTTTCGTCGTAATTTTAACACATTTATCTTCCTATATTTTGTAAATATTTTGTATTTGCTCAATACACCAGCTCGGTTTGATCTCTCTTATATGTTATATTATGTTCAAATACAAGATTTATGCAAACTCAGTTAAATGACACACATAACTTGTTTACTGTGAACATTATATTTAGGATAGATGTAATGTAGTAGGAATCAAGGAAGTACAATATACAAAGTGTTGGTCTTCTAACATATGTTTTGTTCAAATTTGAAAGAACGCGAGCGAGTAGATTATGTTATTATATGATAACAGTAAGTCAGATAAGAATGCCGTATACAGTGTAGGTTTGAGAATTAGCGTGACTCATTTTATACGTATTCGTGTATAAAATGATTTATGATATTTCAAAAAGAAATTTCAAGATTTATTGCTGGTTACATGGTGTTATGAAGTTTGAATCATTCAAAATTATAAAGAGTTTATTGTATTCGCAAGCATACGATATAGAAAATGAGATTTCAAAAATGACTCATACTTACCGTTATCAACCATTAAAACAACATTAAAATATGTCTGATCGTTTCCTTAACGTTTGCCTTTACATAATCTCAAAAAGTTCGATGTCATGGAAACATTAAAGAACAATGTGTCGGGAATTTATCTCATTCTAAACCTGTGTCTAGAACGACGTCATAGCTTCATTGATATAGCATAAGGTGGATATAATTCTGTAAAATTCAAATTATCGTATCTTCCTATTTCACAAGCTTTATGCAGTTTTAGTCCAACTTGTATTCCTTAGTTATATCAAAGGATTTCAACACGTTGTAGTTATCGTCATAGTTATAGTTAAATAGTCAAAGTCTGTTGTTAGTTATATTTTAAGTTTGTTTCACCATAGCCTGAAACACGACTTTTTGAAAGCAAGTCTATATTGTGGGTCCCATATCGCTGTGACTCCTTTGCTGTGTTCAGAAATGAATTTTGAGACTGAATAGCAGTCTATACTCTACTTGAGGAACAGCATCAATCTGGGAATGCTGAAAAAAGCTAGACAAAATGTATAAAATACACGACATAAACTGTGTCAGGAGAAACCCCTTTAAACGTTAGGGGATGGATCTGTTTCCAATAAAGTGGAGACCACGTGACCTGAATGAACTCACATTTGGCGCGTTTTTTTTTTTGTTTGAACGTGGGAAGCTCGGCAAGAATGGAACCGCCATTTCCAGACGTTATGTCGTGCCAGTGACCCGTTTACATGATTTACTTTGATATTTAAAGTGAAACATGACGGCCTCCTGAAAAGGCATGTTTATAGTTTAACTTGCCATTCAAGAGATTAAATTTTCTATAAAGCTAATATATATTTGAAATAATATTGTATTGAAATATAGGCCTACAAATCCAAACTAAAATGTTTCAAGAGATTTGATATTGTCGGTCTACCCAGATGTTGAATGCTTTTCCTACTTTTGTACATTTATACAGAAGACTAAATTCATGCATATTTGTCTTCATATCATATGGAACTAATGGAAAATACCTCATACATGATTGATATTGTGATTAAATTGTTAACAAATGAATTCTGTCAAATTTTCAGGATGGTTTTTTAACTTTAAAAAATATCATTGTGAAATGACACAAAAACTAAATTGACAATACATTAACTTAAAACTCCATCAAAGCACAATTAGGGTTTATATACATTCGTCTACGTTCTCAAGGAGTCTGTGCATCGCACGGTGCTGCTGCTGCTGCTGCAGTTGGTGTATTCACGAACACACTCAGTTAATTACATTCCTTTCAATACGACAGACCATGCTTTGAAAAAACTAAATTGCAAATGTTCAATAGATAAGAAATAACCTTAATAGTTTGACATATGATAGATACGTGTTACATGAATGCACCCGTTATGAAACATATAGATTTTGATAGCCAGACTATTGTGACACATTTAAATTTATCCGGGTCGGATATATTTTCTCAGCTGTAAGCACCATGTTATGAAAAGGGTAACATCGGTTTCTTCAGGAGTGTGTGTGTGTGAAGGGGAGGGGGGTCAATATAAACGGCGGAACGTAGCGCTGCTTTCAATGTCTGAGCAACGTTGATTCGAATTTGAATGCAACGCTAACCATATAACCTCCAATGTGATATGTCATTCACAGCTTCAAGCTATTAGAGCGCTGATTCGCGTCAACCTGTTAATGTTTGTAGTAAATGGTTATAGTATTGTTGTACATTCAGGGTACACAGTTGATTAATGGTATATTTTTGTAGGTCACAAACCCTTTTAGAGGTATTAGATGTATACTTAACGCTGAGAAGCAAGACGATTAGTGCTTAACGATGGAAGAAAAACAATCTTTCAATAAAAATGAATAGCTTATTAAACAGAACTTTCTGACTTTTTAGAAGGAAATAAAAGCAGTTGTCCAACATGTTGTTGAACTCTGGAGACTACCAGCAAGAATACATGGTATTCCTAATTATTCGTCATCGTCTTTATTGGCAGTAGTTCAGGCCACATGGTTAGTTACTTGTACCTAGTTATTCAATGATTGCGAAAGTCGTTTGTCACTTGTTCAGAAAACAGTCAGTAACTTTTACGGAAGTTCTTCATATAAGATACAAATAGATTCATTATCTTTATGTCATTATATCAAATTATTGAGTGAAAATAGTTTCCTTGTTCACTATTGTGAATCTATCATGGGGAAAGTTAACGTATTTTCAATAACACCCTGACTGTTATCAATGTTATTTATATGTGTTTTATCATTTCTCCTTTAATGAGCCTTATTTATTCTGGGGATTCAGCCACGTTTGATTGGGAGGCCTAATCCAGGACACTATTGCAACCTGAATGTCAATACTTCACACACTGCATACACCAATCATTCACTGAATTATTGCATTATGCGCGGACCTGAATGGCATATTTGAGCTCCGTACAGCAGTTAAATCCGCCATGCGTGGTTGAATAAATAAACATGATATCTTTGTTGAGCGAATGGATAAGCACTCTACAGAAAAGCGATACGACCCTCGGCATTAATCACATCTATAGTCTGATTAAGGTATTTGACTCGAATAATGTAAGTAGAACAATCCACAGGATGATCGACTAGTCTTGTATCTCACTTTCAATAGAGACGAACCAGGCTGTAGCTATAAAGGAAATATAGGCAAAAGCATCGGTTAACTTAGAGTGTTTTTAGTCCTATCACGATTAAAGCCAACATCGAAATCTTTGATGACGTAGCTTTAAATCACTATCCTAGTTATATATCTATCAAATACTATCCTAGTTATATAACCTAACAAACACTATACTAGTTATATATCTATCAAATACTATCCTAGTTATATAACCTAACAAACACTATACTAGTTATATATCTATCAAATACTATCCTAGTTATATAACCTAACAAACACTATACTAGTTATATATCTATCAAATACTATCCTAGTTATATAACCTAACAAACACTATACTAGTTATATATCTATCAAATACTATCCTAGTTATATAACCTAACAAACACTATACTAGTTATATATCTATCAAATACTATCCTAGTTATATAACCTAACAAACACTATACTAGTTATATATCTATCAAATACTATCCTAGTTATATAACCTAACAAACACTATACTAGTTATAAAACATGTCAAACACTATCCTAGTTATGTTATCTATCAAAAACTATCCAAGTTATATAACATATTAAACACTATCAAAGTTATACAACCTATTAAACACTATCCTAGATATACAACTTATTAAACACTATCCAAATAACGCACTAAGTGTCTCTTCAATGTATCTTTAAGGACCAAACGTTATCATCAATGATGAACTTAAATGCATTCAATTTAACACTTCAGTTACTTGCAAGATCACATATTTGGATGTCATGTCTCCAAGTCAATTATGTTGCATGGATGGCTACAGTAGGACAGAAATACGGAATATCAATCGCACTTGTTATTTGAGACAAGGTCCTTAGCTTTTTCATGTTATGTTTGATAAAATAGATTATTAGGTGCACTTTTTTATATTGTTGTTTGTACCATTGCTGTGCACGATGTGTATCCGATGAACGAGTCAGTCCTTTCGTAGCCAAAAACATGCAAGCGCATGGCGTTGACAGAAAGGAAATGATTTTTTAAATGGTAACAATTGTAGCAGGACTTCATAAATTTACAAATGCGTTTTCGGCAATTTTTTAAATATGTTTGATCGTGTTTTGGACACCTTCTCATTTTGATCAGTTAAAGTTTCCCATTTCAAGACAGGTAATGTTTTAGATGTATAATGAACTAAACTTCTGAGGATGATATTCATGTTATTAACAGTAATATTTGTCTTTCGTAATATCAAACATGAAAATTTAGCTTCGCTGTTACTTGGCTGGTAATTAGCCCAAACTGATCTGTCACGTCACCTTTTTCCGCCATTTGTCCCGAGGCAGACGACATTCCAGCGCTTGTGGACGCTGATTCATCAGAAAAGGGGAGAGGAGAAGAGATGAGGTCCCCCTTGGGCAGTCCATCGGTAACTTACACAGCACTGGGTCAGTGGTCGACATGGACAATCGGACATGTGGGTTATTGTGTAGCAAGGGTTTCACTTACACCTTATTGAGATACACCGAAATTTTAACCCTTATTATTTGCTTTGAAAGCGAATCAAATGCTTTTATAAATTGAAAATATATAACATTTTCTCCCTTGAAGGCGAAAGGTGTGACAATTATTTTTCAATGTAAATCAAACAACACAGAAGTGGAAATTACGCGCTCAATATACATTATCAATAGATATTTATCATAGCAGACACTAAGAACTCCAATATATAGAAACGTCTATCTGCTTTGGATAAATTTCAAAAATACGTTTGAGTGATTGACGCGCGGCAGCAGTGGTACATTGTGCTGGTTTCCCTCAAAATTGCTACCATTTTAACCTCTTTTCGTCCAATACTTAACCGATAACTGTTTTTCAACAATAAGATGAACATGCTATTTTACAGCGCAAAAATCTTGGTTAAGGAGGCAAAGAGATCAACCACATCATTGGATTTAGATAATGTAATAGATGAATAAGATTTAGGTAAATATCTAAACCTCACTCAATGTTACTAAACGTAGATGAGATGAATATTCACTTATATGAACTTCTTGCTGCAAAATTCACTTTATTCAGAGTAATGTTGTTGCATAAAGAATGCAAGAAATGCAGTGGTTTTACATTAATCAACCTTAGAGATGCGTCAAAATTGATCTGTTGTTTAAACGACCCATGAAAAAATCAATTATTCAGAAATTGTAACACAGCGGTTAGATGAAAGTTATAATTAAACTCGTAACACGTAGCCCCGAGACCCTACCCCAACCCTCAGGTAATACAGTTACGTGATTTACATCGCTTTGACCATGTAAATGTCCGAACTTCAAACACGTCAAACTATGAAGGGCAGCTCGAGAATATATCAATCAACGTATATCAACCATGCATTTCCATTAATGAACTTCGAGTGTCCCTAGTGGTGTGTAAAGTACTTGAATATGCGTAACGTCATTTCGATTGTGTCACTCTGACCAATAACGTCACGTCGTTTTGACACGTGATTGGCAGACACTATACGCTCTGCTTACTTGATGCATAACGTGACTTGAGGTCATTGTCAGCAGATTCCATAACAAAGGATTCAGATTAGAAATAATATGTTATCTAAGTTATTGTCATTACGTAATCAGTGAAATATTATATGAATTCTTCATTGCATGCAGTCTGAGGTCACTTCAAACTAAGGTACAAAATGACATCTCGTTGTTATTTATGACATTCAAACTAGTTTTCGTATTCATTCCTGATGCCGTTTGTGTGCTTTTGGGTTTTTTTCTTTCAAAACGGCTACAGACTAAAATCCCATTCTTACTGGATGAACAACTTAGCGCTCCTGCATTACAAAAGAACAATTTTGTCTTAAAAAAAGATTTATAGCTATAAAATACAAGACACTAACTAACTTCTGCTTTGTTGTCACATCTTAAAAGGTCCAGTAGCACGTTTTTTTAAAGAGTTAATTCTTCAAAATTTCCCCAATAAACATTAGTATATGCCAAATGTATTATCTTCAGAGGATACAAAAATCTTATTACTTAACCCGATTATACGTAGTCTTAGAAGAAATTATCAAATATAAAGCAAAACCAATGGCGGCCATTTTTGTGTGAACACCTTTAATCATATGAGATAGGGGATTGGACTCCCGTTGCTTAACGGATCTTGGTACATTCCTTTGAGCACTGCTTCTTTCGTTTAAAAGACATCGTCTTGCAATAGGTCACATTCATTTTCGTTTAAAAGACATCGTCTTGCAATAGGTCACATTCATTTTCGTTTAAGAAGCATTGTATTGCAATAGGTCACATTCATTTTCGTTTAAAAGACATCGTCTTGCAATAGGTCACATTCATTTTCGTTTAAAAGACATCGTCTTGCAATAGGTCACATTCATTTTCGTTTAAAAGACATCGTCTTGCAATAGGTCACATTCATTTTCGTTTAAAAGACATCGTCTTGCAATAGGTCACATTCATTTTCGTTTAAGAAGCATTGTATTGCAATAGGTCACATTCATTTTCGTTTAAAAGACATCGTCTTGCAATAGGTCACATTCATTTTCGTTTAAGTAGCATTGTATTGCAATAGGTCACATTCATTTTCGTTTAAAAGACATCGTCTTGCAATAGGTTACATTCATTTTCGTTTAAGAAGCATTGTATTGCAATAGGTCACATTCATTTTCGTTTAAGAAGCATTGTATTACAATAGGTCACATTCATTTTCGTTTAAGAAGCATTGTATTGCAATAGGTCACATTCATTTTCGTTTAAGAAGCATTGTATTACAATAGGTCACATTCATTTTCGTTTAAGAAGCATTGTATTGCAATAGGTCACATTCATTTTCGTTTAAAAGACATCGTCTTGCAATAGGTCACATTCATTTTCGTTTAAGAAGCATTGTATTGCAATAGGTCACATTCATTTTCGTTTAAAAGACATCGTCTTGCAATAGGTCACATTCATTTTCGTTTAAGAAGCATTGTATTGCAATAGGTCACATTCATTTTCGTTTAAAAGACATCGTCTTGCAATAGGTCACATTCATTTTCGTTTAAAAGACATCGTCTTGCAATAGGTCACATTCATTTTCGTTTAAGAAGCATTGTATTACAATAGGTCACATTCATTTTCGTTTAAAAGACATCGTCTTGCTATAGGTCACATTCATTTTCGTTTAAAAGACATCGTCTTGCTATAGGTCACATTCATTTTCGTTTAAAAGACATCGTCTTGCAATAGGTCACATTCATTTTCGTTTAAGAAGCATTGTATTGCAAAAGGTCACATTCATTTTCGTTTAAGAAGCATTGTATTGCAATAGGTCTCATTCATTTTCGTTTAAGAAGCATTGTATTACAATAGGTCACATTCATTTTCGTTTAAAAGACATCGTCTTGCAAAAGGTCACATTCATTTTCGTTTAAGAAGCATTGTATTGCAATAGGTCACATTCATTTTCGTTTAAAAGACATCGTCTTGCAATAGGTCACATTCATTTTCGTTTAAGAAGCATTGTATTACAATAGGTCACATTCATTTTCGTTTAAGAAGCATTGTATTGCAATAGGTCACATTCATTTTCGTTTAAAAGACATCGTCTTGCAATAGGTCACATTCATTTTCGTTTAAGAAGCATTGTATTACAATAGGTCACATTCATTTTCGTTTAAGAAGCATTGTATTACAATAGGTCACATTCATTTTCCTTTAAGATGCATTGTATTGCAATAGGTCACATTCATTTTCCTTTAAGATGCATTGTATTGCAAAAGGTCACATTCATTTTCGTTTAAGAAGCATTGTATTGCAATAGGTCACATTCATTTTCGTTTAAGAAGCATTGTATTACAATAGGTCACATTCATTTTCGTTTAAGAAGCATTGTATTACAATAGGTCACATTCATTTTCCTTTAAGATGCATTGTATTGCAATAGGTCACATTCATTTTCCTTTAAGATGCATTGTATTGCAATAGGTCACATTCATTTTCGTTTAAGAAGCATTGTATTACAATAGGTCACATTCATTTTCCTTTAAGATGCATTGTATTACAATAGGTCACATTCATTTACGTTTAAGAAGCATTGTATTACAATAGGTCACATTCATTTTCGTTTAAGAAGCATTGTATTACAATAGGTCACATTCATTTTCGTTTAAGAAGCATTGTATTGCAATAGGTCTCATTCATTTTCGTTTAAGAAGCATTGTATTACAATAGGTCACATTCATTTTCGTTTAAAAGACATCGTCTTGCAAAAGGTCACATTCATTTTCGTTTAAGAAGCATTGTATTGCAATAGGTCACATTCATTTTCGTTTAAAAGACATCGTCTTGCAATAGGTCACATTCATTTTCGTTTAAGAAGCATTGTATTACAATAGGTCACATTCATTTTCGTTTAAAAAGCATTGTATTGCAATAGGTCACATTCATTTTCGTTTAAAAGACATCGTCTTGCAATAGGTCACATTCATTTTCGTTTAAGAAGCATTGTATTGCAATAGGTCACATTCATTTTCATTTAAAAGACATCGTCTTGCAATAGGTCACATTCATTTTCGTTTAAGAAGCATTGTATTGCAATAGGTCACATTCATTTTCGTTTAAAAGACATCGTCTTGCAATAGGTCACATTCATTTTCGTTTAAAAGACATCGTCTTGCAATAGGTCACATTCATTTTCGTTTAAGAAGCATTGTATTACAATAAGTCACATTCATTTTCGTTTAAAAGACATCGTCTTGCAATAGGTCACATTCATTTTCGTTTAAAAGACATCGTCTTGCAATAGGTCCCATTCATTTTCGTTTAAGAAGCATTGTATTGCAATAGGTCACATTCATTTTCGTTTAAGAAGCATTGTATTACAATAGGTCACATTCATTTTCGTTTAAGAAGCATTGTATTACAATAGGTCACATTCATTTTCGTTTAAGAAGCATTGTATTGCAATAGGTCACATTCATTTTCGTTTAAAAGACATCGTCTTGCAATAGGTCACATTCATTTTCGTTTAAGAAGCATTGTATTGCAATAGGTCACATTCATTTTCGTTTAAAAGACATCGTCTTGCAATAGGTCACATTCATTTTCGTTTAAGAAGCATTGTATTGCAATAGGTCACATTCATTTTCGTTTAAAAGACATCGTCTTGCAATAGGTCACATTCATTTTCGTTTAAGAAGCATTGTATTAAAATAGGTCACATTCATTTTCGTTTAGAAGACGTCGTCTTGCTATAGGTCACATTCATTTTCGTTTAAAAGACATCGTCTTGCAATAGGTCACATTCATTTTCGTTTAAGAAGCATTGTATTGCAAAAGGTCACATTCATTTTCGTTTAAGAAGCATTGTATTGCAATAGGTCTCATTCATTTTCGTTTAAGAAGCATTGTATTACAATAGGTCACATTCATTTTCGTTTAAAAGACATCGTCTTGCAAAAGGTCACATTCATTTTCGTTTAAGAAGCATTGTATTGCAATAGGTCACATTCATTTTCGTTTAAAAGACATCGTCTTGCAATAGGTCACATTCATTTTCGTTTAAGAAGCATTGTATTACAATAGGTCACATTCATTTTCGTTTAAGAAGCATTGTATTGCAATAGGTCACATTCATTTTCGTTTAAAAGACATCGTCTTGCAATAGGTCACATTCATTTTCGTTTAAGAAGCATTGTATTACAATAGGTCACATTAATTTTCGTTTAAGAAGCATTGTATTACAATAGGTCACATTCATTTTCCTTTAAGATGCATTGTATTGCAATAGGTCACATTCATTTTCCTTTAAGATGCATTGTATTGCAATAGGTCACATTCATTTTCGTTTAAGAAGCATTGTATTACAATAGGTCACATTCATTTTCCTTTAAGATGCATTGTATTGCAATAGGTCACATTCATTTACGTTTAAGAAGCATTGTATTACAATAGGTCACATTCATTTTCGTTTAAGAAGCATTGTATTACAATAGGTCACATTCATTTTCGTTTAAGAAGCATTGTATTGCAATAGGTCACATTCATTTTCGTTTAAGAAGCATTGTATTACAATAGGTCACATTCATTTTCGTTTAAAAGACATCGTCTTGCAAAAGGTCACATTCATTTTCGTTTAAGAAGCATTGTATTGCAATAGGTCACATTCATTTTCGTTTAAAAGACATCGTCTTGCAATAGGTCACATTCATTTTCGTTTAAGAAGCATTGTATTACAATAGGTCACATTCATTTTCGTTTAAGAAGCATTGTATTGCAATAGGTCACATTCATTTTCGTTTAAAAGACATCGTCTTGCAATAGGTCACATTCATTTTCGTTTAAGAAGCATTGTATTACAATAGGTCACATTCATTTTCGTTTAAGAAGCATTGTATTACAATAGGTCACATTCATTTTCCTTTAAGATGCATTGTATTGCAATAGGTCACATTCATTTTCCTTTAAGATGCATTGTATTGCAAAAGGTCACATTCATTTTCGTTTAAGAAGCATTGTATTGCAATAGGTCACATTCATTTTCGTTTAAGAAGCATTGTATTACAATAGGTCACATTCATTTTCGTTTAAGAAGCATTGTATTACAATAGGTCACATTCATTTTCCTTTAAGATGCATTGTATTGCAATAGGTCACATTCATTTTCCTTTAAGATGCATTGTATTGCAATAGGTCACATTCATTTTCGTTTAAGAAGCATTGTATTACAATAGGTCACATTCATTTTCCTTTAAGATGCATTGTATTGCAATAGGTCACATTCATTTACGTTTAAGAAGCATTGTATTACAATAGGTCACATTCATTTTCGTTTAAGAAGCATTGTATTACAATAGGTCACATTCATTTTCGTTTAAGAAGCATTGTATTGCAATAGGTCTCATTCATTTTCGTTTAAGAAGCATTGTATTACAATAGGTCACATTCATTTTCGTTTAAAAGACATCGTCTTGCAAAAGGTCACATTCATTTTCGTTTAAGAAGCATTGTATTGCAATAGGTCACATTCATTTTCGTTTAAAAGACATCGTCTTGCAATAGGTCACATTCATTTTCGTTTAAGAAGCATTGTATTACAATAGGTCACATTCATTTTCGTTTAAGAAGCATTGTATTGCAATAGGTCACATTCATTTTCGTTTAAAAGACATCGTCTTGCAATAGGTCACATTCATTTTCGTTTAAAAGACATCGTCTTGCAATAGGTCACATTCATTTTCGTTTAAGAAGCATTGTATTGCAAAAGGTCACATTCATTTTCGTTTAAGAAGCATTGTATTGCAATAGGTCTCATTCATTTTCGTTTAAGAAGCATTGTATTACAATAGGTCACATTCATTTTCGTTTAAAAGACATCGTCTTGCAAAAGGTCACATTCATTTTCGTTTAAGAAGCATTGTATTACAATAGGTCACATTAATTTTCGTTTAAGAAGCATTGTATTACAATAGGTCACATTCATTTTCCTTTAAGATGCATTGTATTGCAATAGGTCACATTCATTTTCCTTTAAGATGCATTGTATTGCAAAAGGTCACATTCATTTTCGTTTAAGAAGCATTGTATTGCAATAGGTCACATTCATTTTCGTTTAAGAAGCATTGTATTACAATAGGTCACATTCATTTTCGTTTAAGAAGCATTGTATTACAATAGGTCACATTCATTTTCCTTTAAGATGCATTGTATTGCAATAGGTCACATTCATTTTCCTTTAAGATGCATTGTATTGCAATAGGTCACATTCATTTTCGTTTAAGAAGCATTGTATTACAATAGGTCACATTCATTTTCCTTTAAGATGCATTGTATTGCAATAGGTCACATTCATTTACGTTTAAGAAGCATTGTATTACAATAGGTCACATTCATTTTCGTTTAAGAAGCATTGTATTACAATAGGTCACATTCATTTTCGTTTAAGAAGCATTGTATTGCAATAGGTCACATTCATTTTCGTTTAAGAAGCATTGTATTACAATAGGTCACATTCATTTTCGTTTAAAAGACATCGTCTTGCAAAAGGTCACATTCATTTTCGTTTAAGAAGCATTGTATTGCAATAGGTCACATTCATTTTCGTTTAAAAGACATCGTCTTGCAATAGGTCACATTCATTTTCGTTTAAGAAGCATTGTATTACAATAGGTCACATTCATTTTCGTTTAAGAAGCATTGTATTGCAATAGGTCACATTCATTTTCGTTTAAAAGACATCGTCTTGCAATAGGTCACATTCATTTTCGTTTAAGAAGCATTGTATTGCAATAGGTCACATTCATTTTCATTTAAAAGACATCGTCTTGCAATAGGTCACATTCATTTTCGTTTAAGAAGCATTGTATTGCAATAGGTCACATTCATTTTCGTTTAAAAGACATCGTCTTGCAATAGGTCACATTCATTTTCGTTTAAAAGACATCGTCTTGCAATAGGTCACATTCATTTTCGTTTAAGAAGCATTGTATTACAATAAGTCACATTCATTTTCGTTTAAAAGACATCGTCTTGCAATAGGTCACATTCATTTTCGTTTAAAAGACATCGTCTTGCAATAGGTCACATTCATTTTCGTTTAAGAAGCATTGTATTGCAATAGGTCACATTCATTTTCGTTTAAGAAGCATTGTATTGCAATAGGTCACATTCATTTTCGTTTAAAAGACATCGTCTTGCAATAGGTCACATTCATTTTCGTTTAAGAAGCATTGTATTGCAATAGGTCACATTCATTTTCGTTTAAAAGACATCGTCTTGCAATAGGTCACATTCATTTTCGTTTAAGAAGCATTGTATTGCAATAGGTCACATTCATTTTCGTTTAAAAGACATCGTCTTGCAATAGGTCACATTCATTTTCCTTTAAGATGCATTGTATTGCAATAGGTCACATTCATTTTCGTTTAAGAAGCATTGTATTACAATAGGTCACATTCATTTTCGTTTAAGAAGCATTGTATTACAATAGGTCACATTCATTTTCCTTTAAGAAGCATTGTATTACAATAGGTCACATTCATTTTCCTTTAAGATGCATTGTATTGCAATAGGTCACATTCATTTTCCTTTAAGATGCATTGTATTGCAATAGGTCCCATTCATTTTCGTTTAAGAAGCATTGTATTACAATAGGTCACATTCATTTTCGTTTAAGAAGCATTGTATTACAATAGGTCACATTCATTTTCGTTTAAGAAGCATTGTATTACAATAGGTCACATTCATTTTCCTTTAAGATGCATTGTATTGCAATAGGTCACATTCATTTTCCTTTAAGATGCATTGTATTGCAATAAGTCACATTCATTTTCGTTTAAGAAGCATTGTATTGCAATAGGTCACATTCATTTTCCTTTAAGATGCATTGTATTGCAATAGGTCACATTCATTTTCGTTTAAGAAGCATTGTATTACAATAGGTCACATTCATTTTCCTTTAAGATGCATTGTATTGCAATAGGTCACATTCATTTTCCTTTAAGAAGCATTGTATTGCAATAGGTCACATTCATTTTCGTTTAAGAAGCATTGTATTGCAATAGGTCACATTCATTTTCGTTTCGTGAGATCACTTTATTTACCTACAAACAGAGTGCTACTGCCCCTTTAACTCCTAAACGGTACTAGTTCAATCATACTCTTATGATTATTTTCAATTGAACTGTTTTAATATGTTATTTGTAACTCTTCATTTTTCTTTAAAGGTGATTCGTATTTTGTCGATAAGAATTTTTTTCTATATATTTTAGGTCAAACAGGATATGTATTACAATATTCGAGTTAACTATGCTTATATATATCTTATCTCAGATGCTGAAACGAAAAATAGATCAGCATGAATTGACACGATGTCATAATTTCAATACTTTGAGTTTATTCACATAAAAGGTTTATACGTAATATACCGAATTATCTAGATGAATACGTTCATACATCATCTTCTCCTGACATAAGTTTGAATAATTCTAACTCTCAAATGAAAATATCAAGTTAATGTCACTTTATGTCAAAGAAACGCCTTTATACAGTAAGCCTAACACTAACCATACTTAAATATACAGGGAAATACGATGTTTCTCTCCAAACTAAAATGTCGTCCTATCATATAAAGTATGTCATAACACACACGAACATGTGACAGCTAGGCTTCACCAGCAAGTTCTCTGTGGCAGGGACAAAACCCTATCAAACCGAGAGATGCCTCCGGGTATAAGGACTTTCTTGTAGTCGTTTTAAAAAAAATTCAGCTCAAATGCATTTTCACATATTTTTTACTAAAAACTCACTACCACCAGGGAGGGGGGGGGGGATAGTGATAGACAATAATGTCAGAAAGATGTATTTTCCGTTTTCGTCTAGACTTTCATGAATTCCATACATACATGATTAAACGTCTATCTACTTAAGGTGCTGGACGCAATCAGACTTTCTAAAGAATGTTAGACGACGGACTACCAGTCTACAAAGCTGGCTTGTGTTTCCCATTTGCAGACAGCTAGAGTCACGGGACATACTGTACATATTCATTTCATGAAATCTACATCGTCAAGGAAACGTGTTCAGCGTGCTTTCAGTCAAAAAATGGGTTTTTAAACATAATGTCTTATCTTGCATTAGCATATTGGAATGCCTTCCCTGTTATTTTTCAATTACAATCATTATATTGTTTGAAAATATTACCTCTGGTTTCACAACCGGCTTGATAAAAAAAACTTATTTGCAATATCCCAGAGAAAAAGTCGTAGGCCTTATTTGCTATCCTTAAAGATCGAGACGAAGACTACTTGACGATACAAGCCATGGATATCATGTTGAGCTGAGATATATAACATCACAGTACATGACGTAACGTTTACAAGATATTTCTAACGATTCAAGAAGATAGATATTAGAATAAATTGATAGTCTGAAACGGAAGCAAACCAAGAGTGAATATACCCTTAAACACATTTTCTGAAAGTAACATTCTATAATTCTTGTCTATAGCTAATAAAAACTATTTATCAAATAACATTTCGAAATGACCATGCTTTAAATGTAAATTGTTTTTGTAATATTGAGCCGGAGTCAACTGAGCTCAAATCTTGTATCAGATAAAAGAACCTCCTTTTTGGACCTTTGGTCATAAACAACAGAAGTATTAAATTCAATTGGCAATAGCAGCATCCCAAGATACAGATCATCCTACAAAGTGTATCCACACTACTATGTTAGTGAGACAAACGGTTAACTAAAATACATCGAAAACAGCGAGAAAGTTTGGTTGAAATTGAGAAAGCCCCTAACCATCGTGAAGGCAGGAGTGATGATGAAAAATGAGAGGGCTTAGTGTGTTGCTTATACAACAAAGGAAGCCCCATGGCCAGTTGCAGTGAGATTGTATGACGATTGTGCCGTATAGCACAGTGCAGTCACATCTAGACTTGCTGAACGAGAACAAGATTGATTGTGCCGTATAGCACAGCGCAGTCACATCTAGACTTGCTGAATGAGAAACAAGTATAGCAAAGTGCAGTCACATCTAGACTTGCTGAATGAGAACCAAACTGATTGTGCCGTATAGCACAGTGAAGTCAAATCTAGACTTGCTGAATGAGAAACAAGTATAGCAAAGTGCAATCACATCTAGACTTGCTGAATGAGAACCAAACTGATTGTGCCGTATAGCACAGTGAAGTCAAATCTAGACTTGCTGAATGAGAAACAAGTATAGCAAAGTGCAATCACATCTAGACTTGCTGAATGAGAACCAAACTGATTGTGCCGTATAGCACAGTGCAGTCAAATATAGACTTGCTGAATGAGAACAAGATTGATTGTGCCGTATAGCACAGCGCAGTCACATCTAGACTTGCTGAATGAGAAACAAGTATAGCAAAGTGCAATCACATCTAGACTTGCTGAATGAGAACCAAACTGATTGTGCCATATAGAGCACAGTGCAGTCACATCTAGACTTGGCTTTCTGAATGAGAACCAAACTGATTGTGCAGTATAGCACAGTGCAGAAAAAAGCAAGAGTGCAGATAGGGTGAAAGAAGTATCTGAGCCATATGCCTGATCTCTTCATGAGAATGCTAGCTCTAGTCACGACTGGTACCTGTATTCTGTGGAAATGTCAGTCGGGGTTATTTGTGAATACTCCTGGCACCCTCCATCACGATGTTGCCCGGATGCATAGTAATAACAGCACAAGGCATAAACATAACTTGGTTATCTTGATGAAAGCCGAGAACATCAAATAACGCATTCTGGCTGAAAAACATAATATGCTCTCAGCTGTTGATGTTAGAAGGGAGTTCTGAGTATTTTCTACATATGTCTTAATAAAGTAGAAGAATTAACTAAATATAGTAGAAGAATTAACTAAATATAGTAGAAGAATTAACTAAATATAGTAGAAGAATTAACTGATGTGATTACATATAATTCATAATAGGAAGATTTAATCCTTTAACCTATTTCTCTACATAAGAGTGACGGTCATTACATTCTCCTCTACAGAGGGCAGTGAGATAGATTCCATTTTAGTATTAGTCCCTTATACCACGTTACCCCAAATATAACAATGAAAACAAATGTATAACATTCAAAAGCGGACGTTTGATAATGATACTGTCCTCCCGTGTGTGAGAATGCAGTGTCGGATGTTGACGTACCGCTGAATCACAAACACTGCCTTGCAGTCATACACTTCGGCTATGGATTCTATCAACAGCTCTAAATGTCAAATATTTCAGTAAAACAGCTCAATTAGTTTTTAAGCATCGTGCTTTCCATTCGGCTTAAAAACATCACATTAAAATTGCTCATCTCATGTCAGCATTATAAACATAAACCAACAGAAGGCAAACAGACAAACAAACCCATCTTCCTCAAACTGATTGCATCACAACAGCTTAACGTAACTAAGGGAAGCTCGATGTAAGGGTGATTTAATTCAAATAAAAACAAGTTACCAAACATCGTACAAAACATCAACACTAGCATGAGTCACTGTGTATACCAAACCACGAGGTTCCGCCTTTAACTAATTGGAGACACACTACTTGCCGACAGCATTACTTAACCTATACATGTACAAGGCCCCACCGCAAAGTTCAGAAGCCACTTTACAACATCTTATTCAGTCAGTTGAGGTCTATTTATCAACCAACAGTGTGGATCACACCTGCTCCGATTTACAGAAACTTTAAAAGATACATTTAGTACCATCCTTGAGCGTCACGCGAACTACGTCAAGAATAAGGCTTACCATAATGCCCCGCGAAAAGGAGACATCTCTTTCAGAACCTTATTTCAGCAAATTGACCTTGTTGCCAACAGATTTTAAACCAAAACTGCAACTGCAACAAAACCATAAAAATATGTTGAAACTGCGACAAAACTATAAAAATTATGAATGATATTGAGTTCATGCTCATAAGCGAAGAGTGCAGATTAGCTGCATACGCGAGATCGATAAATCGATAGATCGATACCGTGATCGGATAAAAGAGACACTCCTGTGGAGATTGCCGGATCAGAGTCGTACTCGACACCTGGCGCAGGACATGCACCTGGTACAGACTGCACGGTGGGACTGATCGTCTGCGTGATGTGTTACTTTAAGGGATGCACGTTCATATTTTAAAGATGAAAAGTAAAAGTTTTAAGCGACGTTAAACGCATTATCATCAATATTGTCAACAAGCATTTTCAGAAATCCCTTTTTCGAAATTTAAGATAAATACACGATTATCGTCCGTGATATGATGAAGTCCATATTAAAGGTACTTTGTACAAGATAACAATGTCTGAAAAATAATGCCTATAAAAAAAAATTGTACAACTTTCATTTTCATAGATTTCTATAGTCTATGTGTATCTGCTTAATACAACATCGACTAAAAAGAATATGTTTATTTGCTACCTCATGCATCGACTTTAGATAGTTTATGTTTATTTGCTACCTCATGCATCGACTTTAAATGGTTTATGTTTATTTGCACCCTAAAGTATCGACTTTTGATTGTGCATGTTTACTAGTATTAGATTCCTTACATTTACAGCACCGTCATACCTCTTCATTTGTAATAGCGAATGCAATGTCAGGGTATTCTGTGTTGATTCAGGCCACACTATACGTAAAGAAGGTAAAAGGAAAAGCACGGAGTAGTTAAGGAAATAGCTGATGTCACGCCATATGTCAATTTGAACTCAACTTAAAAGCGTTTCTTCGATACACATATCGATTTTGAACATTGAATGTGTTTTGGCGTTTTCCTTAAGTTTTCCAACTCATTGATTAATGACGACATTGAAATGGACACTGCTTCCAGTACTTCATCTACATGACATTACATCCGGGGAATTAATCTTACTTGACAATGTGAAGGAACGGTATTTTCCTGTTTTGAAAGACTCATGGTCAATCAATTACGAGATTTATGGAGTTTCGACTTCTGTATTCAACGATTGCAACTCTTTGATACAGATACTTATTCCATGTTAATGAAACACTTTTTACATAATTTTTTTGTGTGTATTTGATATTAAATTAATTTGACACAGAGTATGTTGTTCGGGTCAAATATGCCAAACTTAATAAATGGTGTTATTTCATTCAGAAGAAGTGACTGTTTATGAAAATTAGTATCTTAATGCTTATAACTTTATCATAGCGACGGTACAAGGGTTATTTTACTTTATTATTATTTTAACTTTAGGAAGACGACATGAACTGAACTGAGGACGTAAGGTATTTTTGCTCTAATTCAAACTGCATACAGAATTTATTAAACATGGTCCGTGTCACTTTAGTCAAATAAACTATCTAACATATACAATAGGAAACATTTTATATTGACTGTCTGAATTATCTTAAACTTAAAACTTAACTAAACTTGAATATGAAATAATAAAACTTCACGTAGGTGAAACATATGATACAAAAAGCACAAATGTCGTCATGTAATACGGTTTCGTTTAAATCAGTATTTTATATGCATTGATTTTCTTTTTTAATTTGAATCCCTGGCATTATTTACCATCGCGCCATTGTTCGCTAGTTCCAGCCGTTTCACCGCAATACATAGCCACAATGGTGTTGCGGACTTTCTCCCTGCAATAATACTAGCAGCCGCGATATAAGTGAAATAATCTTGAAAGCGGCGTTAAACCGCAACTCACTCACTCACTATTTACCATCGCACTCTTTCATACCAGACTCATGGACTAACTACTATACGGGCAATGTTTGAAGTGTGTAACATATACTTGATCAGTTTACAAGTGCGTAATGTATATTTAACTTGTCAGTAAGTGGTGTATATCACATGGCACCTGTGTCCCAGTGTATATTGTACCAGACAGGATGTATTGCAGGATATCCCTCATCGTTATTCCCTTCTCTACACAAGGAGTGCCCACAGACAGTATATACAGGAACTAGGCTGACTGACAGTCGCCAAACATTATCAGGGTTTGTTGTCTTAAGGGGAAAATCCATTTCATAAGGAAGAATTTTGATTCTCAAATGGCACAATTCGTTCCTGTTGAAATTGAATTTCGGAGAACGATCCATATCAAATAAATACAAACCTTGATGTTTAGTTATGACCACGTTCCTGTTTATTTATGATGTAACTTAGAAATAATGTCTAGTTGACTGATAGACAGTCTTGGCAGGAACTGTAGAACAAGCGATATGAGATTCCACTTCAAAATTAAAAAACGGTACTGAAATAGATATGATTTCATTTATTTTCTCCTGTAAATCTTAGTACCTTCTATAAATAGTGATTTAGTGTTATAGATAAGACTCATTCTTGTACCTGATAAAATACATGATAATTCGTTGAACATGCTTTGCAGAATGCTGGGACATCGGTACAATTAAGCGGAGTGGTTGAGTGGTTAGCTTTTTAGGAAGAACTGAGTGTATGTGATAGGTGCCTAACAAAATGAACTCGAAACGAAATGTCCAAACATTAGGGAAATTGCAAAAATATGGCATCGCTAAATTTGTTCAGTATCTAAATGGCATCTATTTATTATGAAAATGTTTGATATTGAAACATTATGAAAATTGCATTGGCGTCTGAACAAGATGTTATCAATAACTTCAGTCACTGATTTTGATTCCCGTTACATAGAATGAATATATTAAAGGGACACAGAGTAAAATGTCGGAGTAAAATATATCAAACTTTGTAAATAGGGTTATTTTATCAAGAAGTAGTGGTTGTTTCTGAAATCACCATATTATTGCTGGCCAGTTCAGTATTGAGACAATAAACAGGTTTTAGTTGTAATTTATGATCGAAAACCGGACAATAACGCGCGGCAATGACTCAAACGTAATTTTGGAAACTTTTTACGGCAGATAATAGGGAAAATATATGTTGATATTGTTAAGTAGATCAATTTACTAATATTCATGTAAAATTAATTGCTCAATTCTGGCTTATTAACACATATATGGTGGTTTTTCTATTATCATTGACAACGAGAAAATAATCAAGTTTTGGCATTTAGAGATAAAGATACAAGTTTAGGAACGATAGTTTAATTGAACTAAAGACAGACGGTATTTTGGTTTTTTCAGCCAAATTATTATTTCTGAAACATACTCTGTGTCACTTTAAGACAACAAAACAAAAATCTGAAAAATCCTCTGTTTCCTGACTCTCATATTTTAAAATGACCAAAATAAAACATTGCGGTTACCAGCTACTGCAACACAATAAAGTTCATATAAATATTCTGTTATGTAACATGCTTAGACACACCTACTTGATGTCCTAGACACGCACATGTACACCACAGTATTGTGGTCAACATTCTCATGCAAAGAACAAAGGACTATAAATGATAAGACGCAACATTGTTTCTTTGTAATTAACTAGAGAATGTGTCATTGTCGTCGCTAAATTTGTTCAGGAGGAAAAGGGCCGTGCAGCTACAATTCGTAGGGTATACTGTATGTAATGAGGACAGGGAAGAACTTTGAAGTAAAAGCGCCCAGATATTTATCAAATATATTATTTTTACACATGATTTAAAGTTTTAAGTGCTTTCTACTGATTTTCATTGGAGTTTTTACATTTACATCTGTACATATACTTATCTATTCTTTTGTTTATATCAACGGATGTGATTGGTTTTAGTCTCTCATAAATCATGAAGTGATTGGTTGTGTACATTAAACTTTGTGTCATCTTGATGATGTGAGCAAGTTGGTTCCAAGGTCGAGGAGTTGCAACACTGAAAAATTTACGTAAAAGGAAAATAAATCGTTTAAGAAGAACCACACAAAAATGATTTTTAACAGTTTATTCGAGATGCATCATCTGCCTTGGTCCTAAACACATGGTGTCGCGCTTTCTGTAAGTGTTTCGGAAATGCTTGACTGCCATTTTAAAATGTTGAAATTGGATACAAAATGTAATTAGTAATTTCACACCTTCATTAATGGCTTTTCACGTTTAATGACCATGATTCACAGTTATTAGAGTGTCCCAAAACGTAGTGAAACGTGATATTTAAGTATCGGTTTCAAACTATTTTGGTGCTCATTGAATGTGATAAAATCTGACACTCATTCAGTTTTGGATTTTTTTAAATTACAATTTTTATTTGATCTCATCTGCGCCTTAAGTGGGAATATCACTTTCGTACTTAGCTTGACGAGGATAGAGTCCGTGTTGTTGAAATGTGTTGTTGACAAGACTTTGTAAATGAAGGAAATGCGTCGAGGTACATTTCCTTGTACCGCTACAGTTACGTGTATATTTCCGAACTTTGCTGTAAAGTAAAATTAGAAGAGGACCCACACCTTTATTTATTCTAGTTGTTGATGTCATTAAGATTTGCAAAATATTCTCGACATTGTATTTTGTTCCATGGTTTTGGATGACGGACTACCAAACCGTTTCAAGAACAAACAAGGTTGCAGGTTGACAATATAGAAAATATGGGTGAAAACCAGCCTACTATAGTAAAGCAGGTTTGGATGGCCTGTATTTCACAAACAACATTTTTAATAGCTGACGGGTCAGTCTCGGGGAAGTTCATCTCAAAGCCGAATCATAAAAAATCGCCCCTTTCTTTGAGAAACTGCAAGTCTATACAAGCGTTACATTAAGTAGTACTTGGGCAGGTTGCTGGTTGCTAGGAAACCAATTAACTGAGGTGATTAGTTTGATTAGTTAGAAGGAAAAGCTTGATTAGTTCGTGTCACATAGCATACTGGCTGTGATTTATGGATCAAAGCGTGTTGCATGAACATAGAGAGGGAAGTGGGCACACAGAGTGAGGGCACGTCGACATTAGATGTGATATAGACATGTACGTTTCTTTAGAACTGTTGGACAGAAGAAACACCGTATGTAAATATAGGTAATAACATTTAACATATGCAGGAGTTACATCGTTTAACTTTAAAACTTAAAGCCGGGAGTTATTTATTTTTCTGTTTGTAATATCATTGACATCATTTAACCATGTAAATTGATTCCATTTAAATTACTGATTAAAAGGTGAAATGTCGATCATAACTTAGTCAAACCACCAATTGTTATTAGCAACAAAAAGGTGGAACGCAAATATGATAATGAATTGACAGAGCCTTGAGGTTTTAATGCATAATGTTTGATAAGTCTTCTATTTGGTATGAACCTGTATCATTAGAATGGTAGTTTATTGACATGATAAAAACAAGTATGGGTCAAATGTGCAATACAAAGCATATGCACGATTAATATGTTGAATGTTATCTAAAAAGATTAAAAGAAATATCCATACTGCAACTGTATGTGAGACATACACGCTATTATCGGTAAGACTTTTAATGGAGGTTTTTAAACAAAATATTGCAACAATCAAGACTTAAAAGTTCTGCTTTTCTGAGGAGCATCGTGGATTAACGAAGAGTAAATAATGACTAGAGGAACTGTTTTGTAGACTGATTATATCCAGAATCTTCGTTCCACGGAGATATTTGCGCAGTTCGGTGGGCTGTCCTGACATCAGGGAGGCGAGGACTGAAGATGGTAGAAGTCAGTGCTTGTCGCTGCACTGGTCAACTGTCCACCACACGAAACACTTTTACAATGACACAATAACTACAATTTTAAAATCGATGTAACTGTTACTTCAATTTACAATACGCCTGTTCCATAAGATACAGTACCATGTGCAGTCCAAAGAGCACGTATCTCAGCAAAATGCATTCTGATGATTCTAAACTTTTTGAGCCAAAAGACTGAATTAATTGCTGTTTGAATCTAGTAAAACTGGTTTAATGAAATAGATGTAGCTCTAGAAGGTTTTCTGGGACACTGAGACAGGTGTCAGACAGGGAGAACCCCAACAAGGTCACTGTAACCATACTGTTAAAATTTTATCATTACACGAAATATTTTTTATTTTTATCATTTTTCAATTAATATCACTGTTGTTACAATATTAATTCAATCTTATACAGGAAATACATTTATAATTAAAATTTAGAGCCAATTTTTAAAAAATCTTTCAATGGATTGAATGATTTAAATAATACATAATTCACAAAGTTATTACCATTTGAAACAAATTTATTGAATATTCAACCAGTTTTATATCCTACATGTACATTTGACGATACAAAGTGAAGACACGAAGAAACAGAAACTAAAACCCAAAGCCTAGAGACACAGCCGTATTTTTATTCTATTCATTTTTATGAAAACACCTTCTCGAAGCTATTTTAGAGGAAGCTTTGTTTTCATGCTATTTTCAATGAAAGGTGTTATCGTCGAATCCAGGTATGTCCGCACTCAGGTGGGTTGTTTTGGGACACAGAGAGACAGGTAACAGAGAAGAATGCGGGGGTCACTCTAACCACACTGTTATAATTTGTCCAGCACACAAAATACTTTTTATCTCCAGAAAGGTTGCGGTCGAGGCTCGCATCTAAAACACACGCGACCTTGCTGATCCACAGAAAGAATAAACTGTCATGTCCCGGCCTGACTGGCACACGCGCTGGCTTCATCTTTCCTAGCCTTACTTCCTGTCGTCTCTTCAATCGCCTTTCTTCGTTACAAGCTGGTTGACTCTACAAATACGTGACATTACTCTTTATGGTTCTAGTAACTATTGAGCTTACCGTTACAAGCTCTGGGGTCGTCATTTCTAGACTTTCTCACCCGTCTCCTCGATCTTATTGGTAGCTGAGGGAGTCCGCCAAATACGATAAAGCAAACATTATTATATGGTATAACATCCCACTGCCATGTTCAGGCGGGTCTATACTCTGGGTTCATCATTCGTTGAGATTCTATTTTTCGTTTATTACCTGAGAGACTCTACTTAATATGAAAAAAACACCTGGAAAACTATTTCATTTTAATCAGATTTGAAAACACCTGGCATTATCACTTAAGACCTTTTCCTATTTGACATTCCATTCACGTTATTTCTTAAGAAATGAATTTCATCATATGGTTGTCCACACGGTTATAACCTGTTTGAAACTTGTAAGATAAACTTGTATAACCGGCAAGCTTGCGACGCCGGTTATACAAAAGTTTATCTTACAAGTTTCAAACAGGTTATAACCGTGTGGACAACCATATGATGAAATTCATTTCTTATAAATTCAAACGTTGTATTTAAAGCGAAAATGCATTCGAAATGCAATTCTATAGCTGCTTGTCGCACTGACCTACGTACCGGTTACACCAAGACGGATCTCTACCCGTATTCAGACGCATAAACAAAATAGTTCCAAAGACTCGGTAAAAATGACACTTTTTTATTCTACAAATAATACATTTTGTGTATCAAAAAACTAACAATGATTATATTTTTGGAAAAAAGTGGAAAATGTAAAGTTTAATTTAAATAGATCAAAGTTAACAAATAACACTCGCGTATTTATACTGTCCAGAATCTAGGTGACAGTACAGCGTGTTTTGGCTAGTTCCGGCACGATATCGTATAACCTGCATTTACTGAAGGTTATTTTGTATAACCCTCAACTTTGGGTTCATTGAAATGTATACCGATCACATGACCATGTCTGATCCAATCAGAATGCAGCATATCGTTTACATCACAAAGTCTGAATTTATTCAGCATTAACACACGGCTTACGCGAGAAGAAGAGATAAAAATGTACTTGCCGTCTTGATTGAGAAAAAATATATGTCGTTTTGAAATCATCCGTCAATATTCATAAATTTCCTATTTTAAGATTTATGAATGTGAACTAAAAGCAATCTTTAGGTTGACAAACTTTAATCAGATGGATCCGCTAGATCGTACTATAACCACATGCATGCAGCTGTGGAGACTACGGTCTCTGTGATACAATGTTAAGCATGTCAGGAATCCGAGGCGTTGATGTTTGTATTTGTGTTAAAAGTTTATGTTGTTTAAATGCTTTTTGTTTGTTTGCAAATGCTTAACTAACTGTACTCAATGACTACTGCAATGTGTGATGGAAAAGAAGTGCACGCATTATGAAGTTGAATGTTTTGGGCAAAACTGAGAGGCTAAATGTGTGAGATAGTTAGTTGTTGGTAGGTTATCGCTGGCCGTGGTGGCTGACTCTGAGGGTGTGGGTTCGAGTAAGAATTCGTACTCAAATAGATAGTGGGATCACAACTATGACAATTCTACATGTATTTACTATCTGAATGTAATGTTCTCCTTAAACTGAGAGTTAAGTTATTACTTGGTAGAGGACGATATTCCCATGGATGATCTTTGTTTTCATTATAACAATGTCTCCCTGTAGATCTTTATCTTCTTTAAAATGTTTAAAACATTTGTACTTCATTTTTGTCATTTTGATTAAGGATTGTTTGTATTCAACAGCATTTTCCATCGAGTTTCAAATACAGTAGAAGGAAATGTACATTGAACTTTATTTGGTAATTGTAAACCTGTACACGGATTTAAAAGTAAGAAAAGACTGGAAAATTCAAAAAATATTCCTGGTCGTAAGTATTTCATTCAGATTGTGAATCAAAGTAGAATGTTGTTCTCTATAACACATACGTTAATCATGAGAAACGACAACAAGGGGATTATGATCTGATAACATTATTCAATACCTCCGGGAGTTAAAGTCACGTTTAACCAAAGAGTCGGCGATAAAAAAAAAAGATCAGGTAAATGCATGTAGATTACAATCTTCCCACGCATGGCCTATTCTTACGCCAGCCCCAATGACTTGCTGAGATAGGCCTTGCCGCATTTCCCGTGCGTTTCTGTGCGTGTCGCCGAGGCTGCTGCGACGGATCGCGATAGTCAAATGAGAAACCATATGAGAATTGCAACTTTTCGCCAAAGAGGGCGCTGCACTCCAAACACGAATTTTGACTGGTTGGCAGCAGGGCTTAAATTAGCCAGTAATAGAGACCGATGCAAATTAAGGCATTCACAACAAAATAATCATAAAAATAACATAACAGATTTCAAGGCTATTTACATTTAAGGGATTAAGACGAAGTTGAATGATCCTTTCTCGTCTGAAGAACCCTCGAGCACTTGGATCTGCATATACATGCAAAGGAAGGTAAACAATATATTATTGCAAAAGAAAATAAACATAAGTGTAGTCAGAAAGCGAAAAATATTACTTTCCCACATTACTACAGAGGAATAGTAATAAATCTATTTGAAAAGATGTCAGTAACAAAGAAGAGATCACACTGAATCAGGATCACAATAATAGCTGACCCGATACGTCATATCCCACGTTTTTTACGCAACCATTTGAATCTTATGACATCGTTTATGTCTCATTCGAACGACGTCAGCGTACGATTGAAATTATATTCACATAATATATATGTCAGCTTGAGTTGTCAATTGTTATATATTAGTATCAGTGAAATAATAAATGGTCTGATTCTCGAAATCGCGTCAATTGTGTTACATAAGTACCGGGTTACTGCTGATAATATCACACACTACATGATGATACGAGTGATAACGTCATCAGCTGTCAATCAAGGGTCACGACCTCTGTCACGTCCACAGACGTCTATTGTATTGGTGCCTGTAGGCTCTCTTAGTGCTATTTTCATAAAGATTAAGTATTTCAACGTTGACAGCATCGTTGAATTTCTTAACTGCGGCTTTAGTTTCATTGCCGCTTCTTAAAACCAAAATTAATCAAGCTTACATATAATATACATATATAGTATACATATAATGAAAATGGCTTATTTAAGAATATATAGCTCATATTTATTCAAGGTTAAACAGTTCAGAGATGGGGCCCACGTCTAAGGCGGCCGGCGTCTGGTGACATCCATGCAGATAATCTGGCGCTAGTTGTATGTTAGCATCTCAGCTCTGCAAGTTTACCAAGGCTGCTCTAGGCAGACTACTGGCATCTCCTCGTGTGTTGCTTACAAGTATCTAAGTCTATGTTTCAGGACTTAGCGTGTTTGTTATAGGAGGGAGATGGACTTCTACACTCCAAGCGTAGAAACGTTAAGCTTATTGTAAGAGCAGCAGCTTTTTAACACTAATGTTATTTTGCCTGTATTACAGAGATTTTAGACTTAACGTCAAAGATTTCGAAAAGAAATACGTCAGAGACAATGATGTACTGCATATACACTAGGTTAAAGATCTGCAAACACGTTAGAATAGTGGTCGGTTCTGAAACAATAAGGTCTATACCAAATCACGTTGATTCTATTATGTTCATCGCAACTGTATGGTTACGTCGTATGCCATGTATGTTAACACTGCATAACCGTTATCTAGATAGATATTCTGTCAAGTAAACGATAGCACAACATGTCGCCAGGGATTTTTTAGAAATGATATACTTTTGCATAAATATGATTATTTTAAAACAAGATGATAACAAAACTATACTTATAAGAGTAAGTAATTTTATAACATCTGTTCCTTACATACAAACTGCAAATTGAATGTCAGGTCCTGCAGTCTGTACCCTTGACTTCCTGCTAGAAAAAAAACAATTAGTCTCGCCATATATCAGATAGTCTCGCGTTACTTGAGAGGCAGGTGAAAAGATTCCAACAGAAGTGTCGAGTAAACGGAGACTTGTTGTCAAGTTTACCATAAGTATAACAACTGACCCTGCCAGTTTCATCGGCCATGTGTCGGTTTGCTAAATCAATTCACACACCATAAAGAGTTTTCAGTTTCATAATTGTGGCGCTTCTCTGTCAAAAGAGAATTCATTAAAAGTGTTGTTGAAATGGCATCAGAGAATGAATTTCAAGCAGTGACTTAAACAAGAGATTCTTGTCAAGTCAACGTTGTTGAAATATTAGCGAAACAAGTAGAAGCAAAATATTTTCATTTGAACTTTACTTTACTCACGAAAGTAAAAACATCAACAAAAGAATGAATTCTAATGTAGTTCCTTCCTACAATGAAACAAGTCTAATTTGAGTTCTAAACGTGTTTTCAAGTGTTTAATAAATGTGAGTTTATTATGTTAAAAACCTTAAGGCATACTTCTACATAAAAATTAGAAACATGGTAGAAGCATCAGTATTCATAATAGGATGTTAAGGAACATTTTTAAATGTGTTGTGTAACGAAACAGTTTACCAGCTGTGTGTAAGAATATTTTCTTACGTAATTAATGAACTGATCATAAATGATATTCAACATATGGCTTGAGAAATGCAATATTATCTATCAGCTTCGGTTCCTTCGTAAGAAATAAGTAGGTAACTACGGGAGCACGCCACACAAACACCACCCCTGACGTCTAGATGAAAGCCTTCTCTTAAAGGTGAGACATTGGTTTACTATCTATTCTTACACCTTTGACAGCTAACAGTAAACACGTGGACCAGGATACCAGTAAATCCCTCAGCTTCTCTTCAGATAATTCCCAAGTCAGAGGTTCGTGAGCGGGGCCGCCAAGAAGACATTCACAACACATTGTTCTATTGTGCAGGAACTCGACTTGAACTGCAGGCACGATCCAGACTATTTATAATCCCCATGACGTCACTATGACAACACATGGCAGCAAGACCTGGCACAGACTTTGGTAAGGTCAACGAGATCTCGCGGGAGGTCACGATCACCAAATAAGGTCATTGGTTTTTGTCACAAGCGTATTGGACATGAATGTGGTTTTTTGTTCTTGTATGTAATAATTTATTTGCGGTTCTGTGGTTATTTGATAAACGAGTTACGATGGAGCTAATAGTCATTGGACGTTGAAAAATAATTGCGTCAATTAATCTTTGGGAATATCTGGAAGAAAATAAATAAATAGTTATTTATTATGATCTTTGATCTACCCTAATACATAAATCAATACTACTGTTAAATCGATTTGTCTTTGTTCAATTGCATATTATTTCGATTCAATGGATTGAATCAAAATGGTTTGTGCAAGACGAGTCAATTTCATATATTTACCCTATACGCGACATTGATTCAAATGAGGAATACAAATTATTTCAATTTCAACCAATTTTTATTAATTTTGAAAATCAAATGATGTCTATTTTGAATTTTCGGAAACTCTCACAAAGTTTAAAGAATAAGATAATGTTAAAAGGAAGTGTATACCATACTAATACGAATTTCTTCTTCACGGTCAAAGGAAGCACCTTTGATTCCAATACCTGTACGTGTATTAGTTTTATTTACTATGTCTCTCATGTATGTTTTACTTGTTAACGAAAGATTTGCCCTTAAATACGTCAACCGGAGAATTATGATCGTCAAATGTAATTTCTGTTAGAGGCATTTAGAAGTTGATGAGATGAATAGAGAACAAGCTTTGTTCATGCATTTTGTACTGTACCAACAACAAATCACCATGCACTCAACCTTATGAACTGCATAAATTCAATTAACTCTCTGTACTTCAACCTATTCAATTTTACAAACCTATTCCGATTTGTGTATGGATCCCTCCTCAAAATCATCTCCAGTATTACTTGCTTGATACCGGTGTTAGCAAGTACACCGAAACGTCGCAATCTTGTGATAAAGAAGTTGTAAATCCATAGCACTTTTTCTCTTTTCGTCATCAACGGTTCATGATTCAGTCCTCTAAAAGAAAATCCAAATTTCCACTCCGAAAATTGGAACATGCCAAAGACTCCTATAGTTTTTTATTCTGTATTAATTAAAATAAGCTACATTTCTCAATCTACATGAACCCTGATATGGGAGTTCACCAAGGGTCATGCATTTCTCCGTATTCATACGTGCAGTGTATAAAAGGAATACAAGTGTTCCTAAGAAACAGAACATTTCAGCCCTACGACAGAACATGCATAGTTGATATGAAAACATAGTGCCCGTTTAAGCATTCTATTGATAAAAACCGTGTTATCAATCTTCCTGGTTGACGGTACTCATTGAGGGAGGATTACACTTTAACGTCTTAATACTCCCCGATGCTTGTTGTTGGAAATGCTCTCTTCTGTTGAGCTTGTCCAGTTTGCTTATAAATTGCACAGCAAAGATTGCCCGTATCAATAGACAGATAGATTAATCTCTCAAACTATAGCTTTACAGTTCCAAGGCCTGGGAACAAGCTAAAATATGTTGCCGATATTCAATGTTTGTTCAAAACCGATTTGTTTTAGATATCTATTTCAAAAATAGAATTTCTCCTTAGAGTTTTCTGGCCCGTAATCATGGAATTCGTTGACTCCTAATGTTATCTAGTCGAAACGTAATAATTATGTTAATATTTAGAATAATGTTTTTTTCAAATCGTGCATTTTAGGTGTCGCAGTTCATAGGCTTTATCCTACATTATACTATATCCTATATTATTCTTATACGATATTACGAAATTGCAGATAAATGATAGTTTTCTCAAAATACAAAAGTCAAAACGTAAATATGTATGTACATAATAGATTGGTTAGTTTCTAAATGATTAACGAGACATCTTTTCTTTTTTATTTCCTAAAAAAGCATCGTCAATAGTCAATATTAAGTAAACCATAACTTCTCTAGATTGATAACCCAAAGATCCTAGGATGTTGTACATTTGCATGTTAATTACTAAAATCAATGCATCCTGAGAAACCCTCAGGAATGTTACGTACCGTCTTAAGTAGTTTCTAAGCCGTTCCTACAGTTTTACCATCAAAAAGGCTTGTTTGATTAATGTAACGCTTACAATTAATTTATATTGCTCCAAGTTCTTGCGCAACAAACAGATGGTAGGTCTGAAGGAGTGTAGATGAAAGAGGGAATGGCGGACTTGAGACACATTCCCTCCCACGTACACCACTATTTTTGAGGATACTTTCCTCTAAACAGTCTAATAAAAAAAATCTTCTATCGCTGACGATACGATTTTTAAAAGAACAAGTTCGTTGTTTATACATGGAAGAAGATTCTATACAATGGAAAAGAATATAAAATGTCACCAGAGGGGTAGCTTGCGAATCATGTACAAATTGAGTCACGCGTTCATTTTCACATAACGTGCTGTATATAAGTATTTAATGCAAATTTTAAAATGCCCCTGACAAAAGACAAAAACGGGAAAGTTTGTAATTCCAGAGAATTAAAAAAATAAAACCATGCACTAAATACGTGGTTATAGACCCTGTATTGAGCAACAACGAAGGAAAAGAGGAATTCAAACTTTTACATTTAATGTTTCATTCAGATTTAAATAGAATAGAGTCGCATATTAAGGCAACCAGATCTGTTTACTCATCTGGTCTGGGTGTCAGGCAGTACATGATGTCAAGATCTTTAACTCGTGTCGTCTATTAGTGGCGAACGGCAATATTTGACTTTACATTTTCGGTTGTAACGGAAGTTGACGACCTGTTCCGATGAAAACAGTGGGAAGCATGACGATGTATGTGTTGTGGTGACTTATTTCGGGTATTGTGTGATTTTCTCATAGCTAGGTGGGCCTGGTCTCTATGGCTGATTAAATACCCGAGTTGCTGGGCTTCTGTTTGATGATTATAGTATTGTTTACACTGTTTACATTGGCAAGGAAGCTGGGACAGATGTGGGATGAGTAACGACCGCTGTCGACACCATGGACATGCATGTTTGGTATTTGGTTTACCCACTAGACTTAAAGGCTGACTATAAGGCACAATACATGAGAATCATATTACGAATAATTGTTATCATTTTCAGTGTCTATGGGAATGGTAGACTTTTGATGAAGAGATATAACTCTGATTTAAACTCAGAGAGATTCAACATGCTTTGCACTTTCCTACTCAAATCACATCACTGGTCTCAGTGCTTCATGACATTCCACAGCCGAATAGAAGATGAAAATTTTTGATGAATTATAGGGAAAGAAAACTGATATTAACATAATTAACAGAATGGTAATAAGGAAGAGATGAGTCTTTGGATAACTACTTCTTTATTGTAAAACTTCACTATGGCATATATATGTATCCCTTTTCATATTCCTTATATCCCACCCGTTGAAAGAGTTATCAAGAAGTTGTTATCCACGAAATCGTGTCTTCCCTATATATGTATATCATTTCTAAATACCCTTCAAAGACTGGAATATACAAAGGACGGTAGGTAGGGAGATTGAACTCGGAGGCAAGCAGGTGGTGACATATAGACACGTAGAAATAATTATGACAGCATTTACTTTCCCCTTGCTTCTCACACCGAAGGCTAAAACCTTTGTGCAAAGGAAACACCCAATGGATCGAGTAGGTATCCCAGTTGAGGCATTGCATTGAAGCTTTTATTCCTCTGAATACGGCCGATATAATGTGACTCACTCCTTATCTTCATGTGTTAATCTTTGTTGTTTAGCATAAATGCAGCACCTCCCAAACCTTTACAAACCTCGTGATGTCAACACATTACGTTCATGGCTGTTTTCGCAATGTTAAACTCGGTAATTACTGTAGTGTTTGTTGGTATATATATATATATATTCAGACATCGTTTAGATCGTTACAAACTCTCCAATAAAACCATGATCTTTCTCAATCGAATATCAATAATTACAATAACGGCAGTCATTACAAAAGCAGTTGTAATACTATTGACAGGTGCGTATATAGCTTATAAGTACATCATGGAAGAATGTGAATAAATGACTAATATTTTTTTTTTAAACTGGGGAAAGCATCTCTTCACAAAGGACATTCAGGTGGTTTTGATTTGGTTGGCGAGGAGACGTCAGATGCTATGAATGGATCATATATATGTTATATGTTTCTAGTTCTCAGGTAACCATAGGCAAAATGATTGTTTGTACAACACATCTGATACAATACACTGCACTGCTGACACCACTGCATCAATGCGCTTTGAGCTTGCACCATGTGTATGGGTATAGCGCTTTAAAAGTTTTATTATTATTTTCTTTATCAAAAAGACTTTCTTCCGAAGCATACATTTTTATCAATAGAATATCATCATCCAAACTAGTTTTGTTCGGTACAAGTTATGGTTAAAGACTCTTATTCAAGGCGTGCTCATTCCAATAAGCGCTTAACCGGCAGTTTCTTAGTGGGTCAGAATGAAATCAGTATTATATATGTATGTATGTATATATGTATGTATGTCGTCAATTGCCGTCTCTAATCACTCCGATACCACACAACACGTCATAATTCGTACATTACGCTCCCCGATTGACATTTATGTGTTGCCTCACAATACCACATGTCTTAATGTGCTTCTTTTAGGGCCTGTGTTCTCGAAACTGCTTTAGTGTTAGCTTGGGATTGACACCCATGACTGGCGAGTGCTAGTCATATGTAATACATTACTCGGCATTCCTCAACCAGATATGTATGACATTCCTTATCAACGTGACAACATGCGTTTTCTACATACCTGACCTTTGATATTTGACCTCTAAAGTCATCTACCTGTCGAAACTTACACATGACATGACTGGTGAACATGCGTAATAACTCGGTTGATATTAATGCTTTCATTTTTAACGGCTTATGATGAACAGTAAATGTATCGTGTTTTGTTGTTATTTTTTGTATTGAGTATATACGTTGTGTTGTTTCTGCCTGAAGATTTGATTATTTGGTTTTGGAACGATAATTTAAGCGACCAATAGATGCCATCCTTTATTTTTTAACTCCAGGTAGCTATGGAAGGAAAGATGCAAAGGAATGTCCTGAAAAGAGTATACATTCTACAAAAAAACTGAGATATCTGAAGTGCATCTATGATGTATTTTCAGTTTGCAGGTTTATCCCTATAAGAAAGGGTAACGCCCACCCTTGAAACGTATTCATGAGTTTACATGCTTCATTCCTTTACAATCGTTCAAATATTTGAAACAAGTATCTTTATCATGATTGATTTAAGTCTACTTTTACATAAAGAAATATATATCAAATTACACCATTACTGCTGCACTGTAACGCCAGCTATGGACCCTACACCTATATTGAAGAAAATATGTCAAATGTATTGTAAGTGATATTGCGCCTTCGGGTGGTGGTATTCATTCTAATGTGACACGATGTGAAACAGCAAAACAACTTCCAACCCAGATAGTCAGATAAATATTAACCTACACTCTGTCCATCTTCCAAATGATATATTTATAACGTCATAAATGAAAGCAGTATCTTCATAAATCTCTGTGACAGTAACTTTTCTCCGTGCAATATCATGGGCGATATCAACATGCCTCTATCGCCTTTTAAAGTGACACAGAGTATGGTTCATGATTTTTAATTTGGCTTTAGTAAGAGCCAAAATACCTTATGTCCTGAGTCAAGTTAAAATCGCCCCCTAAACTTGCAGCTCTATCTCTAAAATGCATAAATTATTATATTTTCTTGTTTTCACAGATATTCGGAAAACGGTCCTATAAATGTTAAGAATTCTAAATTATGTGATCAATTAAGGTGTGTATTAGTTAAATGACCTACTTAACACTATCAACCAATGTTTTTCTCATTGTTTGTGTCATTAGCGCGCGCCACTGTCCGGTTTTCGATCACAAATCAGGACATGAACCCGTTAATTGTCCTTGTACTGGGTTGATAAGTATTAGGATTCTGATTTTCTGAAACAACCACTACTTCTCGATAAAATAACATAATTTATAATATAGGAAGTTAACATATTTGACTACAACAACATACACTGTGCCCCTTTAAAGGTCCTGTAAATAATTGAACGGTAATACAAAAGCAAGCTGTTTTGGATAGAAAATTCTCCATTATGAAACGACAAGGCATTGCCAATGTATAAGATTGCACCTCACCAGAAATACAACATATAAAAAATAAGCTTGTTTTCTTGAAGGACCCGAATATGTGCATGAATATGTATTTTTACATATATACTCCATATCCTTTCATAATAAAGAAACTTATGAGCGTGAGATCTTTGTCACCCTCTCATGATTGGGATCACACCATCTGTAGTAGGAGTATGTGCAACACCTGACTCTGAGGGTGCTGGTTCGAATCCCGCAAGTGACTCGATCCGAAAAGTACAAGAAGTTATACAATTGCAAATATTGTCATCTCAAATATAACAATTTTTAGAATATGGCATACATATAGAAACACGCCTAAAGAGCCTTGTCTTCGTGAATCGATATAAGTAACAAGAAAGTTACCATCCTTATACAATATACTAAAGTATATTTCGGTATGATTTATAGCCAGTAGAGGGTGGTGGCAGGCCAGGGCGGTTAGAACCGATGCTCTATATGTTTATTGGTTACAGATATACTGTTACAAGATCCCGGGGAGGTGCGTGTTAGAACTCCTACCAGAGTCTATCTATCGTCACCTTCCTTCTCTCATGCATACTCACTGTAACGGTGTCTCTATAATAACGTCATCATCGGGTTCACAGGTGTTTTGGATTAGACAAATCATGAGAGATTAACTCTAAAATCGACGAGCGTTGGGTGTGTTTGTTATTATTTTAGAGATAAGGATCCATTTTCATCGAGGGATGTCATGACCGTTTGATGCATTTGTATTGATGAGTGGTTCTCAAATGTCCCGCATGTGAAATCTGTATCCACTAAAAGTGACATAAAAAATTAATAACTTCTATGTTTTAAGCTCTTAGAGCACGTTCGTACTATTTGACGATCTTGAAAGTTAAGGAATGTAATGATTGTTAAGGGTATCGTAAGAATGAGATAAATATCATGAGCTGTATCTGTTACATTGTTAAACATTTCCAAATAACCTGTTTGCTCAAATGACGTATTAATTAAACATCCAGCTTTTATGGAAACATACTGTCTCTCATTTCCTTCTTTACAGCAGCTTGGACAACGTCAATTTAATATAACCCTGAAAATTTAAATGAATCACATTATGTATCGATATGATAAACTAAACAAATAATCAAGCAACCAGAACATAATACTTGCATTGCTTCAGACACTTCTATAATGATTAAAATATAACACAGGAGAACAGCAGAGTGTAAACCAAATTGATTCCATACCAATCTAACTGTGGTGAAGCATTGGTCAGCTTGTTAGTTTGACCAGCGATGCTAATTAATTGGTTGTCGCTATTTCCACCTTGAGTAACTCTTTCAGTTTCTACTCTTATATGCTATCTACATGTCAATTTTCATCTTTGTATGAAAATAGGCTATCATTAAGAGACTAGCTAAACTGGTCTACCTGAAATACTCCCGTGAACTCATCATATCTCTTACACCTTCAACGGCCTGTGTCCACTGGACCAAGAGACACACGTTTCCTCTCAGTGTGGTTCAGTCCCATAAGACAGAATTCCCAAAAGACAGAATTCCCAAAAGACAGAATCAATCACAACATTAATTAACTGAGCAATGCTGACCACCCCTCATTAATCAATGGACTGACCCAACCCGCCTTATGTTCGAGTATCGACATAATTTGAATAAGACTAGTACTAAGTCTATGAAATATTTAAATAATATACTGTACCGTCATTGATTATATTTATATACTTCTACCATTTCTAGGCAACAAACTACCTTGTTTTAAGAAAAAAAGGAGATACATTGGTAACAGTTTGGACAATTAAGTTTGATCAATTAAATTCATACTTACTTGCTGGTGTCTTATTTCTACAAAATTTGCTGAATCTCTTTATTTCATATCCTATCACTATTACAGGACACGTTACACATTGTTCTTTTAAAAATTAATGAAACATCAACTGCACTGTTAACATAAATGATCTCTAATTATAAGCATTATTTGATTATATATTTTTATTATGTTAATTTATACAGATTTTGTGAACATATATTCTATGACCGTCACCTCTGGACAGTGTAAATCTGTCCAGATTTTGACCCTAAAGCAGATTTTATCAAAACTTTCCAAATGACAAGTATAATTGTTTTCTTCCTAAAATAACCCTTTTAAAACAAGTAATTTACAAAAAATCGTAATTGGGCAGAAAATGCTACCAATTTTGAAAATAACCCATATATGTGTTAACAGAGACCCTATGTGAATTGAATAAAATGGCGCTTCGTCTTATAAAGTTTATTTATATGTTATTATGATCCATCGAGTGAAAAAAACAAACTGTTGTATCTTAATGGTGTCTTTTTGGAATTCTGTCTTTATTTATCTGGGCCGTTCCAATATTTTCAAAGGGTAGAGCACATGTTACACAAGATTAGTCAACCATGAAAAGTGTTGTTTTAAGCTTTCTGTCTTTTGGGAATTCTGTCTTATGGGACGATACCCTCAGTGTGTTAACCTATCCATGGGTTTATTGTATGTGTATGTTGGGTTGAGTCGTTTAGTTCATGATTCAGTGATAAAACGTTACCTAACTCATTGGACGTTCAGATTGTTATGTAGAAACAAATCCGAAGAAGTCTACCGGGTTTAACAACACTATAAAGACCCCGTAGATCTAGTCGGTTTATGTTAGTAGAATTGTAGGTATCGTTTACGTCGCGTATCAAGATAGAAGTTAGTCACGGTTAACTTATCGTACTCACGAGGAACTTGATAATTGTTAACATTTATGATAGGACGTGTGCAATCGCCCATGCTCTCTACTATTACCTAGTTGTACAGGCAAGAAGTCAGCAGTAGGCCTACCCTGTGAAGTTTTTCCTCGTGTAGCTCTTGCAAATATGTCTTGTGATAAAACCTTTGAAATCACTATAAGCTTTCATTTAGCAATCATTTTCAGGCTATCGTGATTACCTTTAGCGTAAAACAAAGAAGTAGAAAAAATTTAGTATTTGCTTTCTTTTAAGTTGATAAGGAAACCATTTTCTACGTTTCGTGTAAAATATCTGTAACGAGTCAAAAGATTTTTTTGCCCAGTCCAAGTTTATGTTCGTGTAGACACCTTGCTCTTCAAATACGTATAAATTTACGTTATGAGTTTCGAATTTTTCTTCGAACTGTAAATAAGCCATGACTCGACGACTTGGCTCTGAAGTCACAGATAGGTTTTGCTTTCTATGTATACTGAAAGTTTCTCGGGGAATTCGACTTGAGGGGCATAGACTTGCTCATAAAGAAATCGCTGTGATACAGTAAGCGGCAAACTGGATACAACATAACCATTGGAGAGACGGTGACAGAGTCTTTATAATGTAAAATTTACTCAGTAAAGTTTACGAGCATATTTCGACGAGCTGTACTCAGTTGCTTGGCGAAGAGACGACCCTTGGCGGCAGAGGGTGTAAATACCTGAATGGACCAGCACCTTTAACCTTTGACCTGATTGATTTACTTCTCCGCGGGTTGTCAATATCAATCGGCTGATATGAGACATCTATTATCATGGAAATATCTCCCGTATGTGTTCCGTGTTGAGAGAAGGATAATGAATGAGAAAGAGCTGTAGAGGAATGCCTGTAGAGTAGGGTCTTCCCTCGCTACACCAGACCCACCCCAGTGATCGAGTACAATTCACTCTGTGGCTCTACTACTGGAAATCCGCTACCTTGGTCCAACGTTCCTCTTGAGCAAATATCCACTTACTTTTATAGATTGTAGATAAGACAAGCGTTTACCTTTCCTAGTATCTAGAATATTAATACACTTTTCTTTAAAGGATTTCAGCAATAGTATTTACACTGACGTAATTGTTAGACATACTTTATGTCAAATTTATCATGTTTCGATCTTTCACGTCTGAAATTCAAGATTAACATTTAGAAAGAAGAAAGAATGTTTCATTTGAAATATTTCACCATTGAACATACGTTTACATAATGTATTCAATGGATGTGACAGGATGTTTGATAATCGAGTAGGAATACACAATAAACACTTAGCTTAATGAATGCACACTTGAAACAATAAAAACGTTTATCTTTTTATCTCGATGCTAACAACTAGAATGTATTCTATACAGCACTGCTTCAAGACACTCAAAGACAAATAAACAGATGAAAATATTTATTTATCTGAAACGTATGGTGGCCAATAAGGGACATAGATTTTTCTTTATCGACGGCAAAAAGCTGCATGTCCCTTAATTATGGGTTATCGTAGAAATCAAGGTTTGCGATTTGAATTATGGATTGCTTTCGTGTACTTTTGCAGTCATCGATACATGATAAACGAGTGAAGAGACTGCCTTGTCACACCCATCAATATGAATAGCCGGATCGATACGAAGTGGGCGTGGCGTGTGTCTATAGGGGAGAAGGAACATTGTCGTTGTATCACATATGTTAATACAGGGTATGGGTCGACTCGCAAAGATAGACAGGTTTATACCATAAAGAGGATTTGTACCCATAAAAGTGACAAATTACGTTGTCTAAATGGGATTTGTGTTGAATATTGTTCTCTACATATTGTATTCTCGAGTCATACAAATATTTGCTTCATACAATGTTTTATTGTCCAATATAGAACTGACAAGTACGGAGTTTTTCATTTCTAGCTCACTTTTCACTCAAAGCAGCATTCTTGACCCCTTGGCAAAATTTACTGTATCAAAAATGATATTTTGATTAAATGCAAAGCTCTTTTTTCCTGTTTTATGTTTCCTACCCATGTCCTGTGTATAGTTGTTCCCTTACATCTAAACTTTATACAGTGTTAATAGATTTTGATCATCACACAGAAAAAAGGACTACATGACTCTTAATGCATGTTTAATGTGATGTTGTAGCTAATATGTTCATTTGAATACAGTTTCTCAAAGATTTTTATAACGACTATATCGGCGCGAAACTGACGATAACTTCCAAACTCCGGAGTCTGATTAATGAGTACTATAATCTATAAACAGGTGCTCGATTATCGTATTGATCGTCCAACTTCTATCAATATTGACAGTTAAAGTGTAACGACTTCTTCACGTGACAAGTCTAACAATACATGCATATCGGCCACTGCATACTCGCCGTCAGTTTCAGCGCGACATCTTTACAAGAGGTGCAATGGTCTCATCATAGAAATATTCTATGTGGCAACCCTGACTTCCGTTCTACATACATTTGTTGAAATGATGATTATAATCTATACTTGAAGTTCCCTTAAATTCCATTCTACATTGGCCAAATAAATAAATGAATAACAAATCATAAATGCAACATTCTGTGTGGAATGATTACAATAAGCCCTATCGATTTGTTTGCATTATGTAAAAACCTAATTTGAATTAGCTCCTCAAGTAACATTTGCACCTTGCATTTTTCCAGTTTAGCTCAGGAAAGAAAAGCTCCATCATAACTCATACCAAAAAAATATAAATATGCGCATACTAAAACGCAATAAAAAATGCCGATTATATCTATCCTTCTTTTATACTTTGAACACGTAAAATTAAAATTTCACCTAGCAGGAAACGACAAACCAGCTATAGCGTTTACTTCAATTTCATGCAAACGAACATTTAAGCAATATCTGTGTTTATCTCATTCTATTCCAAATATGGAAGAACGCAATGACAATCGGAGTGAACTGAAATAGCCATACAAGGCCAGGGAGTAACTCCAACTCCACCTATATACCTACCTCTCATCTATATACACCTGACCTGGAGGCGTGTGAGATCTGTACTGATGAAGATTGTCATGTTTCTGTGTACACAATTAATCATCATCATTACCTACAGGAGCGCTTCTTCCTCCTATTTGTCAGTCACGCTAAGTTCTTTATCCTCATAATCCTCTGGTAACTGTACGTTCAAGTGACACAGAGTATGCTCAGTGATTTTTATGTGGATTAAATAAGAACCAAAATACCATATGTCCTGAGTGCAATTCAAATTTCCCTCCTCAACTTGCACTTTTATCTCTAAACTGCAAAACTTGTTATTTTTTCTCGTTTTCAATGATATTCGAAAATCGAAAAATTAAGGTCGAAATTCTGTATCCCATTTACAAGTTTATTGTTTAAATGACATTCTTAACACTGCTAAACCATATTTGCCGTTGTGTCTGGTGTAAAAATGTTTCCAAAATTACATTTGAGCCATTCGCGTGCGCCAGTCCGGTTTTCGATCACGAATTACGACCCTCGCCTGTTTATTGTTCCTGTACTGAACTGATAAGCATTAGGATGATGATTTACAGATGGCACCGTTAAGATAACACCATTGACCATGTTCGGCATATTTGACTCTGACAACATACTCGGTGTCCCTTTAAGTGAAAATAGAGCGTCGTTAAAATCAATTTGAATTTTTTTACTTTCTATCTAACATAATATCTTTGTTTAACACTTATGAAATTAGTTATGAATTATTCACAAGGTTATTCTAATTCTAAGGTTGGCTGTATAGAAAAGTCAAGAATTTTATGTATGATCAACTTCCTTATTTTTGTTACAGCAACGATTTACGGTCTAGATTTTTGTCTATTTTTATGCATGCATTTAAACAAAATGTTGCTAGTGTGAAATGATAAGTTGATCATCTTTAGCTTTTGGTATTTTAATTAGTCCTTTACCAGTTGAATAAGGAAACTCCGCTCACGTGTTTACCGTCTGCATCACTGGGTGTTGGGCATCGTGAAATAGTTGGACTGTGCAGTGGGCCATGCCATAATCTGAACTTTCAGGTCTGATGAGCTTAAAATGACAATTGTATGTGTCGTATAGTAAGGCTATACTATTGATAGATTATTGATGTCGAAACAAGGAAGTATATTGATATCAGTTATATGTTCCTGATAAGCTGTTTTGTTTAGAAAATAAATAACTTTTGGGCGGGGGCTATTTGAGCAGAGAATGTAAATCGATATTTAAACAATTTAAAAACGAGACTAAAAATGACACGAACTGCGCAGGAGGAAGTGAGTTGCCTTTCCTCACGATAGAAGAACATATCTCTGTTAGGCAACAGCCTCGTTATCTCTTTTGTCTTTCTATGGAAGTCAGCGTCAACTGAAGTCGGTGTTAAATCTTCATGTTAGGTAGAGGCAACTGATATCTGGGACAGAATAATTTTTGTCGAACAACACTGTAATATATTGAAAATTTAGAGTTAAAGAGTTGGGTGCCAAATTTTAGGTCAATGGAATCAATCCATACAGTGACTGATGTAGTAAGGCCGTAATCTGGTTACGTTTTGACCGGGTTGGTAAATATTTTAACTTTTCCCCAATACTTGAAAAAAAATACTTTTGGATTGGTAACTATTTAAGCTTATTGGATAAACTGGTTTATAAGTGTAAATAATAAAGCAGATAAACAGTTGAATGACGCAATAGGTGTACCCAAAGATTATGATAGATAATCCTTTTGAAGCCTCCAAATATGACTTTCGTTTCCATGAAGGATCACGTGCATACACATGACTACAGTTAGAGAGGCTCTACAACCGCACTGATTGGATAGTGCGAGGTTGGTGGTGAGAGACATTGCATTCGGGACACTAAAGTTCTGTGTAACATGTGAACATCAAGTGGAATTGATCTTAGTTTTGCAAAACATTCATGGACATGTTTCTTGGCTATGTGATTGATAATAACTAATTGAATTAGATGAATAAGAGGACATCAGAACTACAACTATAGAAATACAACATAACCTGATAAGTTTGACATATCCAACTACATCAATACTCAGAGCAACTTGTCCAAAATTAGCTGAATTCTATTTGATTCATAACAGTGCTGAATAGAACAAACATTGTAATCGAGGGGGGAGGGTGGGGAGGAGGTCTGTACAAAGAGAAGTGTATTAACTGAATTGTACGTCGAACCATCGGTAAGTGACCCGGTGAAGATCCTGACCTTGATGGACTAACGCAACAATACAACAATACACCTGCACTTCCTCCACTGAAACGTCCTCATCCTGAGAGTAAATGCTTCATTTCGTGGATCGTTGTCAAGGCCTCATGTTGTATGTGTCGCGCCCATTCTCCGGAATTTCTAATATTCTGGGTTCAACATTCGATATGCCAATTTCCAGGGACTTGGCAAAAGTTAAGAATTCATCCAATGAGAGATATCACTTATGACTTGATCGTTTATTCTGTCATAACATAATCTGGATAAAATGTTAAACATCTGGTCATTTATGTATTTAGAACTTCATTACCATTAATAATGAAAATTAAAAAGCTTTGCCCAAAACCTGGAATGGGCTGGACCTATATGCTACACCATGGACGTATGTATAGTATATTATTACGATTGGAAATTTGCATTTGCATTTCTTAAATTTTGTTTAAAATCATCTCAGCTGTAATACAATAATCTATGTTGAAATTCTACTCCTCTCGTGACCGTTTATCTTTTAACAATGAATTACCATTCGAAAGAATTCATTCTGAGTACATGCTATCTACCTCATGCTAACTAAATGACCTTGCAGGATTTGTATTGTTTCTAAATCCGTCTCCTTAGTATAACTTGACGTTGTCGCTATCAGGAAGACACGAATGAGGAAGTGTGTGTGCAAAAATATGTAGCTTGACAAAGATTAGTTTTCTGTAAAGGTCATAAACATTGTATGTATACGTTAATCTTTACTAACCACCACTTCCCATGTATCATTTTTGCATCATGACTGATATAAACGTATATATACACACTGGTCTAAAAGATTTAACACAATGTCGTTTTTAATTTGGTAAGAGTCCATGGTATGGGGGACAGCCTTGGTTGACGATCAACCTTACTTTCCGAGTTTGAATCTTTTACTGTTGATATCGTCCTAAACGGTACCAGATGTCACTCTGAAAAGGTATTTGATATCAACCTAACATGTCCTGATTGCGCCCTGAAAATGTCCCCGATATCAATCTGAAATGTACCCGATATCAATCTGAAATGTGTTTTATCTGAAATTTTCCGATGGTGCCCTGAAAAGGTACCTCATAGCACCTTGATATGTTCACTGATGGCTGATGGAATCACATAGTACTTATGGAACCTGAAAACGGAACCTGACAGCAAGTGAAATTGTACCTGATGTAACCCTGAAATTGTACCTGACAGCATCGGAAATTGTACCTGATGGAACCTGGAAATTGTATATGATAGCACCTCGAATTTAACCTGATGGAAACCTGAAATAGTACCTGACAACACCTTTATGTAGTACCCGATGGAAAAACCTGAAATGGTACCTTATGGAAACCAGAAATAGTACCTGACTGCACCTGAAATATCAATATCAAAAGGCTCTCAATGCCGCTCGAGACGTATTGGTTTTCCTTGAGTATATATTTGCAAAGATCCTTAAAACCATGTTTTCGTTAATATAGATTGTCGTGTGAATTATATAAATCATGAGTTTGATATCATTATGGAAATCCTAATGAAATATCCTATAAAGGAGTCAAACAACTAACCCAACTGCATAATGGCATAACGAATCAAGCTGAAGAACTTTATCAGCGAATAAGCAGAATAATGGAAGAATGGACCAGGAGTAAACATGAAATAATTCATCTATCAGAATAGTTGAAGAACACATGAAGTAGGGTATTGAAATAGAATAAGGGAATTACATATCCCGTAAAAATAATGGAATAGTGAATCATACCAAATAATGGGAAAACGCATCAAGGAAAAGAGCAAGGAATTGTTTCGAGGACAAGGAAATCATATCTTGCGGCAATAGTAACCTATAGGACAAGGAGTGAACCGAGGAGACAGATAGGAAATATATACAAGGAATATCAACTTCCCTTTCTACAAGTATCTATTTATTCAAATGTTGTTGAAGTTGACTACTTACTGACAATTGAAACAAATTCATACAAGGGTTACATATCTACTTCATTAAAGTGTGGTTAACAAGAAATTGACATCTATTTGTTTTTCAACTTATTTTGCTAGCTGCATTGAGTTAATAGAATCTCTTTTTTTTCAAGAATATTGGATTTAAAATGAAAATGGCTCAGCTAGATTTAAATAATGAGTTATTTGTTTTTTGTTTTTTTTTATTTCGCTGTTTTTGGTACAAAGTCAACATACAGAGATTAATCAAATTGTTGAAACATGGAATTATAATACTAATCTTCCAAGTATACAGTAATAATCATAGCGTCAGCGTTGTAGATAAAGCGTCGACATCAACTAAACAACATATGACAAGAAGACCAAAATGTGGCAAAAGGTGTTACACTACAAGTTATCTTTGAATTGTATTTATCTAAGGTGTATGCAGATTCAATGTCATGTTTAATGTGTGCCATGTTTGGGTGTCTGTTTGCTAGTCTTGATTTAAAAATGTTGTACTTTGTGATAATGATGATACGATTGACTACGTCATTTCTTCTCTCTCGGTATCCAAATAGTATCTTCGACTTATCGAAGTGAAGAAGGGTGCCAGTTTTAAGTTGAATCCATCTAATAACATTGTTCCAAATTTCTTTGATTATATTGCACTCATAAAACATGTGCATTATAGTTTCCACTTCGTTTTTACAAAAAGTACAGACATTGGTGTCAATCAATTTCATTTTTGATAACAGTTCATTTGTTGATATGCATCTGTGGATAATGCTATACTGAAACCATTGATGTTTTACATTTACAAGAGCCCTGAAAGGTATCTTATGAAAATAATTCCAGTCAATATCCAATATTTGTTGGTTAAAATCGATATTCCATTTCTTCCTGTATTTGTTGTTTGTATTTTGATTTTCGGTTGTTTGTAGTGTATCATAAAATATTCTGCATCCTTTGCTTGTTTTCACTAGATCTTGTAAAAAATAAGGAATGCAGGGCATGCAGGTTTTTCTGAGTATAGTGTTATTCGTTATTTTACAATAGCGTTTTATTGATTTATAGATCCCGGCATATTCTAAAAAGTTTGTTTTGCAGTTGTACAGTTTATTAAATTGTTCATAAATTAGTATGTTTCCTGTGTCATCTACCAAATCATTTATTAAATATACTCCCGCCTTTATATAGTGTGTGTAGCATATTGGCTTATTGTCTATTCTAAGGTTATCATTATGCCAGATAGGCTGTGTTAGCACATCATTTTGCTCCTGAATGCATTGTCCTTTACTACTGATGTATTGTCCCCATGCTAATAACACATCCATCCAAAAATCATTTGTTCTCTTTGTCAGTATGTTTTCTTTGATATGTTGTTCACATTTTGATAGAAAATTCATATCATTTGTGTTGATGTTATGGTAAAATAATTTGCTTAGTTTCGAATCTTTCTTGAATAACCTGTTAATCCATGTAATCTTTTGCGATTTGATCGTATTTTCTACGTTTGGTACCCTTAATCCTCCATCTTCAATTGATTTGCTAAGAATTTTCCGACTTACTTTATCGGGTTTATTTTGCCAAATAAATTTGAAAAACTCAGTATTTAATTGTTTCATAAAGGTTTTGTTTGGGTTAGGGAGAGCTGAGAATAAATGATTTAATTTAGGTAGTATCAGACTTTTTAATACTGTATTTCTACCTATAGGTGTAAGGGCTCTTGCTGACCATTTCTTCATTGTAAGCCGTACTTCCTTAAGTTTGTCTTTGTAGTTTCTTTCCACCATTTCTGCCAAATTATGCGTGAAGATGATGCCAAGGAGAGTAAATTCAGTTTCATTCCAATTTAATTTCCATTTTCTACACAGTATTTCTTTTTCATTTTTCAAAGATCCTATTTTTATAACTTGAGTTTTATTTGTATTGATTTTTAACCCAGAGAATGATGCATATTGTCGTAAGATTTGCAACGTATTCCGAAGACATTCTTCAGTGCCATCTAATATCAAAGTGGTGTCATCTGCAAATTGAGACACAAGATATTCTGTGTTTCCAATGGTAATACCTTTTATCTTTGGATTGATCCTTAGCATATTTGCAAGTATTTCTGCACATAAGAGAAAAATGTAGGGGGATAAAGGGTCTCCCTGTCTACAACCTCTAGTTAAGCTAAAGTAGTCTGTTGCAAAACCGTTCACCAATACGCTTGATTTAATATTTCTATAGAATGTATGTATCCAGTGTTTCAAAGATTTTCCAAAATTAAAAAAGTCCAGTACTTTTGAAATAAAGTCCCATTCCACAGAATCAAAAGCCTTTTCAAAATCAATTAAAAGAAGCACTCCTGGTAATTCCATACAGTCTGTATAGTCCATGATGTCGTATATTAGGCGTGTACATTCCCCTATATATCTGTTTGGCACAAAACCCTTTTGATCTTCATTGATGATATCATGTAGCATTGGTTTTATTCTATTAGCGATCGCTGCTGATGCAAGCTTATATGAAACATTAAGCAAGGTTATTGGCCTCCAATTTTTCAAGTGTTCTTTTGATTTGCCTGGTTTAGGAAAGCAAGTAATTAATCCCTGTTTTTGGCTAGTAGAAAGTTCGCCTCTTAAATACCCCAAATTAAGTGATTTAATGAGATACTTATTTAAGTCATTCCAGAAAAATTTATAAAACTCTGCTGTATATCCAGATGGTCCAGGACTTTTACCGTTTTTCATATTTTTCAAAGCTTTTAACACTTCATCATATGATAAATCACCTTCCATTTGTTCTTTTTGTTTATCCTCTAACTTTGGTATATTGTGGTTTTTAAATATTTCCTCTAAGTCAGCATCATCTGAGCCTTGTTTAGTATATAATTTTGCATAAAAATGTTTTGCTTCCTTAATCAAATCGTCTGTTTTTGTAAGAGTTTCGCCCTTGTCATTTTCCAATTTGATTATAGCCTTATTGAGGAAATTACGTTTCTCTAGTGACAAGAAATATTTGGTTGGTTTTTCCCCCTTTTCATTCCATTCAACTTTTGATCGGAGCAATATGCCTTCAGTTTTGGCCGATTCGATTTCGTCAAGTTTTTCATTTTCTATTTTTAATTTAGATTGAATATCCTCCTTTACCGACAATTCTTTAGCTGAGTCAAGTTCAATAGTGAGTTGTTCTATTGCGCTAATTATTTCTTTCTCATTCTTGTCTCTTTCCCGTTTTTTCTCAGAAGAATATTTTATCGTTTGCCCTCTTATCATGAGTAATATCGTTTCGAAAAGAAGTTGATCATCAATACTGTATATTGGATTGCCCTCGCAGTCTGTTCCATTTTTATATTGATAAATGGTTGCATTTATAGTTTCTTTAATTTTTTCAACATAAATTTTATCTCTAAGTAGCGAATTATTAAATTTCCAGTAACCTCTACCTTTTTCTACATCATTTAAGTCAAGAATGAGCCAAATCGTCGAGTGATCTGATTTAAATGCTGGATCAATACCAGTTTCCAAAATCGATTTTTCTAAGTTCTTCGAAAGTAAAAAGAAATCTAACCTTGCCTGTTTCACAGGATTGGGTTGTCGCCATGTATATCGTTTAGATGTTTCATTGGCTAATCTCCATGGATCTATTAGGCTATATTCTTCAATAAGTTCAATGACTTTTTCTCCTGCATTTGGACTATTAACATGCTTATAGTTAAAAGTGTCAATCTCCGGATTTTGGACTAAATTCCAATCTCCACATATGTTGTAGTAGTCGGAGTCAAGTGATTCAATGATATTCATAATGTTGTCAAAAAATAACGGATCATCGTTTCTTGGCCCGTATAGGGTTGCTAAAGTGAATGTTTTATTAGTTAATTTCAATTTTAATATTAAATAATTGCCATTGTCTTCGTCTCTAATTTCCTTTATGAGTTCGAAATCAAAACCCTTATTGAAGAGAATAGCTACTCCCCGTGAGTTACTTTTATACGAGCTGAAGCAACAGTTAGGAGACCCCCATTCTTCCCTAATTTTGGATTCTAGTTCTGGTGTAAAGTGGGTATCTTGAATACAATAAATGCTGGCATTTTTCTTCTTCATGTTTTGGAATACACTTAGTCTTTTCTTCTTATTGTTTAATCCTTGGCAATTTGTACATATGATTTTAAATCCTCTTGTCATGATATACTAGTGTGTAATTTTCTGTAAGTTTTTGGAAGTTGATGTCTTGGTGGTTGTGTCAATTCCATCATGAGGTTAATTGTGTACTTTGTACTTTTGTGATTTTTTAAGTGATAGGAAAGAAAAGAGAATAAGAGTAGCATGTTGAGAAGAAAGGACGCGCTGTCGGGGACAGGATCTGGGCGGTTGATTGAAAAATAGTAAGGTTGGGCTTTACTTGATATTTATATATAATTTCCTCTGAGTTAATTTCAATTGCTAGTCGTGTATGTTGGGATTTGTCTTCGTTTGTATTCTTTGACGTGTTCTACTTAAATACTCCTATTGTCTTTCCTGTAGATATGTGGATAGCATATGAATGGTAGTACATATAAGATATAAGTTATTTGTTTTGTTTTTCATATGTTTGCGTTAGTATATTTCAATATTTCAATCCTCTTTTTTTCAACAAAAACCAAGATAATGTTTTTGGGCAAGCACATTGATGCACCATTAAAAGAACAGACCAGTCTATAGTGCTAAGCTTAATTATTTTTGTCCAATGATGCTTAGAGCTTCGAAAATGTGGGCCTAGATACCAGCTATACCACACGAGGCGCAGGTATATCTTATACACTCAGGCGAGATGGAGCCGAGCTAGTAGCCCACTATAGGCACATACATCAGTCGTGTATATCCGTGGGAACGAGCGCCGCCAGGTGTTGTCAGTTCAGGTAGGTAAGCTACCTGGTGGGCTTGGATAGAGATACAGCCTACCGTACTTCCTCTACTTAAAGAGTCACTCCGTGAGTTGTTGGAGTCATCTAGCCAAACTTAATCAATGGTGTCATTTGATCGCGAAGTATCGACTGTTACCAAAAAGACACAATTTAAAGCTTATTGGTACGTTGCAATTATGATCGAAAACCGGACAGTGGCGCGCGACAAATAGTCGAACGTAATTTTGGAGACTTATATAAACAGCCAGGAGGGCAGTTAAGAGTTGATAGTGTTTGTTGGGTTACATAACTAGTACCCATGTATATTGGACGTGATATCTACACCTCTGTGCATTCATAAGGCTGTTTTTAGATTTTGATGGAAAACCAGTATTTGTCATATATATATGTCTTTTGGACATGAACAATTAAGATGTTTTGATTTTATATCACCACATATGACATTTAGGTTCGAATCAAAGGTAAATAATATGTTATGAAAATCACGGAGTGGCTCTTTAATAATGAGAACCATTACAGGAGAAGAAAACTTGAAGAAGAACTGTCAAACACCCACGGTTTGGCAACTTCGTAAATTTGCGATGAAACTTGTTGACGAGCAAGTGAAGTAAAAGAATAATCTGAGAGTTTTAAAAGTAGTTCACTTGCGTCAATTGAGATACGAGTTGAACATCATATATCATATTATGTATACGTAGTCTGAATTCTGTTTCTAAAGCAACCCGTCAATGACTGCGTCGTATATTTTGATTATTGCTCAGGTCTGTACGCTGATTTGACACAAGCACAGTAAAATTATTTTAAAGGACCGGACAAAAGCAAGGGCGTGAAAAGTAAGATTTATTTTCTTTTAGGAAAAGGGATCTACGATAAATGTTGATGAAAAGACGTTTACTAGAGGAGATACGTCAGATTTCACATCAACAGTGTCGCTGAAGCCAACGAGGAGATACGGGCATGACGTGACCGTTGCTGGGATAGTCTTGATATTGTGTTTACACGTGTCTTCATTTACTGCCATTTACCTTCGAGAACTTCATTTTGCAGGAAGAATATGTGTCTTTTCAGCGATTCAGAGTTGAATAAATTCCCATCTATCTTAATGAAAAACTGAAGGTTCGTCGTCTGTATCGGATATGTATATATTTCTCCGGAAAAGAGAATGGTGTTTGTAATTTTGAAACTGAAGAGAAATGATAACGACCCGATACTGCCGGTTAAGCTGTTATTTTGCACTAAAACTACCATGCAGTAACCGCATCGATCAATATAAACACCGCTCATCGAAATAATAACGTAAATATATGTCAACTTTACCTGAATTTTACCTCCATACGTTATGCCTTCAATGTTGTTTCAATGTTTTGTTTGTTGACTACTCTGCTATTAAAGGTCTCGTAATGATTTATAAGGAGCATTCTAAATTTCTAATACCAGTTTTATCGGATACAGGATTTTCGTTTGGGAGGAGTGCGCCCTATCGGTGTAACAAGTAGCCTATAACTATGGAAATAATTACTTGATCAAAGAATGCGTGTCCAGGGAAAAACTAGCTAATAAACTGAATTTAAAACCTTTTCTTGTATGAGAATACCGTCTTTCAACATATACTATATCATCTTCCTACGCAAAGCTTAACTATTGCCAGTCTCGAACTGTCCAAGTTAATGATACTATATTTGAAATCTCTTGTGAGTTTTTCACGTCTGTAAAAGTGTCATTAAATATTTCCCAGGATTTTCCACCGACATAAGATCTTTACGCTTGTTGACATAGTTAGACAATTCTTATAAGACAGGTTATGATTTGACCTCCCAGGCCTGCGAAGATTACAGAAATAAGACAGGGAGAAGCAGATATTTCCAGACGAATACTATCAACAGCTTCTTGTCCTTGACCTTGGTTTAAGAAGGAGTTGAATCAATGAGTGGATGTAAAAACAGCCTGGTTGACATTATCCCCTAACAACAATGACCGCTTACAACGGGTAATGGTTGGTAATAAAGTGTACTGCTTGCCCCACATTCTAGTTCTTAAGGCAGTTTTTCTGTAGTTAATAAACTAAAAAAAACAACACACGAACACCATGACAATACATCCTCGAAATATCCGTAGCCATAAAAATCATTTAAAATAAAAGTTTATGTAAACATGCTATGAAAAAGATGAAGGAAGTTATTGGACTTTCACACAAAAAGGTTCACCGTATCTCCCATTCTTTACCATTGCTCTAAGGTTTTTGTTGGTGCACTGTGCCACCCGATGAAGGAAACTTTAGATGCTACTAGTAGAAAGTTTTATAGCTTTGTTAGAATGCTACTAGCACAACAGAGATGGTTGGACAGCCTCTGGCTTCTCTTATGCTAGTAGCAGTAACCTAATGTCTCTGGAGACATGGAGACCGTGCTTAATTGGATATATTGGCGATTACCTTTTCTGTTAACCATATTTATCACGCAACACATCCCGAACATGAAAAATCTTCAAACGACCATGAGCTCTGTCTGAAACTTTGGCAAATTATTCTGGAAACGTTCGCCGTTCTTTAAAGTCAAGGCACTGGTTCGGAATAGGAATTGTTTCCACCGATTATTCGGATTAGACACTATTAGTTTGGTCCTTGAGCTCGGTTCATGATCGGTGAATCGATCAAAACAGTCTGGCGTATTATCATTCAATACGATCACAACATGATACGTATATAGAGAGAGTTTATTCCTGTATTGAAGGCCACATGGCCCAGAGTACAAATTATACGTATAGCCCGCATGTAACGTCAACTTGTGTTTTTATAAGAACTTTCGACGGCAACTCGTTTGTCTTAACGTTAGTTTCAAGTGATCTTTAAAGCTTTCTACAACATGTGTCCATAAAATGGGAACTCTACTTTAAATGTCCTCTCTCCCATTATTGATTCAAGTTTGACCAAACTGAACTGAAACGTTTTAATAGTGTTTCGAGAATGTGATTGTTTACATTGTGTAACAACATTGCACTGGTCACAAACTTGTCCTTTCCTTTCCTTGACTCTTGATGTTTCTAGAAAAGGAAGTGTCTGGAAATCTTGTAATCCATATATAAAGGCCAGCTGTTAAAAAGCACTCACTCATACATTGGATCAACCTGGTTTTCTACATTTGACTTTGCGATCTTTCTGCTGCTTCTGGAAACTGTTCACAATCGGATTCATCAAGGAATTTCCATCAGGTACAGAACTCAATCTATCGCCGCTTGCTGATCATTGACTTGGTGAATATTTCTCTTTTAGCTAGCCTTTTGACCCATTTGATATTGTATAACTTATTCGCAACAGTTAATATTGTAACTTATAACTTTTTGCTTAAATATCAATAAAAGTGTTATCATCAATATGTTCAAATGTTTGCATTTTTTGCTGGTTTGACTGGGGACAGTTTCATGTTTATAAATTCATACGTGATAATAAGAAGAATGAAATTATCTACTGATCATCCTCTACACAACCTTGTCTTTGATCTAGCAAAACGTTCAATCAGTGAAAAATCACTGAACGTTTTGGTGGATTAGATTTTAAAATACACAATTAAATCCAATATAACTTGGTCATGTCTAAAGCCAATTAAAGAGACACTCAGTGAGTTATTGGAGTCAAACTTTTGGAGGTGTAATTTTATCGAGTAGTACTGACTGATAAGAATCATGTTATTGCTAATCGTTTCGGGTTCAGCACACACTTAAGGGCAGTGTCGTTTTTTCAATTGAAAACTAAAAGTGTCGTGTATATGGAATTTAAATATGTGACATGTTTTGAATGATTTTCAGCAAAATTGCCGTTTGACTAATCTGCATTTTATAGGTTTGAACGTTTAGATTAAGTTAAGAAACAAATTACATCCGGAATTGATAGTCATCAGGTCCCGGTCCTTAGCCTTGGTATTGCAAACACTGAGTCGATGAAAGGTGGTCATGAATGGTTTGGTGGACATTTATCCTGGCTGAAGGAAATCTTTCTGAGCGGTCTGTTGGATACTTATCCTGGTTCAAGCCTGTGACATTTATCTGCCTTCTCAGCCCGTTATTATCAGAGTGGGTGACACACTATCTAGTATCAACACACTAAATCACAGGCCATTAACTGTCCACTCCTACAAACGGGGCTTACCAACACAGACACCTTTGAAAGTGACTCCCCGCAATATAAGTGTAAGGTGGGCCGCGCTTGAAAGGAATCGGGTGTGAAAGGTTTGACAGAAAATGTTGTGGGGTATTTAGATATTATAGAATTAACATAGATGTGAAAATACGTAACATTGTAACTGAATTTTCTGCAATTGTCATTTGCAGCATTGAACTTTCGAGATATATTTCATGTTCTCAATAGCAAAATATTTAAGAAATGTTGAAAAGTCAAATAACGGTAACAAATTGACATCAATTCGCATGGAGATGTTACAGCACTCCTCCAAAGCATTTGCACACATTTCTATTCATTTGACATCCTCTTGAGACTTTCAAAATTACCAAGCAACTTCAAAATCTGTTTTCTCATTTTATATTCCAGGTGTGACTAGGTATATCAGTGCATGCTTTGGATCAAAAACTAGATCTCGTTAGGCGATTTAATATTCATCGTAATATGCCTGTGATTTGGAAATATAATTTTATCAGCAAATCATCCTATTCTGATGAGTATAGTGGATTATAGATGTAACTATTTAAATGGCTGTAAAATGTAACCATATCAATATTAAGTACAACAATTTGCAGCTGCCCCTGAATCTTTACAGAACATAGCATATATATTTCCTTGGCACCTACTGGGGAGAATATATAATTTCCTAAAAATCATTTCTCTTCTTCAAAGAAAGATGATAAGGCTTCATATTTTGTAATGATACTATTTTAATCTTGGTACACAACTTCTCTTGCAAGGCTAAACCAGTGCCAGACTAAACCACTGGCTAAAATATGCCTTGCTGCACTCGTTCTGTCACCTACCATGTGCCAGCTCCTCACTGTGCCCCAACTTCAGAGTAAATCCAGAAAGTTGAGTGTGGATTACAAACAGTTACCCTTGTTGACACTACAAACAAGGAATGAATTCTATCAAACTGCAACAAGGCTTAAACAAGCCAGTCATTGACACTGGCAGGGGCTATACCTTGTGGGGGGAGTTTCTTGATAAATTGATCACTACAACCATATCAATAACCAACTAAAAGCAAGATTAATGATTATAAATGATTTTATTTCACACGAGCGAACAGGAGACATACAACAAGATGAGCAATTTAAAACGCCACCAAGCAGACACCCTCTACTGAAAAGTTTGAGAAGGTCCACTAATTTTGAAACAGATTTTTTTCTTCAATTCTTACAAATAGTGATTAGGATACATCGGGGTCTCTAGGCATTTGTGATAAATTTTGATAAGTTGTCTTAAAATACTGAGAAAAGTCCAAAAATTGTTATCAAAGCAACATGAAGCTTAATCTACAAATAACATATCATAATTCTACATAAGTGGGTTGAGTCATACTTGAAAATCAATTTATTAAGAAATACCTCTTGCACTTCAAGTAAAATATTCACAAAAGAGACTTAATTGTACAAAACTAAACTGGCATCCTCCAAAACCAACTTAACAAAAATTTTACAAAATTAATTAATCGAACATGAACAATTCCAATAGGTAAAATTGCAGAAAATCCTTAGCAAGTATGATTGTCATATTTAAATAATTCTAACTATATTACCCCATGAGTGATGTAACAACTAACACTGAGAATAGCCATCACACTGTGGCTATTCAAGTATTAAACTCTCGAAATAAAGCATTACTATTCTCAACATGCCTACCTTGGTACACTGGCATGTCTACATCAGTTATACTCATACAGGGCCCTATTACCAAACAATACAGCCCCAAAAAAGGACTAAAGGCAGTTGACCACACCTTACCTCAATGAACATTTTAAAGACTTTTGCTTAATGAATAATGTACTTAGTTCTGATGACTGCATCTTGGATGACATGTCCGAATCTTTTGGTGTCAGGTAGCTGCAAAACTCCTGGATTCGTAAGGATTATATAATCATATTTTATTTGAAAAAAAACAAACGATTATATGTATACACTTGGTAACATTCAATGTTAATATTACTTATAAATGTAGCTTCAACCAAGTCTGTCCAAAACATTTCATGCCTACTTAGAAAGAAATATGAAAATATAATACAGACTAGCCTAGCCTAGTTCCGTGGCCCCATTGTTCAAGGGGCAAGTAGCTAACCTCAGCATATTTGTGGAGTTTACATACAGTACAGCCCCCTAGTGAATGGCATACATTGCAGCAGCAGTGTACTCGGATATGTATCCACAGGGACATATGCATCAACCCACAAGGAAGGTCTGCATGAGTACTACCGTTTTTCATTGTAGCAAAACTCACAAAGGATATGTCTTCCTGATTTTTAATACCTAAATCATGAGGTTTTTACAAAGATCATTGGTAAACAGCATGTCAGTTTTATTAATAATAGTTTATATTAACTTCCTGATAGGGAAGTTTTAATTTGATGAAACAATATCCTGCTTTTACTCCACATAAAAAATCTTAACTACCTAAATTTCTCTTGCCTTCAAATTCTTCTTCTTGTCAAATGTTGTAAATAATTTCAGGAAAACTACTTGGGAAAGACAGATTTCAAATCAGCATTACTAAAGACAAAGATTTCCCTCTGAGCCTAACATTTACAACATGAGAAGCGTTTGACCCCGCAACCTGGTGTCCTCTGTACAGTGTGGCTGGTGGAGCAAGACAACTCAACTCTACACTAGAGGACAGGACACTACAGGGAGCTATGCAACCCTCGCCTGCAGCCTGCCTACTCAAGCGTGGAGAGGCAAGGCAAGCCACACAGACAGGACTTGTTCTGCAACTTTCTCAATGTTAAACAGTCACCTACTCTAGCAATAACCTTCCCTGGTCACACATCTTCTATTTGGAGCATAAATTATACAAATTAATACGATTCCTTCAAAGACCCCATTATTCAATTTTGAATTTAAAATTTATCTATCACTAAACAATTCATCAATTTGAATTTCATGAGAAAATAAATCACTTTACCGAACAGAATTTGTGCATTGTTTCTGACATGCTACCATGCTTTTAAAAATATCTGACATACCTTATCTTAAAACATTGCAGCACAAAAATAACTGTTTTAACCTTTCACAAGCTCAATCAAATCATCTCATAGTTCATGTGTGCTAACCCACTTAACTGATCTAAAATCTCTTCTTACGATCTAAATGAAAAGTGCTGAACTGACAATAAACCTAGTTTGGAATGTAGCTGTCAGCAGGGAACTAAATGTTGACTGTCGTGCATGTTGAAGCTTGTCTGCAGATAAGACTGGAGTCTATCACCCAACCATCCCACTCCCACTTCACTGTATCTTATCAGCGTAGGGACGAACAATATCTGCCCTGTCATAAATCAATTTTCTTACCACCAGACAATCTTAGGCAGGCCATGTAGATATGACCCTTGGTATACTTATGTAGATATTGAAAGGACAGTAACTTACTTTGCTTGGGTATTTACCTCAATACTTAAATAAAATATTTAGGGGTTTTTTGGTTTTTCAATACAATTATCATGACAAAGTCAAAAGAAACCTCAGAAAAGCTTTTACCAATTTTTTTACTGCATTGATATAATCCCTCACAAAGTAATCAGCCAAAAAAACTCCTTAAGCATTTGATCAGCGTAAATAATACAATGCCCATTTTGTGCAATTTAATCAACTATAAACTTGCTTAAGGTTAACAAGATATAAATGAATTTACATTCATCCATCGAGGTAAGAATAACAATTTGAAAACATTCTTTGATATAAAGACTTGGTTGAAGGGAGATAACTCTGAAGCAACCTTTTGAAAATTGTGTCTGTTCCATAATAATCCTAACAATTTTGTTATTGAGATAAATGTCATTTCCAACCATTTGATTAATTGCAATGTATAGAAAAGATTATCTACACATGTATAAATATAAGTAGTAATTGTATAATCTTTCAAATGTTAATTACTTTTAATTAGAATTGTAACATCAACCCACGGAGCCTTCCATGACAGATATGTCATTCTTCAAATCTGATGGTTTAGGCGATTCCTTGTTGGCGAGTTTCAATATTGGTTGTAGCAGTCTCAAACACTTTTAACAACTGATTCATATACGATCGTGAAATTTTTTTATTACCAATATTTGTTGTCAAGACTTTAGTAATTTAGCACTTGCTTGAATTTAAAATCATTGATTAGTAACAACATGAGTAAACCTAATCAAAAAAATTACATGCCAGGTTTTTCATGTCACCTCACAAAATACCTTGTCTGCTTGGTGGCTCCCATGTTGATCACCCGCTAGCCAACAACATACATGATTAATGTCCTCAACAAACTGTACAAAACCAGAATGAAAATTAATTCCTGAAGGTCTGGAATTCATCGACGGATTGTTGTACTGAAAGAGGCTGACTCACAATACATACCGGACACAGGCTACATACCCTTGAGGTATTACAATTACTACAAGATGACAGTAGTCTCATAATTAGTTATCTGATGGGACTTGAGAAGAGTCTGTTTACTTGCACTGTCTTGGGGTTGCACGTTTCAATGTCAATACTCCACTCACATTCGTCATAGTTCTCGGTCTACTAAGGTAGCAAACATGGTTGTCCATTATTGTTAAAATTGTAATCATGTTTTGGTGGAAATATTATGGAAAACCAAAATCTGAAAGGTGTACCACCTTGGTACAAGTTAAATGTACTATTGTAATTCTGTTGGAATTTGTTGCTGTAAGCAGACAAGACTAATTCTAGTGTACTGGTTTTTAAAAAAATTGAAATTTTCCATGGCAATATATTGTCACCACGTACATTCAGTATAGCCAGTTTTATACATACATGTGTCTTTGAGTGACCCAAGTTCATGTATGTGAATTTTTTTCTCATCAAGCCCCTCATATCATTACATCATTATCAACAATACTGTTCGCTACTAATTATTCATAGCTGGAAAAAAAACAGTTATAAATGTAATTTACAGGTATATTACATTTTTCAATATTCTTACATGATTCAACATTTTATATACCCTTTTTAATAGAACATCATGGAACAAATACTTCTTTATTGTGTTCTAAAGATGGCAATGACAACAAATATGATAACATTGTCATTGATTGTCTAGTTAAATTCCCTTTTCAATTACTAAGTAACTTCTTAGTAAGGAACCTCCAGTGATATGATTCAACTGAATCAATTGAATCTATTCGTTCATTAACCCCTTCATTAACAATTTCCAAAGACAAGCAAATTCTTTACATTAATGAGGGCAGATAGTGGTCACATAGAAGAGATCAATTAGGCAAAGTTAGTGCGGCCTAAACAATAATTCAAATACTTGTTGACCTGTTGTAGAATACTACAAACATGCAAGGAACTAATAATAAATCCTTTTATATTTAACAAGAACATTAGTTTGCATATTCCGGGTGAGATAACAAAGGCGCAGCTGCCTGTTGGTTTGTAGCCTGTATCCTGAGATGAGAGATATAGAGGCTGGGAGGACACAGATGATGATGATAATGATGAAACCCAGTTAGACGTCCTCCTCAGATTCCAGTTGAGTCACTTGCTCCACACCATTCCGTACCAGTTTCAACTCCGTGCTGGACAAGAGAGGAGCGTCACTGTCGCCAAGCACCGTCTGCTTGTCCGTCAAACATTGCGAGTCTTCAGCACCATTATCCTCTGCAGTCTTGTTGTGTGGACTCCATGCGTCACTTGATGTAGCGTCCGTGTTGTCCTGACAACTTGTGCTGTCTGCTGTGAGAATGTGCGAATTAACACCATAGCTATTTGCTTGTGTTGTAGTTCTGTCTTGTACTGAAGTCCACTCCACAGAATCACAAAGAGGCTCCTCCTTCACTTCACCGAAACTCCCACTACAGTTGACAGCAGCTGATGTGTCCGTCTCCATTGCCTCAATGTCTTCATGTGAACTTTCTGGACACGCATTATTGAAATCCTTCTCTCCTGGGGATCGAGTCTTTACCTCAGTCTCCATTGGCTCTTGTTTTATTGTAGGTGAGCTCTGAACATTATTACTTGTTTGTGGAGTCTCTGGCTTTGGACTGGCTGAATGATTAACATGCTTACCACCGTTAGCCACGGGTGAGGAGTCTGATTGATGGTGCAGAGAGTTGCTGGATGATCTCAGTTGATCGTTCTCGGTCTGCACCTTGGCCAGCTGTTCCTTTGTTTCCTTGAGCTGTGTCTGCAGCACATAGATCATACTCTGCATCCCCTCCACATCCTCCTCCAGCTCGCCCACAAACTCGTCCAGCTCTGCAGCAACAGACAACAGGGAGTCAGTCAGTCAGTATAGACAAGCAACTCTCCTTACATTCGTTCCACAACCAACTCCACATAAAGGGCATAACATATCCATCACTGACTAATTCAAGCCATGCTGCACTGCACCAAATTTCACAGTTTGAGTTCAGTGCCCTGATTGAAAACCACTTTCACAAGATTCATGTAAAGTTTAGTGGCAAGGATGCTGAAGACTGGCTAAGAAAAGATTCAAACTGCAGCAATGCTTATTTCAGTCAATGATTGATACTGGCACCAGTTATTCTTTGAGGAGGAAGTTGTTCGACTTATATATATCTACATTTATGGGAAAATCTAAGAAAGATCAATATTGGTTTACAAGCAACCAAGGCATTATGAATAAAATTAGAAAAAGCATCTTTTATCATCAGATATGCCAAACAAAACAAAAAAGAAAAGATTAACTTACACCAAAGCAGACAAGAAACTATTCTCTTATTCAATTTATTAGACAGGGAGAAGTATTAAATGAGACTGAGTATTTGTATTTGGTGCACCTATATCAGCAAAAAAATTCATATATATATACCTAGATACTGTTTTAATGATTGGGACCATTCATTATTGATTACCTTCTTGATTTTTCTTCATCTCTTGCACTAGGGTTTTCTGTAGTGCTATATCTCCCTCTAACTTGGCAGTCCTCCCTGAAGCTATCATCTTGCCCAATTCTTCATTTTCCTGCAGTAACATGCGACACTTGGCCATGAGCTTCATGCCCGTTTGACTGCAACAGCAACGTATTTCACTCATCATGGACCAGCCTATACCTACCGCTCAAGGTGAAACTCCCAATCCGACCACGACCGTCAGTGTTAGAGCGTTTCTAGGGTATATCTATACCTGTTTACATTTCACCCATTGCAACTACTCATTCAAACAGCGAAAGAGTCGACGTCCAGTTCTGCACCAAAATCTTAAAATTTGCACTTGCTAAATCTAAAAGCACAATCAGGGCAAGAAATAAGAGATGAGGGTTATCAGGAAAATATATATCAGACTTTTCTAATTTATGTAAAAATCATTTCTGCGAGATCAAGAGAAAAAATCTTTAGTGGATATCTTCCGATCCAAGGCCTGAATAAACCAATGAAAGCAGCTTACTAATCATTCAACTAGGTCATATTTTAAAGTCTTAATGAAGACGAGTTTTGAAGGACGTGACAATTATTGTTATATTCTAATGTTGTGTATGACAAAGTATGTTGCAGGGTTGAACGACCTTTTCAAAGTAAACATCCATACCTTGTGGAAAATGTAACTTACTTGAAATATGATCAAATAAACTATCTTTGTTAAAACATTCTTGTAATCTATGCTTAGAAGTTGAGACCACTGAGGTCACCGAGGAATATCACAAATTGTAAGTCAGTTTGGCACAAATATCCTGTATATACTTGAAGTACAAATAAGAAAATAATGTTTATCAAGGATTACAAGTAACATTAAACATTTTTTTAATTTCAGACTGTTTGCGAATATTGTATTTTCCAATACTGTATGCATTCCATGTTAAGGCAATGTTGGAAAAAGTCGTATTGGCTCTTCAATATGATCCTAATGACATTGTAACTTCCTAAAATGTGTAATGTCAAAATGCAGTTTTGATGTTTTATGCCAAAAGGTTGTGCAAAAGTACCTTTAAAGTTGATATCGAACTTATTTGCCTAATCACACAGCAGCTAATGTTATTGAAAGTAAGAGCAACACATCATAAATCCTCAGGTGCACTGAATTTGAATGCATCTGAGTTCTTAATAACATACTTTCCAAGCCCGGAGTAGGAATCTAACAATTATAGGATATGAAATACATTTCTTTCACACAATTTTTGCCTGGAGCATATTTTAAATTTCAAAAGTATGATGAATAGATTGTAATGGGTAAAATGTTACAAAATCGTATTTGCATCTTTTCCACATTGCATGCAAGAAATTATGTAAACCACTCACCATGACAAATACTTACCCCAATACTTACCACAAGAGTTTATTTCAGAAACACACCATCATCCCATTAAGACTACTTATGTTGTGTAAAGCTAAAACTTATTCTAACACAAGGTCAACTTTCAGCAAAGCTTTAAAGTCCCCTGCTGTTTGCAACCTTGATATCACTACCAATTTATGAAAGACATCACCAAAATGGGTTCATTTGTATTGAACAATTTTATAATCACATCTTCTACTCAGTGTTTAAAAGATTCTTTAGTCTTCACTGGATTCACTTCAAATTTAATTGTTAACCACCCCTCCTCATAATCTAAAGGGCACCGATTTGTTGATTCACTTAGTACACATGTATACCGATAACCAAACTGAACACTGCTTGCATATACTGATATATATATAATTGCTAAAGGCCTCAAATACAATGAATTCATAACTGTAACACAAAAAGTCAACAAATCTCAATAAATAAAATCTAACATTGCTGCACTACATTACGCAGATTATAGATCTCACAAGGCCCCATTTCTCAAGCCCACAGGTTCACCTTTGACTCCAGTTTGACCTTTTGATGGCTGGACGCAAATATCTTCAAGCAATCACATTGCACGTCTCGAGATGGCCTTAAGGGAGTTGCAAGTATTTTCAAATGTAAAGTTGAAAGTCTCTTTCGATTTTATTCACAAGACAAGTTGAAGTAATTTGCACATGTCCTCTTGTTCATTGAAAACGGACGTAACCAACCAGTTACAATATCTTCAGTCTTCAATGGAACAAGGGTCAATCTAATTGGCATATGTTCTTTGAATATGACTGATATATAATAGACTTGTAAATTCTTAACGTTATTTGCGTCTTGTTTTGATCTTGTTTTTTATCAACATGTTTCTGGTTAATTCTTTTCACAAATTTAAACAGTATTCAACAAATATTACAAATCATGAACTTGGCCACCAATGCTTAAGTAGTGTGTGCATAGATTGCTTTACAAAAGAGTTTCCACCAGCAAATCAAACAAAGATAAATTTAAAGCAATGTACAATAATTCACTTCAAATCAAGGTAGCTTGACATTAAGAAAACATTTAGAAACTTTTGTGTTCAGAGTGCTGAAGAGCATTTAAGTGCAAGCGATGTAGAGTTCGCCTGCACCCCAAGCATAGGGGTTGAGATCCATATGCGTAATGTTGCGGAGCATTTTAGATTTCATTTTAATAAGATTGTTTGTCAACAAAAACACAATAAACAGGATGTAAACGTCAAACAAATGGGGTTCACTGAGCAATATGAAATTGAGTATCATTTGGATGATTAAGGTAAGGGAGGTAACTTATCACTTACAGCCTCTGTAATCACGTCTTGATAAAGTGGTGGTGATAGCAAGGCGTGGAACTGCAGAGGAGGTACTAGTCTTGCTGTAGGTTGGCTTGCAGTGGCAGACGATAGCTTATGATGATTTACAGATATGACAATGAAAAACAAGAGGAGACATCTATTTCCGATGCCTTTGAATATATTATCATAAATTTGCAACAGACATTGCTGGTTTCACTCACATCAAACATTGTTAGAACTACTACCTTCAACCTAATGAACAGCAACAATTGTTTCAGAAAATTCAGAATTTCACTACATACGCAACATCTGACAAAGAATCACAAAATATTGGATGGCTTTCCAGTTCTTGTCAGGGAATTTAATCCTCGCTGTTGGTTTTTTTGGTCATTCTCTTTAGTTTTCTAGTTCCTGTCTGCAAAGTTGCAAACCATAACTGCGCACACATATTGTTGGCAATGTTTTCTATATCCACTGCCAAATTTCCTTGTGGTTTGGGTTAGCAGTTCCTCATAACCAAATGTCATGTTGTATCGATGATGATATCTGATGGCATGAAAGAAGGACGACTTGCCTCACTATAGGAAACTGTAGCTAACTATATATGGCAATATTGAACAGCATCAAAGCGAGCACAGCTGATATATTACCATATGCCATCATTAGACATGTATATGTGTTGAAATCTTGTAACTTTATAAACAAAAATATGCCACTTTCAAATCAGCGCCCTAGAGCATGCAGAGAAGGTATTTCTTTCTAAAACAATAAAAATAGGTACTTCCTTTATAAAAAAATTATCTCCCTTACCCAATGTTCAGCAACATGCTCTTGTAAATATTCAGAATTTCATGCTTAGAATTTTTTGAAATTTATATTGTGTGGTTATTGTTTTTAAAAAATGATATGCTTTGTTATTTTTACAATCAACTTAACAAAAAACAAGAAAATAATCAACGCATGAAATCCTCTGCAGGTCATTCTTCATTCTTTGAAACAAATTGTCAGTCAGTCATTTCCCTAAATAAGGTTTGAAGCCCAGTTGGTTGGTCTTTATCAAGTTTAACCCTTTACATACTGAGGTTATTAATGACAGGCCAATCCTTGTGATAGTACATGCTCTGAAGATGTAACAGCGCTAGCTTTGGTGCTTTTTACTTGTACAATAATAACAAAACTTTGATATCAACCATTTTTTCCCAGTTTAAGTGGCCTTTGAGTAACTTTCTCTTAATCAAACGAACTAAAGCATCAAATGACAGCAATCTGCATTTAAAGGGTTGAAACCAGCTTGTAAAGCTTGGCCACTAAAGTTCTTATTGTCATACCTGCAAATCATCAGTACCAGGGTATTTTCCTCAGATCTTCTGTAGCTTGACAAAAGCGAGTTGACGGTCTACCATGTAACCCTACTTAATTTAGATTCTCCATTGGAAAATGTTATTTGTTTTGAATCAATTCACTAAAGAGTGGCATTTTAGAGCAATTTTGATCTTATCTTATTATCCTATCTTCATAGGTAAACTGGACAAACTCACATGTGAAGTGAGAGCTAATTACACATAATATATACCAACTTACAATGGTCTCTTAGGACAATACCTGAAAAAAATTTTGAGACATGCAAATAAGAAAAAGGCCAAGAAAGAGCACCTTGTCACTCCTCTTCCAAGACTCCGGAGGCAAGTCATTACTGAGACTGACCCAGCCAAAGTCTTTGTGGCAGAGATCCCTAACGGGAAGCGAGACTGCTGGCAAAACTGCTAAACAGTCAGTGTCTTACAAAGTCAAAGCCAGTTCAGTCACATCCTAACCTGCCAATGTCTTAGTTACTTACAGCTAAAGCCTTTCCAACATGAAATCAGTTCTGAAATGTTTATGTCTATAAGCAATGTTTGAAGTCCTTGTGGTCCACATGAACTACAAACAAACCTGTAGCATGGCTTGTTTTCGTTTTTGTTTGACACTTACAGAACATTACCAAAATGTTCACAGTTGATCACTGGAAAATTCAAAAGGGTGCAAAGTAAAGATCATCATTACAACAACCAAAGCAGAACCAAGGAGTGCTAATTGTCTAGAGGGATGTTGTATACATGTACGGACAGTCTCTTGTTGCAACTGACAAAGGGTGGACGGTGCCGGATGCACAGTTGCATGGACAGCGTAGTCCGAGTCCGAGCTGGGCTGACATTGGTGTAGCCCTCCCTCCCTCAAATCTCGCAACAACGATACTGTCTATGGTGAGGACTGCAAGCCTGCTAGACTTGGCTAGCAATCAGCTTCATTTCATCAGCTGGTGGAAAATGTCATTGTCATATTGTTACAGTCTGACCGGTTATCTTACCGGAAACATTTCAATAAAGGTTACGAGAGAGTTTGATATACACCTGTCTGGCGTGAACTTCCAAGCGCTCAGTTCATTTTGTGTTTGCTTCAGTTTTTCTTTGGACTCGTCTACTTCCTTTGACATCCTCTGGAACACAAGGTTAAGAGCTGGATCCAAGAGCATGGAGCGAAGTTGGGCTGTGCTTTGTGTCTGTGCCTGTTTCATCTCAGAGATCTGGTTCTGTGAATGGACAATATTCTTTAGTTACTCAAGGTGGTACTGGCAAAAGAATTGGAATCAATGACTTATTTTTTTTAATTCAAATATCATTCCTAAGTTTAGCAATCTGATGAACTTTTGAAAAACATTTTTTGTAGCTCATGCAAACTTTGCAAAATTTGCATGTTTATCATGGAAGATCAAAAAGATACAAGTTTATTGAGGAGAATTGTCAAGCGGGTGTTTGTTTTTCATCATTTGTTGTGTCATTTATAAAGTAAATTAAAAAATGTCAAAAGTAAACAAGCAAATGTTGTTGACCCATACCATGAATCCATCTCAACTTATAAGTACTATTGCACATTTTTTAAAGTTAATACAGATAAATTTAGAATAACATGTACCAACTAGGTCTGCGCAATAATATCACAATACCAATATATGTTCTACAAATGATAGTGTACACTTTTAAAAATATATGCTATCAAAATTTACTTACAAACTGTATCCTTTTTAGTATTTGTAATGGTCTATTTTTTTAAAGATCTGAAGACATTTTACCAAATTTATAATATTTATACTGCATAAAGAAGTATAAAAAGTTGAATCAAGAGTTCATTCAATATAATGTATTATTGCAGTACATGAGCTGTATATTACAATATATTGTGATATAAAATTGATGCAATATTCTGCCATAGTACTAACCTACTTCTAGTATTTAATGATTCAATAAAAGATTAATATTCCTCATAACATTCATGTGATCAATGTGTGATTGAGAGATTGAGAGGACCAAAGTTAATAAGGGAAGTCATATAATAAAGTGACTAATTTAGGGTGCCGTGTATTAGTTTTTGCACAAATGGTAAAATTTTACTGCATAAAAGAATTCACTTCTTAATGACTGCAGTTTTTTTATACCAAAAACAGTCAATTTATAAGATTGAATTAAAAAGCCTATTTCCGTTTTTCTGAAACAATGCAAATTTTTTAGACAAGACGTATTGCTGTTGCAAAATCAAAACTGTGGCAGTCTTTGATCTCCAGATTAAGTTGGGGACACCCACTGATTAGGTTATCATGTATAGATTGACCTATAATATCCTAATATCCTGTTTGGATATTTCGTTTCTCCCAAATAGGAGAGTCATGTATTTTCAAAATTTGAAATTGATATGGCGCATTTATGCATTAGGAGAATACTATGGAATGTTAATATCAGAGATTAATTTTAACTCATTACAAACAAATTGGTTATTGTAAATCAAGTTTGCATTTTAGTTGAAAATAGTCAATAAGTTGTAATCAGCATCTTTCATGTTCATTAAAATGCTTTCTTATCAGTTTCAAATAGAAGATCATAACAAATAGTATAAATTCTATATGAGCATCAATTCCTGGACATATGATTTCCAATATTGGGATAGCTGAACAGGGCCACTAAATATGCCATATTAGGTTTAAATCAAACCGTTTTTTGCAGAAATTTCTGGTTTTTTAAACACTTAGACAAGTATCAAATATATCACAATTGGGGAAGAACACCATAAACTGAATTGGATATCATAGGCAAAAAGGGATATAATAATATTTCCAATGGGTGTCCTCAACCTGTAGATTATCTGTAAATATTAAATTTTTACAAATTCAGAGTCTATTGTGATTTAATGCAACGTTTGAGCTTTTCAATTTGATACCAGAATCTAGCCTGCATATGGTTGTTTTATGAATTAAATAAATTCAGTTTCTATATTCGATGGGACAGGGATATTCCTTAGGTGAAATGTAATTTTTTAATCAAAAAGACTTGTTCTAAACTGACGCAAAACTTTACCAAACAATCTTGAAGTTCCTGCTCCTTGTTTGTGAGACGAAGAACAAGAGTGTTTTCACGTCTTGCAGCCTCCATATTAAGCTGTTTCAGCTTTTCTTCGGATCCACGACCATCTTCATCATCAACTGCAAAATGAGATCAAAAGAAATTTGTAACATCTGTAAGTTGTACTTTTGTAGGTATATAAAATTAACTTCAAGGACTGAAGGCCTTTAGTCAACAACTACATGGTTGTATTTAGTTTGCAATTTCTATTACAATAAATACAACTTAAGCAAAACATACGTTAATCATAAGTTACCAGATTGATATCCTTGACAAGATCAAATCATGAAAATATTTAACCTACCTTCATCTGCTGATCGAGTTCTGGTCTTTTCCAAAAAACGCACATAGCTGTCTTGTTCTTGAAGTCTAGAGTAAAGAGAGTAAAGTATTTAAAACAAGAACACTAATTGAATGAAATGAAATAGTATTTAAAATTAATCAATGAAAAGTATTCAATTATCAGATGTCTTGTACAAATCTAATTAGATAATTTAGAAAGGACATACTCACTTTTCTATGAGACTATCTCTGGAGAGTGAATTCAGCTCATCAGTATCAATGCGGATCTGTAAATAAAGCATATATTCCTTAACCCGGTGATTTGCTGAATATCAATTACATAATTTAATTGACAGAGAATGAAATAAAAAGGATGAAAAATAAATATTGGCTGGATTGGAGTTAATCTGGTGAGTCTCAATCTTATTCTTATTAATTTAAAAGGTTTAATTTTTCTTTTGTAAGTTTTGGTTGTGGAAAAGGATAGCAGTGAATATAAGGAAGAAGATACTTACCCTCTTTGGCATTGGTTCATCAGACATCTTTTAGGAGTCTGCAACATAACCAAATCATGTAGACAATGACATAATATTAAAGAATCAAATGGAAGCTATTAAAAAACAAAATCACTGAACAAATCAACCATTCAAATTCATTTCCAACTCATTCACATTTGAAGACATTGAAACCTCAACCGGCAATAACAAGTAATTGGAGTTACCTCCCCTAATAAGATAAGCTTTAGGATGACTAAATTCCGTCGAGAGACTGTATATAAACTTATGGAAGCAGCAACTTCTTTTATTAATGCATTCACCAAAAACGAAGCACATCATGAAGGTTGCATGCGAGGTGATCTAGGCATGGTTTACAGAAGAACGCATTAGAGTAGTGTTTCACAAACAAAATGGCCGCGCAGCAACTTCCTCAAAAATTATTTCTTATTTCAAATAGTCACTTGATAAACCTTTCCACATACCTCTATTTTCCGATTCCGTGAACGTCAGTGCAGCGGGCTGCTATAAAATTTTGGTCTATCATTCGTTTTAATCCCATAAACTTAACAGACAATTAACTGCAGGACGGAACTCCCACAAACCCAAGGACGCCGCCATGTGCTATGCAAATGAGCTTCAAAAATGTCAACCTCGTAGAAAATAAATGATTGCAGAAATATGTTTAGTAATGTAAGCCTGTTTTTAATTGCATAAAATTTATTAAGACTTATAAGATAGGTTGTTTCTATTTTATACAAACAATAAATTATTAATAAAGAAAATAATTATGCTACTTACCATACAACTGTATACGTTCAAACTGAAATTCGATCGGCGGCTGTTGAGGATACTTGCAGTAACAAAAAATTTATGTGTATCTATTCAGTACAAAAAAGGCACACCAGCTACGATTGTTGGATATGATAATTTGTGAAGAAAAATACAGAATAACTACTCTTCTGCACCGGTGTGGTGAGCAAAAATGAGTGATTCAATCTTATTTACATACATGGCTTTTCCACCATTCACTTGAATGTTGTCTGAATTCTACTGTGTTAGACATTTTCTTTGTAAGAAAAACATTAACGAACAGGTGTCTTGTCGCATATTACAGCATAATTGATTGCAGAACTGACTTAAGAAATTCCATAAACGCAAATAAAGCATCTATTAAGGATAAATATAAAACACTATTGAGTCAAAATAGCTCCTGCTATAAACTTTAAGAAGGATATCGAGAATGCTGGTGGGTGGGGAAGGGGAGGGGTTGTTGTCAAGTCAGGAACATAAGGCGGACGTGGAAGATTCTGACGCTTGATCAACATGCAGCAATTACTACCGCGTCAGTAGATGTATTGTCACCGTTTTTTCCTTTGTGTCTTCGACCACGAAATTCGTGACATTTACCAGTATTGTAGTCCCTTTTTGCAGAGGGTCAATCAGGACTACCCCACCATTGCCCGCCTCATCGTCCCCTATGGATACCAAGCTTGAACTGTAAGGAGGCTTCACAAGTGCATCATGAGTGTTTTCATTGCATGCTTTGCCATTTTGTCTCAGGTGCAAGTGATTCAAGTTGTTTTACAATATGTGGCCGAAAGTTGTCAGGATTAATTTAGCAATATTCATCTAGCTGTTGCTGACTGACCTGAAGTCTTCGATGCTTTCGTTTCCCTAAACGCATTCATTTCACCAATCGAACCGACATCTTGTTTACATGTAAATGTTCATGGATGATCCTTTCAATTGTTGTTTTATAGTAGGTTGTTGTCTAAAAGTCACCCCCCTGTCTTCTATTGTTTTTATCATCGAGAGAATAAACGTTTTCATATATAGAAGCGTCACTAGGTCGTCAAGAACGGTGAACATCTTGCGGGCTCTCTCTCTCTCTCTCTCTCTCTCTCTGTTTTCAACAGATTTGGCACACCAACGCTTACCTCTTCATCGGCGTGTAATTCTTTAAGAGGAGATAGGCATAACCACCCTGCATTCGGTTTCCTCCACTTTGACTGTAAACAGGACGGTTGCATCCATTAACAATTGATAAATACAAAACCTCGCGCACGCACTTATGTAAGTTCACGATTCTTGCTTTTCATACATTTTCACAGGCACATTCCTCATATGCTGGATGTAGAGTTTGTTTATACATGTATGTACTCAGACAACTATTTCATGGTGAGCCTCACTACTTCTGGCTCTACATTTTTAATGAGAGTATGAATGTAGGGTACGAGTTCCTTATTACTTAGAGTGACTTAAAGTTTAAGTCGTTTTTTGTCGCTATACTGAACTGATAAGCACTAGGATTATGATTTTCTGAAACAACTAATATTTCTTGATAAAATAACACCATTTATGAAGTCTGACATATTTAACTCCAACAACTCAGTGTCCCTTTTAGTTATGGAAGTCAGAAGGTTGCCTTAAGATGTTGAATAACTCTTGACTTGATGATTATCATGCTCATGAAGGTCCATTAAACAAGAAGGACTTCATATTTTTGGACGAGATTGAACATAAGAAATTTTGTAGACTACACTTGTATTGAAGCCCGGAGAGGAAATAGCGATGGAGATATGAAGGTCGTTGTTGACGCACGCAGTTTTTTTCTATTTGAGAAAGTCTAACTTCAGAGGCCGCTACGTCGTCTCCAGAAAGAACACTTCCTCAGTAAAGGAGCAACAGCTAGTGTTTAGAGTCTGCTTTGGGTTACCTTAGGTAAACCAAGAAGACGACAATAACATGTTGAGCTCTATATTACACAGACAAGGTGACAGTTTATCAGAGTTAAAAAGGTCGCGGTACATTTGATGTAGAATGTGATAAGATATAACATATTTTGAAATACAACAATATATAGTAAGAACGGTCAATAGATATCTGCAACTTACAATATAAAGTGGATAGGTTATAGCTCAGTAAGGATATTAAATCGTTGTGACTGGATCTTGACTAGCGTGTCAAGGTTAATATGAATTATAAATTGAAAATATATTATTAATCTGCTTAGTAGTTTTTGACTTCATTCAACATCAGACTTAATAATTTAAAACCTGGTTCGATTTAGATGTCAATGTTTGAACTCCCACTGAAGACTGTAGATTGTGTCCAAATAATTGATAAGTTGCACGGGAAATATGATTTCACCCGAGAAGGTTTCGTTGAATCTCCACAGTCACAACAAGCATGTTGTCTGCAACTCTTTCTGCTGCAAAAAGGTAAAAGTGCACACGTTAGAAATCATTTGATTTTGCAAATTTTGCACTGTGTTGATAGCTTCATGATTAACTTGCCGTAAATTGTTTTCAACTATGCGTGTCACCACCTAGTTTGCATTAAATCTGACTCCTAGTTAGCAAGGTCACTACTTGCTGTTTTGACTCTTTGAGTTAAAAAAATAGAAAATAATAACAAATGCTGGTCACCTTGCTCGTCTTTCAGCTTCGGCAATGGAACACACCATACAGCCTGCTCTATTTCATCTTCATTCAAGTCAATTTTTTATTCATGATTTCTTGGATGGAAATTTTTTTGCAAAACAACAAGAACAACAGATTAGCTGATTAACATCTATTTTGTCATCGTTAACAGCACTATAGGATGAAAAGATTTCTCTCTATCATTGGGTGGAACGTTTGGGGAAATGATGCACATTTATATCCGTCTGACTCTGTGTGAGAAACTTGTGTGTATTTTCAACTTTTATTAACCACTGCATGGTCCTTGATTGTTAGAATATGGTAAGCCTATAGGTAGGTGGGAAATATAAACTGTACTACTGTACATTATGTTTGCAAGACCTGTGAAATTTCCAAGAGTTAGATGTAATGTCATTTTAAATACACCGATCTGCATGTCATTTCAGGTACATATTGATAACAGGTCACAAACTATGTCTCTAACACCTATGATTTCTGATAACCAACCATGTTGTTTTTATGGGGTTTATTTTTTAGCTGTCATGTTAGCTTTCAACAAAGAATTTACAGATGAAAAAAGAGAATATTACGTTAAGTTGGATTTGCAAATTTGACTGGTATGATAATTTAAAAAATATAAAACCCTGTAATTTTTAAACAAATGATTATATTGCAATATATATTGAATTAACTCTACATTCAGCTTTTTTATTTCTTTATGCTGTTTAAACATACTTTTGATAAAATGCCTTCAGATCTTTTGAAATTAGACCATAATGCATTACTAAAAAGAAGTAAAGTTTGTTGTTGTTAAACTTGGATGTCATATGTTTAAGAATGGTCTACTGTCGTTTGTAAAACAGCCAAACGTGTATTCTTATACACCATAAGAATTTTTCTTACTTGTTAAGCTTAGATCAAGCTTTCTGAATTAATTTGATATGAAATAAGTTTGTGATGTGAAAAATAATATTGCAATAATTGTATTGCAATTATATTTTACAGCCCTAGTAATATTATCTCTAGTCAGTTCTCTCAACTATTTTGTAGGGTGGTGTCCTCCCCAGCTTGTCTGGTTACCATGGCTGCGAGGATGAAACACACACTTCCAGACCTGCCATATGACTACAATGCTCTGGAGCCGTTTGTCACCGCCGAAATCATGAAGCTTCACCATCAGAAACATCACAACACCTACGTCAACAACCTTAATGTGGCAGAGGAGAAGTTGGCTGAAGCTGTTGAAAACGGTAATCTTGATATAACTAATTGTTCATAGATAAAAAAATTCACTGCAGTTAATTTAAATGAGTTATGAAAGACTTTTAGCTCATCAGGCATACATATCTTTATGAGCTTAAAGTGAACAAATAAGAATATTTCACCCTGAAAACAGTGCAAACAATAAATAACATTATCATATGATGGACGAGTGTTTGTTTTCTGATTTGCCGAGGCAGCTGGTCATCGACAATAATCAAACCTTATGTTGACCGCGGGAGTCGTCACTTGTTAACATAACAATCCGATGACCTGGAGCTAAAGATAGATCACTACTGCCAAACTCCTTACAGTGCTGTTACGACTCTCAGCGTATCAATAGGTGCTCAGCGCTGTGTACGAGGTTGCACCACTGCAAGGAGCTTTGCAAGGAGACCTGTTTAGAGTCGGTTCCCTTTGCAGTCATGGCAGATGATGCAAAAAAACGCTTTACTGAAGCCGACGAGGAAGAAAGTCAAAGGTTGATTCTTTAATCATGTAATAAAACAGTTATTGACTTCAGTTATCGGTGAATCAAATGGTTTATCGACCTCGGAACATTTATGTTTAACTGAAGTCAATAATTGTATAATGTCTAAGTCCGTTAACTAAGCTGATTTAATAATATAATATGTGTTTACCTGATTGACTGGTACAACAGACTGATGGCTTTCATTTGTTGATATTCTGTTTACTATAAACTTTTTAAGATATACTGGCTCGAGGAAAACGAGATTTTGTGTGCAGGTTTACAGACTAATGAGGATGATAACTTGAAGATATCAGGACCCAAGAAACTAGAAGTTTATGTTAAAGTAGGTAGGTGGATTGAAGGGCCACTTTGGGCAAAAATGACCTTTGTGTGCTTGAACTTATGGTTGCCATCAATTACTGAGTTATCTCCCTTTGATTACAGGTGATGTTGATAAGGTGATTGCTCTCCAGCCGGCCCTGCGGTTCAACGGAGGGGGCCACATTAACCACTCCATCTTCTGGGAGGTGCTCAGTCCTAACGGTGGAGGAGAGCCAGACGGTGATCTCATGCATTGTATTAAACGGGATTTTGGTTCTTACGAGGACATGAAGAAAGAGTTGTCAGGAGCTGCTGTTGGAGTTCAAGGGTCAGGATGGGCGTGGCTTGGTTTCAACCCTGTCAGTGGACGGCTCCGAGTGTCCACCTGTCCAAACCAGGACCCTTTAGAAGCTACAACAGGCGAGTGCTTTACTTCAGCTTTTATAACAACCTTCAGGTCATCAGATCTTGAAGGCCCAAACAGATAATGGCATGGAACAGCTTGTATCCAGTCAGTCCTGTCAAAACATTTTATGCTTTTTTACTTCTATTCAAATACCTCTGCCTCACCAGAGTTTAAATCTTGTGTACAGATTCCTTAGCAAATGGAGACTGTCAATTGTAGAACTGTGACTCTGCGATCCCCTATATTGGCCACAGAGTCCACTCCCTTGAAGTGTTCATTTATCTTTTTCTCCTAAATGAAAAGCCACAGAGCTGCAGGAACAGATGAGATTAAATGATCTAGAAAGATAAAAAGACCTCTTGGAAACGGAATGGTGTACTCTAAAATAGGTGACTCCAAAAACCCTAATAAGGATCAAAGGGTTCCCCCTTCAAATAATGCTTTTTTTTTCTTTCTCAAAAACAGAATACCATAGAGTGGACTTCTAATATGGAGACTCTTTTACCAGTGTTGAATACAAACTGATAATCTGCTTAACCTCTGATAACTTTATGTGGGGGAAAAAATTACGGTCATTTGACATTATTAAATTTTTGGGCTGTAGGGCCAAAGGCTCTAGACCTGATGTATTTTAGGTCGTAAATCATTCTCTTTTTTTTCAGCTATTAGAATTTGTAAATAAAGTATTGGACTGGTTGAGCCATACTTAATAAATAAGCTGAACTTAAGCTCTGAAATATTAAGGGAGCTGAAGTACATAGAGAAGATATGACAAGTACATTTAATGGAGACTTCTTTCGAAAGAACCACAATCATGAAATATTTAGAATATTGATATAAACTCTGGATACGTCTAAGCTTCCTGCTTCATCTGTTGAATACACATTACTCATAATGTATATAAGGTGTTTTAGAACTGCAGAAGTAAGATTTAATGATATAGATCACTTAAGACTGTTTAACATATCAAAGACATGCGCTTGTAATGAAATCATTATACGACATTTTCATTGAAAGAAGGAAGCTTTTAGTTTAAATTAGGTAGTTATTGTGTTGTTTCATTGCAGGATTGATCCCGCTGTTTGGTATCGATGTCTGGGAGCACGCCTACTACCTGCAGTACAAGAACGTGCGACCCGACTATGTGACCGCTATTTTCAATATTGCCAACTGGGACAGAGTGGGCGAGAGGCTATCTGAAGCAAAACTTGCTGCCTGAATAGTCGCACCCGTAACGCTGCCTTGTGTGTTATAACCAGTGACGAAAAACTGTTGTCTGCCAAGTGAGAAGCACAAACTTTTATGAAAGAGAGCATTATGAAGTGCTTAAGTCATAAACATAACTTATAACTGAATTGTTGATTTGTGTAGATCAAATACATATGGAATGAGATTCTGTTTATTATTTTAGGACAAGACTTTGTCTGATGAAAATTTTCAATAAAATATTTATAAACAGATTTTTTGTTTGTTACATGGTTCACTGTGTGGTATAAGTTTCATTTCACAACTGATATCAAGGAAAATGTTTAATAGAAATGCCATTATCAAGAACAGATAACTAAAGTGAGAAATATTCTAGAACAATCATGAGAGTTTACTCAAATACTCAAAACATCTAGTTCAACAATGTAAACATGGTGGTAGGCCTCAATTCTTATTATATCTGTTTATTATTTGCCTGATTTGTATCCAATATTTTAAGCATTGTTTCAGAAAGATTAAAGGTGGTGTGAGTTGATTTGGGAGTTAAAGCCGCTTTCAAGATTATTTCCCATGTGCTCATATCACAGATATTAACTCTGTTAATTTCAACTGTATGTGTTGTAAATTCAATTTCAATTATAAATGTGATTCTATACCTTCCCAATCTGATTATAATCAATCATTGATTCGCTGGATCTCTACTGGAGATTCTGTCAGATCATACACAAGACAAGTATCAAACTTATATGCATCAACGGAACGAATCCATGATTTTATTCAATGAGATTGATACATTCCTATTGCAATTATTTTAATTTCCTTCAAGCAATCATACCTCCTGATCAAATGGCACAATTTATAACATAAGGCATATACAACTCTCGTAACATTCTCTCCCAAGAGGTGTAGCTCCTTCATTAATTCGAATGCAACCTCTGTTCTAAAAAAGTCATCTATTCGGGCTTTCGGCAGATTCCTCTGGCGGCAAATTATTGCAATATAAAATTCTTTGCAATATTTCAGCCAGTGATAACACTGCATGCATGGAGAACATATTTGTTGTCACACAGGAATTTGCAATGATGTCGTCATTAAATAAGGCAAAAGGGTTCTTTAATGAAGACTCAAAGTGCAAAGTCAAACTCTGATTGGAATAAGATTTTGCTTTTCGAAAACATACAGAAATATCTGGGGCGTTTTTAATGAAAACTTTTTAAACGGTGTCGCTTATTGTACAACTAACTTTGATTGCATTCAATCAGTCTTCTATATTTCTTGACCCGGAACTGTTCGTTTTAGGTCAGAGGCTGTACAGGAATTTATGACGGAGTTACCTCTGTTGGGAGAGAATGCTACAACTTTTTAAGACTTGCATAGCAGTAGTCCTGGTTGAGGACAATCTCATTAAATTCAAAACAACTGTGTTTCCTATTATTCAGGTTAAAAACTGTTGATCTAATATTGACGGTCCTGTTTATTTTTAGCTCAGGTGGCCTAAAAGGCTTGATGGGCTTATGGTAGGTGGTCTGTTAAACCGTAAACTTTAAATCACTTTATCTTCTTCTCCAGAATCATTTACTCAGGAAATCTAAAATCTTGTGTACAGACTCCTTGACTAAAAAGGATTTTAATTTATCAATTTGGTAACCCTGTGACCCTTCATATAGGCTACAGGGGCCAAATCCTAAAACACCTATTTTGCATCTTCTCCAGATGCAAAATGTCTAGAAAACTGAAACTTTGTGTACATACTCCTTAGGTGATGTGAATTTGATTATAAGTATTTGGTGACCCTTGCCCCCTCATAAGGACCCTTGCCCCCTCATAAGGGCCCATGCCCTTCTCTTCAATGATGCTAAAAAGCTCAAATATTTATCTTTGTTGGAGACTAAGGTTTATAAACTTCATTGTCCTAATCCCAAAAGCATGAGCGTACATAGTTGTAATGTGTATCAATTGGTGCATCTCTTTATGGTGAAATGTTCAATAGAATCTTATTGGATAATCAGCCTAGGCCTAGCCTAGATAACACCCAGGCCTCCAAACAGCTGCACATGATTTTTGCAGTAAAAGCAGCTCGTTAGAATTGTGTATAGTTGTAAGCGTTTTCTCAAGATTTGAGATGAGAGAACCAGTGGAGGAGGAAAGGCAGCAATGATTCACATGTGTGATTCAGATACAGGTATTCATTGGAATGTTAAAATACTTAATGCATGTAACCACTATGATGTTTAAATGTGTCTTTGCATGTTTCAGTCACTGATTTGCATAATTTGTGCAAATTTTATATATTTTTTTCCTTAAATCTTTTTCCCCATTCATCACTCACACTTATTGTCCGAATGTAGAGTAACTTGACACATTTGTTTTTTTAATCCCTAATTTTCATAATTTATGCAAATTTTCTTAATTTTTCCTTAGGATTTTGTTCCGGTCATTTCTCACAAACTGAACGTTAGAGTGTAAAGGAACTTGACATATTTATTCATTATCATATGTTGACGTGCCTTTTGTATGTTCTGTCCCTGATTTGCATAATTTATGCAAATTTCAATTACATAGCATACTACCTCTGAATTCATTGGCCAATAAATGTCTCCCAAACTGTACTTGCTAGCTTCATTATTCTTAACACGTTTCAACCATGATTTCTCTATGTGCCTTTGCTAGGTTTAGCCTCTATCATTTGGTGGTTTCAATGGAAACGAAACTGAAGCCAGGACAATCAGGAAGTCATTCATCTCATCAAAAATACAGACAGATGTAAGGTTTATGAAACAAGAATTTTTTTTGGGGGGTGGGTGGGGGGTTGCAATGGAAGTGCTAAACACTTATGATTATTGATTTCTCGTCTGGAGATGAAAAGGAAGAGGGGGAAAAAATAAAATTTCAGAAGTTGTGCAACCCAAATGACACCAATTCACAAGATGATTCACTGTCTTCCAACTGAGGTAGCTCCTTCATGAATTCCTCTACAACCTCTTTCCCATTCTCTCCAAACTGAGGTAGCTCCATCATGAATTCCTCTACTACCTCTGTCGTAATGCAAGGGTTTCTCAGTCTTTAAATCAAGATTAGATCTGATTAGATGCAATAAAAGTTAGTTGTGCAATCAGCGACACCATTTAAAATGGATTAGATATGTCTGTATGCTTTTGAAAAATAAATTTTATTTGAATATGAACTTCACACTTGGGGTCTACTTTAGCATATTCAACTTATTTAGCAACTGCATCATTGCATAAGCCTGTGTGACAACAAATATAATATCATGCATGCAGTGTTTTCATTGGCTGAAATATTGTAAGGTAGTTGCAATATTTTACTGCTAGGGGTACCTGCCGGAAGCTCCAGAAGAGCTTATATTACAACAGATGTTGTATAGGAATGAATGATGGAGCCACCTCTGTGTGGAGAGAATGATGATGATTATTCCACACAAAAGTTTCAATGTGCTGTACCTTGTGAGTTCCAGTCTGTGAAATGAAACATCCCACACACACAAAAAGGATCGGCGAGCTCATTTCTATCCCACTTCATTGTGGTATTTTATAAGTGAACCACTCTATCATCGGGGCATATCTGGGATTGAAATTTTCATTGAAAAATATCAATAGGGTTATATCTTGTATCACTGCGGAATTTCACAGTTTTTTACTTTCATTTGCAGACATGGAAAAAACACTAATTCCCTGTCCATAAAGGCCATTACCATTAAAATCCTTCAAAATATTTTACATATCCACAATAATGTCTTCTTCAACATTCTTGTGCCATATAAATGATGAAAATAATAAAATAATGTTTATTTAACTTTATTCATAAACAGATTATATATAGTACAGCTTTGACAGGGAGAGAATCATTAACACAGAAAAAGTAGTATGACCACAACATAAATACCAACTTGATAATCTGTCTTTCAATTAAACATACCATTTCAAATACTTCTGTTAAACTTTTTTAAGTATGTAAGTGTAAACTCGATTTATTTTCATAGATATGACAGATTAAACTAAGACAGAATATGATTATATTCCAATAAAACATGGACAAACTTAAAATAAACTTCAAGTCGGTGGTATTCTCTGTAAGGAAAATTCTAGAAGAATTATGACCCAATAAATGAGAAAGATATTGTGATTGAAAGTTTAAAATAAAAAAACTGTAAAATGTTGATAATTTTAAGAAAATCATTAAAAGAGGCTACACATTTCATCTCTAAAATGTTCTCAAACTTGGAATTTATGACTTATCATATAAAAAACGATCTTTATAAATATGCACAAAAAAACTGTAAAATAAAAAAACAATTATTTTGCAGTTTGTGTAAAACAATCAAGACTGAGACACATATCTCTGTGAGCAACTTTCCAGTGTTGTTTCTGACACTCTTTGCTGCAGTAGCGAGACAATCTACAGGCTCCGCAGTACCTGAAATGGTCCTTGTCTTCTTCAAACTGTTTCCGACAGGCAGGAGCAGAACAGAAAATGAAGTGGCCGCTGTCGCTTTTACAATCCTCCTTGAGGATATCGCGGAGAGATTGTTCGTCACACACAGGTTTCCCGCCGTCCAATCGAATGTGCAGTTCTTGGCAATAACGAATGATTTCTGGCTCTGTTAATCGTATCACCCTTTCGTCTAACTTTCTTTCAATCCCATTCTTATATTCGTCAACTGCTACTATTGCTTGTGAATGTTTTACAGACTGACGAACCTTGCTATCTCCATGTAGAGCCAGTCCATACAATATCTTCACTCCGTACTCTATTATTTCCAGTGAAATTCTATTGAAATCCAACTGCTTCTGACATATAACATGGATGTCTTTCAGGATCTTATTTTGCATGTACATTTCAACAACTGTTGCCTTGCCAACAATGAGGCACCTGTACATTATTATAAGAACTTTGCCAATCAATTTTGGTTCCTTCTGTTGTCTTAGAGCTTCAAAGAAGATAGGAACTAATGACTGTCTGTGGTAAAGCACTCTTTTGATTACGTTCACAGTGATGAGACATTCAGCAAACAAATTAATTGCTTCATATAAGTTTGAATACACGTGACAAGGACAGGAGTGAAGGTTGTTAGTTTTTATAACAAGTATTAGTTTCTCAATGCCAACCTCTCCTAAACATTGCATCACTTTCCAAAAGTTCAGCTCGTGTTTCGTTTGTCGTCTTTGCTTCATCTTCAGCAGTTTTTCGTATATTTCGCTGACCCTCTTCATTTCTCTCTTCTCCAAGTCCACCAAAATATCGTTTGTAAAACCCTCTATTGTTTTAGCCCCACAGTCTGCCATCACTGAAAAATCAATATAGATAAGTAAGAGAAATGTTTATATATACTTTTATGTCACATAAATTAAAAAATTTATGTATGGAGTTAATAGACACAATGATAAAGCAACCACATAATATTCTGACTCCCAGCCAAAATATGTTCAAATTCTAAGTGGCTTGTATCTGTGATTAAAATATTTCCATCTACTTTAAAATATGAAGATTCTCTTCATCGATTTAGTATCAAACCAAGTGTCTCGACATTCAGTCAAAAAAGCCTATGGTCTAATGTTCATTATAAATAACTATTGACATGTATACATTTCAACAACAGATGCCAGACCCTAAACATAGATTATATCACCTTTCTATCTAAAAAAACCAAGCGTGACATATTGGTCAGATATGGAATATATTCACAAGTTCTTAAAAACTACTAGGAACCAGTTATAACACTGGTTACATGTTGTCATGGTTACAGAGATAGGTATGTTATGTTGGGGTCTGGCGTCTGTGATTTCCATCTTTGACTGACCACTCTTCTGTATATATTTTCAATGTATTGATGTAATGATATAGGACTAGACTTGGATTCCTTTAAGGATTAGTTCATCAAACATAATGGTTGGTAATGCATTGCAGTAGATAACCCTGTTAAGTGCAGTGATGATGATAGTAATATATTTATATCACACACTATTCCACACTCAAGATGGAAGTATCAATTATTATCCTGTATGACTGGTTTTAAAGCAACAACCACGCACTTTGCACAACCAAGAAGTTCCATACATATTCAGATACCCATTCAAACAGCTGGTGGACTGAGTGTGATGTGGATGAGGTGCCTTGACAGTTGACAACACAGTTTGACACCCAGGTCGCAAATTTTTGGTGTCTCAACTGGGATTCAAACCCCAAAGATAAAAGCTTCGCTTTGCTAAGTAACACAGATTAAAGATCCCATAAGGCCTGCTAACTCTAACTGTCTGGTTCAACTTTGACTCCAGTTTGATTTCTTGATTCAGATGGCTGGACGCAGATTACTTTGACCTATTGTGGGTCTTCTTTAGGGTATGGAGGCAGCTATTTGTAATTGACGTTAAGAAAATAGTCTGATTTGAACATTGCTATAGGTGAACCAAACCGGTTGAGAAATCAGGCCCGGTCAGCTTATATTGTGCTTAATGCCTAATCACACCAAAAATTGTGGTATGAGTGAGGCAACCTCTCCAGCAAAAATGTGCGAATCCCTAAAATTTCTCATTGGAACGAGATTTGAAGCTACAGCCTCACAAACAAGCACAGAAACGTTGGGGATATGCTGCAAGCCTAAAGTAGCCAGCTATTTGGGTTGGAGCAATTTTATAGTGAGTGAGTTATTGTTTAACGTCGCTTGGGCAATATTTCAGCCATTGGCGACGATGCAATTTTATCTCATGCAATGGAACATTAACATAGTGAATCACAATTAAATTCTTTCTTTAATGAGATTAATTTGAACCAGGGCCAGAGAGAGTTTGTTTGAACTAGTTATTTTAGAAATGCACAAGTTCGAATACAATTATCTTGATCCATATAAATCCAGATTCCTAGACGTCTTCCATCATCGACGTCTAGGATCCGAAGCCTATTTTATCTGTGGCAGCTTCCCGCCGAATTTGATAAGGAAGGATTTTGCCGTCTTGGACAATAAAACAAAACTTCTAACTTAATATGCTAACGGATATTTGTAACTTTCATCAACTCTTGTTTATATTTTGATATATCAGAAGACAGAGATTTTCTATAGCCATGTAAATTGTAAAATAAATTTAACAAAATATATCTGGTAAATACAAAAAGGAACGGATAAACTATATTTCACTGTGTGTACAATGATCTTGTTTATTTCACACTCCTTCTCTCAAATCCCTTCACATTGCCTCATTATTGCACGGCGCCAGGCGCCGTGCTTTATTTGTGATAGGTTTGGGGAAATCTTATGGGGAGCATCCGGAAGTGTGAAATGAATTTCTATTTTGTGATAAAAATATGTTTCACCGCAGTTGATTAATTAAGATGTACTAGAAAACTATATAGTATAATTTTTTTTTTTAATTCTTTTTTAAAAGACATGGTTATCCATTTAAGATTGTTTTTTGTTCTCATACAATTATAAGAGGGAGACAAAGTTTATAATTAGCATGACCTATTTTCCGAACAGCTCATCAATAAGCGATTCAGCGACACTGCCAGGCTAAGACAATGAAGTGCCGGTTGAGGGGGGCCTGTTTATCGGATACAGTTTCATTCTAATGACTTGCTCCCCTTTTTGTTGATATATTGCTTTAAAACTTACCCCAACTGTTATCTTTGTGACAAAGAATTCATAAATGTATAAACTTGATAATAAAACATCTTTGAAAAATGTATTCAGATCATCAATGCCGATTACTGCACTTTGTGACTGTTAACTGTTAAATGTTAACTGCATTCAGAAAATAATGGCATGAAGAATACATTAATTAATTAAATATAAATGTCATTGAATCATGTTCTGGATTTTGAATTTGTTAGTATCAAAATTCCTTTTCAAAAGTAAATTTCTATTAATTGTATGATGTGTATACAAATCTGATGTCGGCCTAGGCATTATATTTATCTTAGACTAATATTCAGTCTCTGAAATATAATGCTCTAAAACGATTTGCAAAAATGGCTCTGGCGCCGTGTTGATGCTTCGCATCAAGGTTTTCTTGTTTCAATATTTGTACACTTACAGAACAGGATCTATGTTGACAATCTTTTATTGTAGAGTTTTTCAACTTTTCTAGTTTGAAGAGAGAAAAAACATTAAAAACCGGTTAAGCGCAGTCATGAATGATAAGGTAATTCATCTTTGAACATTCTCTGAAGAAAGAAAAAACATTACTTAGCGATATTATTTGCTACACACCTTTGGTGAGCGGTCGGAAACATAAACCGGAAGTAAAACCCATGTGAAGGTCGCGCATGACGGAAGTAGTTACAAATTTGGGAATGATTAACGAAAAACGATTCCCAAAAATAAAACGCAACAACGCATCTCTCCGATCATTTTGTCAAATTTACAATTACTATTGCACGAGGTACCATTCAAATGCCAGTCGTCTCTTTAATTATTAACTGCCATCTGACTGAACTAGTTTAGTTTCACTTGTGGAACTTGTATGTTATAGATTAAAAAATCATTAAACTTGCAATGTGTAAACCAAGTTGAGTATTCTCCTTATTCTTAGTTGCAAAAATGCCTTCACCTTTACCAGTACAATAGAACAAACCTTTCATAATCAATTTATTCAATGTATTGTAATATTCCAAATCAGGCGTGCAACGTGTATATATAGTAGGTTTCTTATAAAGTAGGTCACGGGTTATACCTATGAAGTCAATCTAGTCTCTCACTAACCTAATAAAATATCTTTCAAACTATATCAACAAGACTAATCAATGAAAGCAATGGATTTTTTTCTAAAACATTGAAAAATTATGACCCAAAATAATATTTCAAATAGTATATATAAAAAGAATAACCAGGAAGCGAAACTCCTATAAACAGAAGTCAAGATTTCTCTCTTATAGCACCCAACTTACTCTGAACTAACATGTAGTCTGTCAGAGTGGCACGGCACTCCGTCGTTGTTGACGACATCACCGACTTCTCCTTCCCTCACATTTCCTACCAAACGCGACGGCTTGATCGAAATAGGTAGTGAGGGTACATTCACCTAACATTTTATCGTGCCTCCCCGCTATAAGGCAAGTGTGACCTTGCTATAAAGACAGGCACAGCAACAGCAACGTGTCGCAGCTCGTCGTTATATATATATGTGTGTGTATATACACATGACGCGTTACAAATTAACGTATACTACTGACAAAGGAATTATGTACCATGGCATTCAATGTTTCAATACTAAAAACTCTTCTCGTTTTTGTTAGAAAATTATATATTATTTTCAGTTTCAAAAGTTTTAAACTCCTTAACAACCTATTAAACTTTATTTACATTTGTATGAATAATAAAATAGAAAACGTTTAATTAAATTTTTAGCGTTTAAGGCTCTTTACGAAACCTTTCATCAAGTGACTTGAGATAATCATAGAAAATGTTTAACTCGAGATATGTCAAGTAACAATGAATGTGCATGATAGATCTTAAGTCGTTTAAGGTCACGAATAGGTGCCACCGGTTGGACAGAGGATGCTTTTACATATATATTGCGTAATTGAAATAGTTAAAATAAATATTCTATATTGCTTTTAGATAGCGTTATAAGCGTTTCGGTGTACTTTTGATATGATAATCATCAGCTCTACTGCCCTCAAACGTTTGACTGTCATTGGTTCTCTTATACATATCAGATCTGTCCCAACTACCAAACTTGGATCATTTTACTCATGTAGGGTCGCATAACGTTTGGGTCGCTACACACGACCTAAAGGCTCTCTGTATTGTTCCTGAAATGATAAGACACGTAAGAGACTGTATAGCCTTGCATGTGTGTTGTTACCCTTAATCTAGAATATTGATTTTCCGTGCATTGCAATTATTTTAATAAAAAAACGATTGGATCAAGTTATTTTTGTTTGAGAAACGAGTTGAAAGGGTTTAACTTCAGAACGTCAAATTTCTTGATAACGGTGTTAGTATCTACATGGAAACGTCGCACTTTTGCAATAAAGAAGATGTAAACTCATAAAATTCATTTCTCATTTATCCTGTTAAAGTCTAAATGAAATTTATAGTTAGCTTTTTATATTTCAAAAATTGTTTGAGTAGAAAGTATTAAAATCGAAGTTAAATATCTACTCAAAATAATTCTGTGTACTTATCCTACCGTCGTCGCAAGTACCGTACACATCCTCAGAATATAAAATATCTTTTAGAATTTTAAACAGAAAAAATCAACATACTGTTCTCCATACATCAACTTGTAACATTTTAAAAATATTTGATAAAGGTTGCCTTTTCATGTTATTTGATGTCGCCGCATAAAACTAGCTGTATCATATATATAATATTCTAAAAGCACCAGAATTAATTGAAACATAAGATGATTTCCGAGCTCAGTCAGTTGAGAACAATGGCGATCTGAAAATAGCAAACAAAATCTTGGTAAACAAATTCTTGTATTGGCGAAACTGGTACTACAGTCAGCCTTGACGAATTCTATAATAAATATTCATTTAATGTAAACGTTTTAACTTATGATGGAGAGCTATTATTGCTCACGCCCGTGTACTTAATATACCAAAATTTACCAAAACAAACACAGCATCCACCTGTCTACCCTTTCAACTTTCACATTAACAATTACTTATTGAGTAAAAATATATATACTACATTATTAACATCCGCATTTGTATATCGTCTATGATCTCAAAATTGGAAATGATTTTGAATCGTCAACTTACTGAATCGGAATAGAAAATGTTTAACATAATTGGTAATAAAGCAATCCTTGCACAAACTTTAAATAATTATTTATGACATTCTTCCTACGAACAATTTTTACACAAGATTGGCTATGGAGCATCACCCATTTGCTCATTCTGCAAATCTGAGATGGAAACATTAGATTATCTGTTGTGGAAATTGTATATGTTTTAACTATTGGAATGATTTAGAACCCTGGTTGCATTCTGTACATATTCCTATTTATATAACGATTGAAAAAATGCTTTATATAAAGACAAAAGAGTAAGATAACGTATGGCATCAAAGGTAAAAATATTAATCCCGTAAATGCCATAGTAAAATTATTAAGCATTTACATGACATTCATATTTAAGTATGTCATATATATGACGGTAGTTTGTTTTTAAAATTGAATGAACCCATGGTCTTATTATGATACTGAATCCCCGAAGATTAAATTGTCAGACCTGCCCTCACTGTCAGAGAGGGGCAATCAAGGAGAATTTCAATAAGTACAAGTTCATATTTCTCAAAGCTTCTTGAAAACGCCAAAGCGCCACTCGTCATTCAAAATGCTTTGCGTAATCATGTCATGGCGAATATAATGGACTCAATGTTTTCCGAATATAAAAGAAGATGAATTTTTTTTTATATATATAACCATAGAGTTTGGACATTCTTGTATATGTTTTAACGTGATCCAATCACGTGCCTGGAAACATATTATCAGCATAGCCACCAGAGCCAGATTAGTACGAGTAGGTTTGGCGGAATATCACAGGAACACAAACATAATGTACAGCATGGACCAGCGTATCCTTTCAGCGCTATTCGAGGGGGCCTGAGTGAGTGTTAAAACAATAGTCTGTAATTAAAGATAAATTATGCTTTCAAACCTACAGTCGAAATCTATGTCGGAATTAACGGATGTCAAAGTAATAAAATGTCAGGCCATTACTGTATAGTTTTATTCTATTTAAGATTCAAGAAGGCTGTCATCTATAAAACTTAACTGTAACGTTAATGCTTTAAGTCAGTTGTACTGAAAAAAGAATTCTATTCAGGTAAGCTAAATAGTTTGGATGGAAAAAATGTTCACAATATTTTAATCAAGTAATATGATATTCCTTTCTAAATAGCGTTTTGTGCTCCTCATTGTCATTGACAAGCAGAAAGTAATATCAGTATTGACATACAAGTTAGTCTATTTATCTGGTATCAGTGACTCCTAGGTAAATCACACCTCCAACACCAAGGTTATTCACTGGAACATGTTTATTCAATATTTTTAAGTCTTGACTGGCAATGGATCGAGTGATTTGAACCAACACTTACTTTAACAAATTCAACGAGCCAAGCTGGATTGCTGGCTACTTTTGCAAATTATATCATCCAAAATGAAGCCGCAATATTGGCTGACTGGGAGGCAGCTTTCTTAAACTCCCTTTGGAATACCGTGATTTGAATACTTGTTAAATGAAACAAAACAATGTGATAAAAGAAAACTCTAGAGCTTTATTATAGCAAGAATCTCAGATACAGCAGGAGCAGGCAAGCACTATTACATGTGATGCTGTGAAATAAGGGTGACAATATGTATGAGAAGCTTCAGGGGAGACAATCCAAAATATTGGAGTGAATAATCTCATAAGTGTCAAAAAGTGTAATTTAGGAAAAGACATTTCAAAGGGGTTAACAAAATCAGAAAGAACACTTTTCTTAACATAAAAGCTTAAAAGCTGTATCACAATCAAGGAACAGATACTTAAATTATAGAGATTCTGTTTTTAATAAAACAAAACTGCACGTATGAATTCATGATGAAATACTAACCAGATCTTTCATATGTCAAATGATAAAGCTTGTACATTAGTTTTATTTTTCTAATAAAGAATAAGGTACAAAACATGATAAATCTGCTGACAAACAAAGATACAATGATATATTCAGATCGTTTGAATAAGTTAGTGGCGAAATAAAAAAAGCTGCTAATCATTATGTGGACATCATCTTGCTCAAAATTCCCCTTGGCTTCATGAAATAGTCATTTAAACAATCATTAACATTTGAGAGATTTTTTTCATCCTAGAACATACAACATCAGCATAATGTTGAAGTGACAAATGCTTCAATGTGATCTCGTATGCCAAGCACTCTAAGGCTCACGAACAATCAGTTTAGCATTCACCAGAAAACAATTCACTGGGATAAGATAAGAAAGACTATAAAATTCAAGGTCCTAGATAATGAAATCTGTATCAAAACATAACAGTTTTTGAGTGATATCTACACTTAACAAGAACAGTAACAAGAACACACAAACATACACATTCACGTACCTGGCAACATTACACAGATGTCTAGCATTGCCGAGACAAAATTGTCATAAAAAATGTGAACAAGATTCTTCTTTCTTGATGTTTCAATTCTTAGTCATGTAACTGCCACCTTTCATAATTCTTGAAACATCTACCTCACACGTAATCATCATCATCATCATAGAAATTCATCTTTTATTTCAAATATAAATCATATCCAAATTGATAATCTTATAGCTTACAATACCCATGATCATGATGTTTAGGTATTGTTAATCTCCAATTTCAAACATTTAATATTTTTGATTATCTGCAATTCACGTATTGATGTCTTTTAAAAATTTTTTATAAATAGCACTCATACTGAACAAAGCACATCAACTTTCAGACCTTTTCTTTTTCTACACTTCATTATCATCTTGTCACATAGATCAATGTCTCACAAAAATAACAACAAATAGTACTGTTGAGATTCAAGTCATTTTAACAAGCTTTCATATGACATCAGATTTTTTAGTTCAGTTCCAGCTTTTATTGTCCAATATTTTTGCAAATTCAAGACCACACAAAACTAATCACTTGTTTATCAATTTTCAGAGCAAAATGTCAAACCGAAACCAAAAAACATCATTTTACCAATGCAAATTTTTCTGAATATAAAGAATGTTTCATTCACCACCATGAGAAAAATTGAAGAAGAAGTTCAACATTTTCCCCTTTTTTTCTGTAATATTTTGTACTGAGCAGGAGTTGCATATACCGATTGCAACTTTTGCAATTAATTTTAGAGGCTTCGTCTCAAACCAAAGTACTCTCTTTACTATCTGATGTGACTTTTTTCTGGTAAAATATGTTTTAACTTATCTGTTATACTGATAGCTGACAAACAGGTATTAAAATAGTTCAGCCAGAAAACAAAATACAAAGATGACACTAAATTTCAAGAAGACTAAATCAAACTTCTTGCCTGGTAGGTATTTGGTAACCAACTTCCAATAAATTGAATTAAGGAACTGAGGTTTGTAAGGTTTGATTGACATGCTATATAAGGTTTGACTGACAGGTGATACAAGGTTGACTGACAGGTGATATAAGGTTTGACTGACAGGTTATATAAGGTTTGACTGACAGAATCAAACATGAATATATGACATGATTACGGTTGTCATGAGACGATTGAATATAATACACCAACTTAAAAAATCTGTTTTCCAACTTTGCTAACAACATCCTTAACTAGAAGATCTCAAAAAAATATAAGTAAAACTTCTCATCAGACATGGTTGGAAGAGATAAGACAAAATAAATTTGAGTATTGACTACATTTTTTTATCTGCTTGCAAGATAAATTTGAGTAAACTTGAAGTTATTGAATAAGAAAATAATGTTAAATTGTCGTATCTTCAACTGGTGTCATTATTTATAAAGCACCAAGATATATCTCATGATTCATGGATAACTACAAGTATTGTTAACTACTAGTTAAGGATAACTACTAGTTAAGGATAACTACTAGTATTGTTAACTACTAGTTAAGGATAACTACTAGTATTGTTAACTACTAGTTAAGGATAACTACTAGTTAAGGATAACTACTAGTATTGTTAACTACTAGTTAAGGATAACTACTAGTTAAGGATAACTACTAGTATTGTTAACTACTAGTTAAGGATAACTACTAGTGTTGTCAACCAGAAACCTTCCTCTTCTGCTGCATTCAACTATAAACTTCAAATAAAAAAATTGATAAATCTTCACATAAAAATAAATTGTCACATAAAAATAGATTGTCACATAAAATGCCAACATGCTCAAAATAATCATTGATACTATTCTCTATTTCCCAGTTATTCATGTCATGCCAATAAAGGAAATCCCAGATATGACCAATAGCATTGACATAAAGCCAGTCTTCTTCAAACTGATTATCTAAATTAATTAAAACTTAAAAAAGCTAAGTCATCACGGTTATTGCCTTATCCTATCCTCACCCCATTCCTTCTAATTTTTATTCAAGGTAATTCTGCTTTCTTTTGTATGTTGCACTAACATTAAACCAAATTAATGTGTCCCTTTTACTAAGCAGACTTATTCTACATTATCAATGGAACTCTTTAAGCAATCCCTACCAACTTCTACTAAAGTCCCACCAACTTCTAAGAAAGTCCCACCACCCCCCAACCATGCTGAAATCCATCTCTTCTAGTTACTACTCGGGCCAGTCCCAAACTTCAGGCTCAAAACTTTCATAGTCGGTGTCGAATGTATGTGATCTGATGAACTCCTCCTTGTTCTTGGGTTCTGGGTACGTAGACGCGAGGCCATGCTCATACACATACTCGGCCAGATTGGTGGCCAGCTGGACAGACACCTCCCTGATGTTGCTCAGCGGAGGGTACACACGCCCCTCGTCTAAGTCCTTCTGGGTTACTATGTTGGCCAGGCCCTGGAAATATGAACATCACATTCTTTATGAATTGTTTTTCATACATTTAATTATTTCTTTTTGTGTTTCTTTAACAATTGGATTATTTTTGTTTTGAATACATATGAAAAATAGACCTTGTTCTACCTGATAATGTTCTACTTCTTCTTCTACCCCTTCCATACATAAATCATGCGACTCTCAATCACTTGATAATTAAGTCCTTTCTGTGTTTGTCATTTTTTCAGTGCCAGCTCTTCATTATACTTCACCTCGACTTGATTGATGTTACAAAAGCCTCCTTGAGGGTACTAAACACCAGAACAGGTGCTGCTTACAAACCAAAAGATGGCCCAGTCCAGCAAGGCTTAACTTAGCAAATTTAGCAAGATTTGCATGAGAAACATCATGTAGGGGAGATTGAGAAATATCAGGCCTGTAGTACAAAGTATGATATACTTCAAATTGTATTAGCTTGTATGTTGACAGTTTCAAACAACCAGTAAATATTAATTGCTATCTTAGAATAGTTCTTCGAGACAGAGTAGTTCTATCAACCTCGACCTGTATGAGCAAGAAACATCACAAGAAGGTACAGACTGACAGTGAATACTGACCTGTGCTGCTGCCAGGAAGATGATCTCTGGGATATGTCTGACCCCACATGTGATGACCCCAAGAGCCACCCCCGGAAAGATGTAAGCATTGTTGCCCTGACCAGGGTAATGAGTCTTGCCGTTGTAGTTCACGGCCGGAAAGGGGCTGCCACTAGCAAACACACACCGACCCTGCACAGCAAATCAAAAAACAAATTCTGTTACCCATAAGTTTTACTGATGAGCCTAATTAACTTGGATATGCATTGAAATTGTTTCCGTTTGATTAGAATTCTGGCGCACTATATGTGAGGAAAGAACAAACTTGCAATCAATCAAGTAGCATTTACTTAGCTCAATTAAAATTGTCGGGAATCTTTTTTTAATTTGTAATTCTGGAATACGGTAATTTTCCATAGAATAAAACAACATAAAGTATTTTAGGAATGTTGATCAGAATACCTAGGTAAAAGTTTTAGAGAGTTATTGTTAAGCACAGCTTTCAGCCGATTGTGGCATCATTGCTATTATCAAAGAAATAATTAAACCAAAAAATTATCCGTCCAGTGTGAAAAGGAATTTCCAAAGTGAACCTTATCATTGCTTACCTGAGTAAGTTGGTAGGCTTGTTCTGCAGTGCATTCAGCCATCGAGGTTGGGTTACTGAGAGCAAAGATGATGGGGCGTTCATTTATCTCGCCCATCTGCTTCAAAACCTTCTCTGTGAACGCTCCCGGAACTGCAGCAGCACCTGTTGATAGATTTAAAGGGACGGTTCTGTTAAGGTATTTTTTTAGATTTATGTTTACTGAAAAAACATTCTTAAACAAGCTTAAAGGTAAATCATGTTACAACAAATATGAATTTTTTATTATCATTACTAGTTCTTTTTCTTATAAAGATAAACCCATAACATTTTTATGGAAATCTAATCTATCTGAGGCTGACTGCTCTATATGTAGTGTAATTCTTTTGTCTATTGAAGTATGATGGTTCCATAGATTTGATCTTTGATGAGGAGAGGTTTTAATACCTTACATGGAGTGCTCATACAAGATTATCGGTCGAACATTTGAAACAAGTTTCATTGAATAAAACAATATCAAATTTCAAAGGCAATCTAATGACAATCTAAGGCATTCATTTGGTTAAGATGGAGCAATGACTTCAGGAATTATGCAGTTCCATTCATTATATATCAATAATGCTCAAAGTATATGGGCATTATCATTTCTATAACACATACCGTATATAAAATAAACAAAAACACTCACCTATCAATGCTGTTGGCTTAACAGCTGGTACAATATCTTCTAGACTCTTCAATGGTTCCATGTCCTTAGCAAAATCTACCTTGTGACCTGTCACGCCTCCCGATGGTCTGTTCTGTTGGGTGTAAGAAATATAACCAATCATAATCAATAACAAAACAATTAGACTCATCTAAATAATCTATTTCATAAAATATGACGGTTTATCTTTAAAAAATAAATTCAAGTTTCCATTAACAGCATATTTTCTGGATATTGACATCTTAAAATCACGGCGTAATAGTATATATATACATTCATTCTTTCCTTCAAAACATTGCTATTGTATCAATAAAGAAATTCTTCTTAAAAAAACTTGTTTTTTTATATCCCACTTCAAATGCTTTTCAAAGACTTTCTTTTCCAAGTAAAATGATAAAAAAACATTTCTAAAGTTTCTTATCACACCAATGGGGGAGTTGAACCACAGATTGGTGCAAATTATATATAATTCTTGATACCAGTATTGATACAAGGTCATTTAGAATAGCAAATTTTCTTTCACTCAATTAATATCATCATAAACTACCACTCATTTCAGTTGCAGTAAATGCAATATCAGATTAACCTTTTGATCGCTGTAGTTACAAATGCAAAACCAGACTCATTAACAAAGCAACTGTTTTGGGTAGCCTTGGACAAATCACAGCTATAAACTGAACTAAATCAATAAGAATGCCAAAAGGATCTTTATCTCTCCATTTTCACGTCCACTTACTTTTACGATGAGACCCCGAGAGTCGACCATGAAGATTTTACTGAGTGCTTCCTCCCTCGTAGCACCTTGTTCCTGCATCGCCAGCGCCAACAGGTTTGCAATGCCGATATTTGCCTGCAACATTGTGTGAAGTCATGGTCACCTCTCAGTCAGTCCAAGTGCACAAATATCATACATACATAGATATACATAACTTGGTTAATACACGCATTTATTACTCGCCTGTGTGAGATACCACAATAGTGTAATATTTATACGCAATATTAAACTAGTGTAATACCACTCCAAGAATGCGTGACAATAGTGTGTGGTTCTGACGTCAACATGTTAGCACTGCCGTCACAATGGCAGCCAAGTTGCAGAAATGTTTTCTTCAGCACACTTTCGACAATCATGATTGATTACTGAGGTCTAGTAATAAAAAGAATACTAAACTCCCTTCTATTAAATACTATTTCTATTAAACTTGTAAATGATTTGGTATCAAACTCGTATTTGCTCTTTTTATTACTTTATCATTAATTCGTTCAATAAAAAAAGTATTAAATGGAAGGTTGTTTAGTATCCTCTATACTGTCCACTGAAAAGGATGATTAGAAACAAGGTTATTTGGAAGTCCCCTTTCATAAAACGATTTGAATATCAGATATCTCCCTAGCAGAGATATTTTTTCAATGTTATGAATAATGTCATTCATTCTAGTTACTTAAAATCCCTTTCATATGTTGTTAAAGTTTCCGTTATAACAACCTGAAGAACAAGTGAAAGTAAGTGACTGATTTTCTGATGAATCTTACGAAAATGAAAGAGTCAACTACTATGAAGATTATGGTTATTATATTGCCCAGTTATCCTGAAATACAAATTTTGGATTGGAGGTAAAGCACGTACCTCGCCGGCACCTTGGAATAGAAAGACATTATCTCTGAGCGTTTTTCCGGTGATGCGCAAAGAGGCAAACACGCCAGCAGCAGCTACAGCAGCGGTTCCTGGGCATAGAGAGGTCACAGTTTAAATATTATACATCACATTACTCTTTAGGTTCTATCATCAATCTTTATTCAAATTGAGTGACGGAAAAGTTACTTTGTATAGTCAAAATCATTGTCACAACATAAAAATGCTTTAACTCCAAATCATAGTGGCGGAAAAAACACCAGATTTTTTAATAGATGAGTTTATTAGTATGGAAAGAAAACATAAACAGACAGATCAATAAAAGCTGATATCGATCAAGACATCAACAAAATCTTGATGATAAGCATTCTGGATACTAAGATTATAAACATTTGAAGGGGCACTAATAAAGAGATCTAGAGATAGGGAAAGACAACTTTGACAATGGGCCATTTAAGGACTTTTACTAATTTCTAGAATTTTTAATGGGCCATTTCCCTTTGTAGCAATAGTACAATTTCATTTTAAAATGACCAATTTTTTCATACAGTGTGCAAAATGACCCATGGCCCCTTCCTTTCCCAATACCTGGATATCCCTGTTGAGGGGATATAGAATAAAACTTAAGAAACTGGGTTTTTTATTCCTGCTTTAAGAGTATGCTTATATTGAATGAGTGTTTTCTACAAAGTTCAGAATTGGTAATTGAAAGACCCGCTCCTGGTGCAGACAAGACACCATCAGAATGCAGTCTATACTCATCTACAGCTCTTCAGTTTGACTGGCAGTTTGTTTGGGGTTTGTATATTTTTGTTTTTAATTGTATGTCTTTTTGGATACGTAATGTCATGTAATGGGACACTTATAATGTCAACTACAGCTTAAAGACTTTACCTTGGATATCATCGTTAAACATGCAGTACTTGTCCCTGTACTTCTCCAAGAAACGGAATGCATTATGATTGGCGAAATCCTCAAACTGTATCAACACATTCTGACCATATCTGGAACAAGTGACACATCAAACATCAATGTAAGGAAATCAACAAATAACATGGTAGGTAATATTCTATACAGACAAACTATTTCATACGAATTATAACCTAAATGATTAAGTATTTCCTTAATGACCCAGTAACAGTATTGATACCTATTCAATAATGGCTGGAATTACAGAATTAAAACTCTGTTGTACCTGCGAGTGGCTGCCTGCATAAACTCCTCAATAAAGTCATCATATTCCTGTCCAGTTGTTCTCGCCTTGCCTAATCCGATGTACAGAGGGTCATTTTGAAGTTTCTGAAATAGCCATAGAACAAGTGTTATCAAAAGAAGATTTAAAGTTTTGTTGAAAAGATACAAATGAAAAGGGATTATTGTATGTTTCACGAGAATATTATAGTAAAAAAAAAGGATTTTTGCCTTGTTTTTGGTTTGCTGTTTGCCTCTTCCAAACACCCTTGAAATATATATCATATGTTAGCAAATCTATCTGACATGAAACTACTTAGTTATGCAATTCATAAAGATTGAATCAACTTAAAACTATTACATATTTTCAAAAAAAGATGAGATACTATAAAATGTGCACCCGTAAGTTGATAAAGAACTGTTTTTCAAAAGAGACAATTAATATATAATAAGCATGAAATAAAAAAACACACTGAAAAATGGTGAAAGGTTATTTAAGCAACCAATACAAAAAGTTTCTTTCAAAATTCAGGTCTAATGAGACAAAAAGTACGACAAACCTTGTTATTAGTTCCGACATCAAGCGTGATAGGCAGACACTGGTCTGGAGATATACCTCCCAGCGCGGTGTAGAGAGATAACTTGCCGACCGGTATACCCATCCCATTGGCTCCAAGATCACCCAGACCCAGGATGCGCTCTCCGTCTGTCACAACTATTGCCTGCAGTACATATAAAACATGTAGCAGACCTTTACTCAACAGCCCTGCCACAATTCCACAATGATTTTAAGGTTTATTTACCAGCATAACTGATGACAATGTTTTAATGTCATTTCAAAGTTTGATTCACTTTTGCTTGAAAAACCTGAATAGATTTGCAGTGAAGGAAATTCATTTTCATACTAACTTGTCAAATGTACCCAATTTGGAATAGTTACCCACAAGCAACTTGGGAGAATTACTCCAGATGATTGTCACCAAAAGTTTAAACTAACAGAGTAATTTAGTCTTATTTTTTTTCTGAAACCCCAAGTAACCCCAATTCACAGGTTAGTTAGTTTTTGTTAATTGGGCAATATTTCAGCCAACAGATGGTAAAAATGTTGACGACACTTCTGTGGAAGGTACATATGAAACACCATGGCTACTATCCCATTACAATTGTTCACTACCTAAATGGCATGTATCTTTTAATTTATTCAGCCTTATTCAGCCTTGTGAGCTGTGCTGGATAACATCTATCAGAGGGGTTCAAATGTAAGGACAGCTTAACTACATTCACTTCTAATTGTTATGTTTTTAAACGAGTGTGCGCTCTTATTTATCAAGTTGTCAAATCTAGATCAACTAAAATGTCACCCTCAGTAACTAAAATGTATGTGAATGAACAGGAATATCTCCTTGAATTTTGTTTCTACCAAAAATAGAACTGTCCTTATAAGCTCACAATTACAGTAAAATTTACAGCATATAAATAATGAAGTTCCTTACCAAGAACTGATCGTAGATTCAAACCCACGACTCCACAAGACTGGACAAGGAATATGTGCAATCTATGTGCCTTCATTGAAATTGTTTAAGTTACAATTAATGTTACATATCACTACAAATACTGGCTGTCACCTACATGGTTTGAGAATAAATATTTTGAGACTCTTTTGCAGCATCAATGTTTCTATTATAAATCTTTTAAGAGGAAGTCTACGCAAGAATAAGTCACTTCACAAGCCAATGAAACAGTACTCTTTTGCGATAAACTATATAATTGTCACAATCTTAAATAATAATTCAATTTGAGTAAAAGTTAATGATTGTGAATTCATTAAAACTCCCACCTTGATATCCTTCTCCGGCCAGTTACAGATCATCTCATACAGGTGCCCCTTGTCGTTTATAGACAGGAAAAGACCTCTGGAAGTCAGAATATGTATGAATTATGACACTAAATGCTTACTCTCAAACATTTTGAACCTTTTTCACTCTGTGGCACTTTAGCACTTTACTAGGAAATCAGAATGATCCCTCTTGAATTGTCTTTAGACAACTCTTGAAAGGTTTAATAATGAGATCAAACATGATCTATAAATAAGAAAGGTTCATTGAATAATATTAAAAAATCAACCACTGCCAACCATGAACATATTAGGTCTAGGCATGAATATTTCTTGATTAATATTTTGGAATCAATACAATCATATAATAAATTCATTCATAAGTCAGCAAAAATTTTCAAATATTTTAAAATATATTCTCATAAATCCAATGTCACTATAGTCTGAAAAGCGAAATTACTTTTTGATTAATTGGATATTTCTGTCAATGTCAATGCCAGATATTTTTTACTTTCCTCACTTACCGTGGTCTCCTAAAGACAACACCATACTCCTGACAGGCCAGCCCGACAGTTGGTGTGTACACAATGGGCATCATCTCCTCCGTGTGCTCCGACATCACACGGTAGAAGAGGCGCTCGTTGCGGTCCTGGAGTGCCAGGAGGTAGACGTAGCGGTCAAGGTCGCTGCTACGCTTGTAGAAGTTGGTCATGATGCGTACCACTTGCTCGTCCTGGCTACGTACTGCAGGCGGGATCAATCCATGGATTCCCATGAGCTGTCTCTCTCGCAGGGTGAACCCAGTTCCCTGTAACACATTACCACAGTAAGCATCTCATCTGACTTCTGCAGTAGAAATCACAATATCCAAAACAATACACCGAGTTTGGATATCTCTTCAAACAATCAAAGTGCTTTCACATCAATCATTGATCTCACAATGCTTTGCATAGACAGCAAGTAAAAAATTGATCAGTATGATCTGTACGTCATTCAGATAACTTTCAGGAGTAACATTATTTTCTTGTCATGACATTACTTAATTGGGTAGAATTTAAAAAATACATCTTGGTTTCACATGAATCAACCAATGAAGCCATATCAAAACTGTGACATATTTTTTTTAACCTTATTCAACTTGGGGTTTCTGATGATGTCGATGCCGCGCACGTTGGAGTGGTTGATGAGATACTTGGCGGGTCTAGCAGACACGTGCATGTCGTCATCCTTGGCTTGCTGCCCCGCTGTCGTGTGTAAACTCGCCACCACTGCATTGCATCTGTTATAAATAGTACAACAGTTGGGGTGAAGTGGTAAATGATAGGGATGTCAAGATACACCACCCTCCCAATAGGGTGTGTATCACGATATCAGGGTGACGATACAATACTTTTCATTCAAATTGTGGCAGAGACTGTGTATATAGGTTAAAGTGTTTAAAATTTATCTTAAAAAAAAGGAAATATTAAAATAAACATTACCGGTATTTGTTAAATGGAATACAATAAATCGAGAAAATGAGATATTGTCACATGTCTACATCAGTTAAAGTACAGTGCATTTTGTCATCTCGTTCCCAAAAACAACATGGCGGGCCGATTGCCAATAAGACAGACTCTTTCTCTTTGTTCACTGCCCTGACAACTTTCAAACGATGGAAACTTGTGCCAGTTAATTTAACCCTTGCTGTTCAGCACCAAATATTGGAGTATGTATGCACCACCTCCTGGAGTAGTCAGTTATTGGACTGGCAAAAGTTCTGCCAAGCCAGGAATGTTGTACCCTGGAAGTCTTTCGCTTACCATTCCTTACCCTGAGATCAAGCACAAGAATATCCTTTAGTAATGGCTCCGAATTCCAAGAAAAAAACAGAGCTCAACCATGAGTTTGCTATTCTTATTCAACAAAAAAAATGGTCACCTTGGGAGCCTTACGCTCTCTAATTTTACCAAAAATATCAAGCACAAGCTAATCATTAAGAATTGGCTGAGATGGATCTTATCTTTGATAAGATTATTTATTGGAACGGCATCCTAATCTGACTAATGCTATCATCTGATTGCAGTCCTTGCATGTTATCTTCCACAAGGACTTTCCTGGGACTATGATGATGAACTTTTTTTTCATATATAGAGGATATAATATGATTGCCCATGACATACTATGTTTACGACACGAGTGCTCAATATTAGTATTTCCCTAGCGAGAGCATACATAGTACACATGTCTGGACACGAATATGATATTCTGTTTATTACCGAAGTTGAGATATCAAAGAAATTAATCAAAAAAACATCCAAGCATAGGCATAGGCACCTTTGGAACACAACGTTATAGGCGAACTGTGACGTCAAAGCATTGTTTTTGACGTGACATCACAATGAAAAAGTGATATTTTGCCCTAGGACATCGTATCAAAAATATGAACCCCGATATGATTGCCCTCGTAGGTAATAACAGTGGATACCATGATAATGATTATCATTTATGACATCAATGTCGATTAGGCTAAAGAGAAAGATAACCATAAAGGTATTGTATGTATTTTTAATGATGATATTTCTCAGGCAACAGGACTAGATCATATCAAAACTAAGATACATTTGTTGTGTATTTTTTCCATATAATATAATGATATTAGATATGCTATCAAGGCATTTATTCCCAAGGGTAAGAGGATGGTAATGTGAATATACTTATCGGTTGCATATGTAGCCTAGTCTATTTATATAATTTCATAATTATAATAAAAGTAGTGTATATATATCAAGCCTAAGATATTTGTACCTTGCAAATAATTGTGACATTTTTTTTTATCAGGAGACACTTTGAAGAGATTCTTTAATCAATAAAAATATTTTACGAGACAGAAATCCAATTAGGTTTTCCAAAATTTCGATTATTTGAAAAAAAAGAAGTTTTTATGTCTATTATAAAAGTGCTCGTCGAGTAAAGCTACACAACTCTTTATTAAATACATCAAATGACAACTAATTTTTCAATTTGTGTACTGCTAGTTCTACTTCTCAACCTGAACATTGCTGACAGTTCAACAAAGATAAAACAAGAACCCCCTCAGAGAAAAACATTAAGTTATTTGCTGAATAAGGCAAAAAGTAGAAAGAGCATTCCTAAATTCACCTAATTTCACTGCACAGTGCACTGCCTCTTGCCTCTTGCTGGTAAATCAATAGTTCCTGTCACCATCACTGTGGAACACCTCTTGATCTATGATAAATCAATACTGTCTCATCTTGTGTCTCAAGTGTTCACTTTGAAGAGCCCTAAAATCTTCTAATTCTGCACTGATTTATACCACAAACTGTGTGCCTACGATACTTGATGAATCTTCAAATATGACCTGCTGAGTCAATGTACTTGCCACCATAAGGTACGGATGATTTGCAGTAGACTAAGTGAGTCCCTCCATAAGTAAGAAAATAGCAAAACAACAAAGAATTGCATCACAAAGACCCACAGTTTGAAATATTTTGGGTCCTTTGCAAATTTTTTGAGGTTTTGAAGCAAGAGTCGGGTTCAGTGTTCAAGTATATAGATTTTGAATGTGCAAGGATCAATGAAGATATCATATTGCAGGAACATACATATATTTGGAGACAGTTCAGAGTTTCCAGCAAGCATTTTTAGCAGGACGCGACTCTCTGCCCTATTGAATATGCGCCCTGCCCTTTTTCTTTCCCGCCCCACCTTTTTTGCTGATTGCCCTACCTTTTTAGGAAGTCAATTCCCTCGTATGGGCCTTTAATTGAATTTCCTGAACATGTAAAGTGTTCTAGACTGTTGTAATTATATTTTTACATAATAACCAGGATGTCATGAAATCATTTATCAGATGATATAACAAAGGATCATTTTTAAAGATACCAGTACTCCATCTTTTGTAACAGTGAGTCACACCTGCTGACAACATGTTAAACAAGGTGCATACAAGGTCCACAATACGAGGATTACTAACTGTTAACGGACGGATACAATTGAATGATGTCATTGCATGTATGAGTGAATTGCAAATGTTTGAAATCCTTAGCTCATTATTGTTATATAATATTTAATGTAAAATAAAATAAAATAAAACGTCACAAAATAAAACTGTTAGCTTTTGATACTCTGAGTTGTCATTTCGTTGGATGGTTCCTCCTCTTTAATCTTAATGTAAAATAAATGTGACAATATCATGATATTTATTTTAAAATATTTTAATTTTGTCGTCAGTAGTAAGGATTGTTGTTAGTATAAAGAAAACTGTTTCGTTACAGAAAGTTAACTCTTTTTGGTTCCATCATCATCTGATAAGTTATCATAAATGAATTTTTATTTTAGTGCCCTATGAATTGAAATTGTGCTCTTTTCTGAATAAAGTTACCCGGCTCTTTTGTCTGCCCAAGGGAAACACTACAGTTTATGTCATATTTTTCAGTTACATAATATTTCAATGTAACCCAAGTTCAGGAATGAATTCAGTTATAACAGATTTAGCTATCATCAACTTTAATTGGAGAAATATATACCTTCTTTTTAAACAAAAATGTGGGTACTTAGTCTTAAGTTAATATTGCCCACTTCAAATTTGAACAAACAGCTGACATGGTCTAGCTATATCCCCCTCAACTTGGTTTGGAGTTTTACATATTTTATCAACCAAATTTTTCAATGACTATATAATAGTTTAAAGATTCCTCAATATCATATTGTTAATATACATATCAAGACTCAAATTTTTATTAAAAAAATTCAAAGTTTTTTTTTATCATGACACATCTTTATGTAATAATGTACCCTGATAACACCTTTGACCAAAATAAGAGGATAACATTAGATGTTATGAGCCAGAAAGGACCCATCAACATTTTCCTTACAAATTCATCACTTTTCCCTCCTAAACCAAAAATAGTTTGAAGATATTTTCAAAAATGTTAATCTTGACGCATTAGAACATATTTCTGAATTTTCCTTCAAATTTGAATTGAAATGGTAGATTAATCATAAAGTTATTAGCTGGACGCAAAATGTATAGGATAGACTGGCGGAGCCCTTTGTAATCCCCCCTGCAACAAAGGAGATGAAAGAATGTGCTGAGGAAACATGATTATTTTAATGCAGATTTCTAAACGTGCTGAATCCAACATCAGGAAGGGGCATAATCAAAGCTCTTCACTCATTGTTACTCTTTAACAGACTTTCTTACTCTATGGGAAATAATCATTACTTTCAAATTATGAGGGAGATCATGATATAAATAAATACACATCTGTGTCTTACGAGCATGTGCTAAGACCACTTGAAATTAAAAGTAAACAACAGTTTTTGAAACACAATAGGAAAGAAGGTTAAAAGGGCTGGCCATTAAGTCAGCTACAATGAGCAAAAAATGTAGTCATGCTATAACTGCTAGGTTGGAAAGTGAGTCCATGGTTTAAATCAAGACCTTCATTGTAGCTGAATTTTTAAGATAAAATTATAGAGTGATGGTTCTATTGAGTGTATTTGATTGAAATGAAATTGGAACATTTCTGTCAATTCAAATGTATTATCATGAAACTATATAACGCAATTAAGTTGCAATATGTTTCTGAGTGTGATATTTCTGCTTGAGATATTAACATTTGTAAAAATATATAGCCTTCATTCACTCAAAAAGACAAAGTGAATGTACAAGGCTTGGGGCCATGAATGTATATGACATTGACCTTTTTCGCATGTAGCAAGTACTTGCTATTCAGTTACTTCATATTAGAAAAATTCTTTTACCTTGTAGTAGCAATCTTTGGCCTAATTTGCCACTAATACTGGCCTCCCTACCATCTAGGGTAAGTCCAATTCATACTGACCAACGAACACTTGGCATCAGGATATCGAAATGCAAATATCAGAAGGCTTATAAACTGCACTCATATAAAGTAAATTATTTCTTTTCACTAATTTGCTACCTAAAAGCATTAATGTCAAACATGTGAAAGTTTCAAAATCAGTAAAATAATATTCCTTTTTCATATCATTTCAAATAATTCCAAAAAATGTTTGATCAAGATAGATCAACAACCCTAACTGTCTGCTGCAACACACCTTGTAATGCAAATACCGGTGTAGGCCTATTTGCTGGACTATTGGATATCATTATGCAGACACCTCACAACCTTTTTGCCTTGACCCAATTTGAATTTGAGCAAGTCACCTTCAAAGGAACAACATATGAAAATGCCATGAGATCGTCAAAATCATAACTCACCAAAAATTTCGCAAGATTCTCAAGTATAAGACTTTTAAGAGTAGCCCTAACACATGTCTCAAGTTCTTTTTTGTTTTGTTTCGACATATCGTCAATTTCTCCACTTTCGCAATTCTTAATAATGAGTCTCCCTACTTACACTACTCTTTGACCTTGGCCAATGCTTATCGGTGCCAAACGCAATCGACATGCCAAGCACTATCTCGATGATTGTTCTATCTCAGACTCAGATCAGCTGTGAAGATGACATTGAAAGACCGGCGGGGGTCATTATGACTTTCCTCGTCTTTAAAAAGATTAAACATACGCCTTAAAACGATCCAAAACATACCTTTGAGCCAAGGCAGGTGTTGTTACCCTTCTAGCAACCTGTAACGAAAGATTAACTGCCATTTTAGCAGGTAACCGAATGTAAAGCGAATCCAATCCGGCTGCTAAAATGTCAATATGCCATGAACGCAAGGGAGGTAACTCTGCGAAAGAACTTCTTTAAAATCACCCACAAAAATATTTTATATTTAATTGTTTTAATATTGATAAGTAATCTGAATAACTTGACTTGGAAATTTTAGATCATGACAATAATTACAAGCGGTTGAAAAAAGTTGATAATAAGAAATTACTAGACCTTCACGTTGAATTTAAACCTACGCGATATTACAGACTATAATAGAGGCGCTATTTGTGATATTAAAAATGTGTTACCACCAATCGTAAAGGAAAATGATAAGCAGAAAAAATTGACAACCCATTTCTACTCAAGTGTTTATTGTTGTCAACCATACACGAGTTAAAGGGGTGATGCTGTTGGAGTCAAATATGTCAAACTTTATAAATGGGGTTATTTCATCGAAAAGTATAGTGTTCTCTCTGAGAATCATCATCCTATTGTTAATTTGTTTAGTATGCAGATTATGAACAGGTTTCAGGTGTTACATATGATCGAAAACCGGACAATGGCGCGCGCCAATGACTCAATCGTAATTCTTAAAACTTATTTTCAGAAGCCAGGAACAATATACTTTGATAGTGTTTAGTAGATCATCATCAATTAAATAATTTTCATGTAAATGTAGAAGCACAATTTTTACTTATTAACACATAATGGCGTTATTTCTATTTTCATTGAAAACGATAAAATATCCTAATTTTGGCTCTTGGAGATAATGATGCAAGCTTAGGGACGATATTTGAATTGAACTAAAGACAGATGGTATTTTGGCTCTTTCAATCATTAAACACATTTTGCATATGAATATTGGCTATTGGTTGCCTTATGAATAACGTGGAGAAAACGTGACTTTCTCATTGAAAAATGACTAGATTATTCGAATATTTTTCACATTGATCATCACAGTGAGAGAAAGATGCCCATGGCGTTTTCCAAGGACAGGTCTTTGCGTTTTCATTCATTCCAAGGTCAACGTGACTTTGACATTTTAACCTTGACAGCTTTCAAGGTGACATATGTATAGGCCTACGTAGATTCATGATTCCACAGCAAAACGAACTCATTGAATGAAAATTATAACTCGTACCAACGTCTCAATAAATGGTTAGATAAGGAAGATGGATGGATATAAAACTTCTATAATTTCACAATGACAATCTACAGGAAAACAAACTTTAATCTGTCAGTTCTGTCGTTCCGAATCGAGGTTTACTATGTGGGAAATGTTTTCAATTAATCTCTCTCGTAAGAACTGGGTTAAAGAGCACACAAGGTTACAGATTGTTTCCACACTATTTATCCGCTTACTGGGTCTACCGTTATCAAGTGGCTTAATGCGCTTGAGATTAATCATGTTGATACCTTCCTTCCGTACACACGTACATCTGAGTTTGTACTTAGAATAATTCGCTAGCTGTAGGATTTTGTCGCTGATGATTTGATATCCATGGCTTCTGTTTTTCAAATAACAAATTCCACAAACTCCATTTCGACTATTGTTCATATTCATAGCTTTTGAAATGTGATATATATAAATCCATTTCGACTTAGGCAGGTTGAAATGAAATGGCGACTTTCATACATCAACATCCGAGGTTTAACATAACGTTTTTTTTGAAAATTCAAGTGACAATATTGTCACTGAATTAACGCATGACACATGCATTATTGAATATTCAATCTATCTAGGGAATGCTTAAAGAGCCACTCCGTGATTTTCATAACATATTATTTACCTTTGATACGAACCTAAATGTCATATGTGGTGGTATAAAATCAAAACATTTTAAGTTTATATGTCCAAAAGACATATATATATGACAAATACTGGTTTTCATTGAAAATCTAAAAACAGCCTTATAAATGCACAGAGGTGTAATTATCACGTCCAATATACATGGATACTATTTTTATAACCTAACAAACACTATCAACTCCTTACCGCCCTCCTGACTGTTTTAGATAAGTCTCTAAATTTACGTTTGACTATTTGACGCGCGCCACTGTCCGGTTTTCGATCATAATTGCGACGTTAATTGGTTCTATATGTCTCGTAAAAGGCACGTAATCAGGACGTTGTGAGGACGTACCACTGGACGTGACATAACTACGTTACATTTACGTAATAAGTACGTATAACACAACGTCGTAACAACGTTGAGAAATTACGTTATATTTTTCGTATTTAATACGTCGCAGATACGTCAGGAAATAACATTTCCAGTAAAAGGCTCTCTTTGAATATTTGACCATCATATATTGTTTTTACTGCTTCGTTTGTGCATTCCCAGATTAAATGTACATTTTTCTTTCATGTTACTGTAAACTTTTCTACTATTATATCCCGTAAAAGGAACGTAATCAGGACGTTGTGAGGACGTCCCATTGGACGTGACATAACTACGTTACATTTAGGTAATAAATACGTATAACACAACGTCGTAACAACGTTGAGAAATTACGTTATTCTTTTCGTACTTTGTACGTCGCAGGTACGTCAGGAAATTACGTTACGAAAATACGACCTTCTCACAACGTCGTATGTACGTCGTGTGTTAGCTGGGTTCTACCTTCATATTGTCACTGTAAAAAAAAAAAAAGCTTTAAAATGTGTCTTTTTAGTAACAGTCGATACTTCGCGATCAAATGACACCATTGATTAAGTTTGGCATATATGACCCCAACAACTCACGGAGTGGCTCTTTAATGTCATGATGGCAATATCATAAAGATAAGTGGGATAATCTTATTTTAAAAAATGCCATGGGCTTTGCAGCCCACCCAGCTGTAAATTTTATCATGAGGCTATCGTTTTTTTCATCTCACTTTACTAAGGACAAAGCTATCTAGAACTTTGCAATGCCATGCCATAGTGCCATCGGGAACTTCAGACAAATTCTTCATATATACTAGTAGTTTTAAAGAGCACACAACGTATGTATATGTGAGGTTGGTGCACTCACTTCTCTCAGGTATGAACTCGAGACGAGACACCTGTGCTCACGTGAATACAATCATAGACCAATATATAAGGGGTCTGACAGAAGTAGTCTGTATAACTATGCTATGTTTGTCCAACGTTTGAAAAGTTTTAATATCTTTTGAATAACTCATTAAATAATCGAATCACAAGGCCTATTTTCACAAATCGGACAAATATGCTCATGGATAGAGTAGGCATCCTGACGCATTGAGAGGCATTTAGAAGTTGGTAATATGAAGAGAGAACAAGTTCTATGAATTTGCAACACCTTTATTGCATGATTGCGACACTTGCTTGATAACGGCGTTAGTAACTCCACAGAAAAAAATCGCAATTTTGCAAAAAAGAAATTGTAAATAACTAGAACTTGTTCTCTATTCAGGGCATAAAAATTTAACATAAAAGATGATAACCTTTTCCTTATTCTTGTAGAATGGTAATCCCTGCAGTTACGTCTGTTAAAACATATTCATAGAAGTATGGTATGACTTCACGTCACAATCGATAACCAGACATTTTAATTATTGATTCAGATTTTGATGAGAGTTCGTTGTGATGGAGAAACCAATTTTAATAGTCTTACAAAATCAATATGTCTAGACATTCATACTTGCATTGTTGCATTGTTTATGATATGTAGAGAACTGAGCCCTGTAATACCATTCAGTATTTAGTGTGAGATGTTTGAGAAAGTAGAAATAATACAGTAAATGAAGTCCTTATAGATACAATCGTCTTAGACAATACACAAAAACTCATCTTTTCTGTCGGTATCGATTAGTTTGTGGTTACAAACAATACTTTTGAATATGAAAACCACTAAAAATCTTTTATAAGAGTCCTCTCATAAACAAAAGATATTATTGTTCAAAGAACGCACGTTTTAGAAAGGTAGTGTCTCTCTCAGAAACTGGTTTAGTAAATATAACGGTGGTAAAAGCTTCAATTGGTGGATGAAGTTTTGAAATCACGTGTTTGCGTGTACCAGCATCCACAATGCATTTCAGTGAAATTCTACCTATATTATACTCTATGATACTTACTTGAATATTTTGTCTTCATAGCATTGTCATGTATATATTGCCGTCAGATTTGGGACGTTTCGATGGTACGTACTAACATAAGAGGTCAAACAAAATGACAGAATTGAGATCGTGTATGTTGAAAACTAATAGTAAAATTGAATAATAAAATAGCTGCATTTGTTTCGTTTTCGATTAAGGTAAACTATTCATGAGAAACCTGTCAATCGTAAGTGTTGCATTCAGTGCAACTGAACTGTATAAAATAGCGAAGACCGCAATGTTGAATGTCATCAAGACGGATATATTAAAAAATCTCCATGGGATAGTAACTCACGTCATTCAGTTTGTCATCGTACACGTTAGTTGTCGTGTTAGCTAGTTGTGATGAACTCAAGTTGAGTCACGTGATTAGAGTTACTCAGTAGCACGAGCAGGTGCTGCCTCCAATGCACATAAACTCATTCAGATGGTTCATGTCGAATTATATTTTATATATTTCAACATTTAACTGTTACATTTTCAAAAATTAAAACTAAGCTGGTCATAAGATAATGTTTAATAGTACTCTTAACAGTGTTAAACCTTGAATAGATTGTGTAGATAGGAAAATACACCCGTTGTTTTACAAATATAATGTGAATTTAGCAGAAGGATTAGTCCTTCTTGACTGTGTATAAAATTGGAGCCATCAATACAGTCTATGTCCGCAAATAAGAAGTAATGCGCTAAGCAACAAAATGAAACCGCAAGACTAAGAAACTCTTCAAAGTAAGCATTATGTATAAATCATAGTCGAAAAAAGTCAACGAGTACATTTTCTGGCAGTTTCTGTTCCGTGCTCGTTTTATTTTCGACCTCACGCAAGATGACAGCCTTTGACAGTTGACAGAGAGATATGGTAAAGACGACAAAGGACGGGAAATTGTGAACATAAAAATGGAATATTATCTTCGTTGACCCAGCTGAATGACAAACAGAAATGTCGTCCACGCACAACCTTGTTTTGATACCAACACGTTATGTCTATAGAGCCGTATGCTCCATCATAATATGTAAGAACCGACATATTATTCAATTATTGAATGGCTATCTACATGAATCAAGACTTGGTATTTGTTGTAAGAACACGAGGAATTTGTTTTATCCTTTCAAACTCTGAATAGATATTCTGGTAATGTTAACAATATGCGTGCACGGAGATTCATAACTGCTCCGATGAAAGTAAATTCGTATCAATTTCTTTAAACAGAAACGCCAAAAATATTCAGCCAAGTTCAGCCATGTTACTGGAAATGTTAAATTTAATATTCCGCTGAGGAATGGAACAACTTATCAAATAAAATTAAGTCGTAGAATTGGGCACTGGAATATGAAAAAAACTCGATTCCAGTAATCAGTTTTTTTAAAACACATAATAAACGAAGGGGCTAAAAATTCTGTGAAAGTAAATTCACGTCAATGATACGTCACAACTGGGCAGTTTTTATTTCAGCTCATCAGGACTGAAAGACCCCCAAGCATGACTTCCGACAGTAGCCATTGAGTTTTTGACTTGTTTCTTTGAGAGGCATTTTAGAAGTTGGAATGACATGGAAAAGAATTCTATAGATGATTTCTGTAACTATTCAAATTAACTAATCACTAGCAAGGTGCAAGTCACCACTGTGAATCATTCATTCAATATGATCACTGCCTCTTGATTCTATTAGTTTGCGTATATGAAGAGGTTTTGTTTGAACGGAACTGGTACCAGAACATGCACCACTACACGGTGCACTCAGACAATTGTAGAGGAAATGAGATTTTTAGTTTCCATCCTACCAAGACGTTTTCCCCAATCAAAATTGGTTCCTGTGGAATCTCCGACACTCTGCCGAGATGCAAGGTGCCTTTTTTTTTTATTGGGGTGCAGCTATTCTAAAGAAGTTAAAATAGAGTCATGGGCTTTGTAGCTCATCAGCCTTTGCATTATTGACGCTCAAGACTAAAATACATACCTGATAGTTCAAGGTCATCACTTCATCGGGTTAAATGCCGCTTTCAAGAGCATTTCAATTATATCACGGCTGCTAATATCTTTGCATGGAGAAAGCCTGCAACACAATTGTGGCTATGCATTGTTTTACCTGTGAGCATCGGCTGGAGCTAGTAAACCCTAGGTGGAACTCATCCTGTCTCAGGGTAAGACATATAGCCGACACTCCACTCTTCTTACCCTGGTTTGCCATTAAATTTCAACCAACCAAAGGGAGCCTTACAAATTTACAGTTGAATTTTGCTATTACGCTAAATGGAGACGTCCATAGATAAACAAACTGAAATCGAAATGGTGATAATGTCAGAGTCCATTTTTGCGATTCTGTTTAGTTCATTGCAGCAAATCATACATATTTTCCCATGAATATATTTTTTAAACTATTTTGCAATAAACTTTAGATGATTCAGTTTTGAGGAATCGGTTTGATTTTCGAAGGGATTGGCCACCATATGAAATTGCCAACTCCCCTTTCAAGCGCTGTCATTGGTTAACTATTTTAGATAATTCGTAGGTCAAAGGTCATGGCGCGAAGTTTATAACGGGGTTTACATCCAGGGTAAGAAGAGTGGAGTGTAGCTATATGTCTTAACCTGAGACAGGATGAGGTGGTACTGCACTGAATTTTGGTGTAGCATTGCACCCACACCTGCCTGCCTGTAGAACAGTTCTCTGCTGCAGACAAATTTGCTTAGCCCTTGGTGGAATTCGAACCACAAATCTCTTGATCCGTAGCTGCACGATCTAGCCACTGGACTATCCCTCCCCCACATCAGCAAGACTGTCAAGTGACAGTGCATTCATATCTTTTTCTCAATTTTCTTCAATTGCATAAATTAACAACAAAGGTCTGATTAAATGTGAATTTGTTTCATGTAAATTTATTTCACATGATGTATGATATAGATGAAAGAACCTAACAATTCAAATTGTCAGGTTGAACATTTAGCCAATTAATTAATGGATGTCAACAATTAAATAATAAAACCTCGGCCAGTTTTGTTGTGGTCGACAACAGCAATGATGTGGTATTTGACAAATTGTATTCCTTTAAACACGTTTTCACATGCCAAAGATATTCTTACCATTTGTCTACTTAAGAAATTTGACAATTCCCCATTCAAATAAATATGGTCATAAAATCGACTTAACCTCAATTGTTGCAATTTTGAATTGATGCTGTAACAGTTACACATTATCAAGAACAAAAAATTGAGAAATGATGTTCAATGCCAAACTTTTAAATTACTTTTTAAGTTATAAGTATACATTTGAAAAGACATGCATTCTTGTTTTGCGGAATACATTCTCTGAGTTTTTCATTACTCCTGCTTTTGAAGTAACAGATGATGAAGTGTCTTGACAAAACATAGCAGTTGTTTCACAAAACTCCATTGCTTGCTAATGGATAATTATTATTTTCAGTCCAGTTGTGTCAGTCTATTGAGAAGACAGATGGAATATGCCAGATTCAATGAAACAACATTGGCCCTGGAGGCAGATCAGTTGCTGATGGTTGGATGGTTCAAGTCTCTGTCTCTGGCACTTATTCTGGGTTTACTTTAACTCCTCGTCGTATCTGACCCCAACCAATCAATCTGAAATAAGAAAATTGTCATAATGATGGTCTGAACAAGGTCTATCAGTAATGCAGTCATACTGCCTAACTATGCAATAATGCTGAACTTCAGGGATATGTAACATTCTCAATAACATACCTCATAAAGGGAGGTTTAAAGTTATTTTTTACATTTATGTGTTTCAAATTTGGAACAACTTCCCTCCAACTAATTAATTTAAGTCACTGATTTGGTACCCTATATAGTCTTATATTAAGTTATGCTTTAAAATTTCCAAAAGTGGCTTAAATGTTCATTCAACTCTTTCTGATTAATGCTGCACAGAAGTTTTACATTTTTTGTGCCTCTATCAATGTATAACAGCAACAAATTGTATAAAATTGAGTAAAACAATCCTTATAATTACAAAATCAAATTTATTTCCAACTATTATCTGAAAAATTTAAACAAATCTTGAATATTTGTAGTCAACATTACGTTAGTTTGCAGTTTGTTACACACAACTATGTATGGTAGAAACAAAATGCAAATTTCATGGCATGTGACATTCAAAACCGCTACCGTTTGGGAAATGACTCCAGCTATCAAACTTCAGGACTCGTTATTAAAATCAATAGTTTTTGGTGAAGGTAATAGTATCTCTTGGGACATGAACGCATAATCTAGCTATCAAAGCAGTTGTGAAGATGATGACATAAAGTACATTTCCTATTTTGCAAAAGAACCCAAGTAACTCGCAGTTGTAATAACCGGACTCGCCGTTGCGTCAATTTGTTCTGTTAGATTGTGACGTCACAAGGTATGAATGCAAATTTTTCTGCACTCATTAAGAAATGGTTGCACATTTTAGAGAGCTCTCGTCCAATCGGAATAGCCGAAAAACGTGAAACAAACTCATTTTGTAATTATTTCTGAATGTTTGTAATATTGTGTCAACGTCTTGAAGATGGCTAACATGAAACCCGAATATTTATGTACTGTCTCACAAACATAGTAATGCTTTGCAGATTTCATTGATCAGCCGAAGGGGCTTTGAAAGTTTGAATCCGCTTGGTCAGATAATGGTCGGCCCTACAAACTGATTGCCTGTCAGTTCCTGTTCAAAGTACTCGTGAAAATGGATGTTTAAGGGAATCTGTCAGATCCTTGATGACAAACAATAAGCCACCCTATGTAAGACATGGGGCAAATCGATGATTAGATTTCTATGAACTTCCCTCCCATAGCTTAACCTGTGCAAGTCATTATCACTTGTTAATTTGAAGTCTTGCTGAATGGTGACAAAGTTTGTGGTTTGAAAGCAGCTTTCTCTTCAGTGATCCGAGTAACTTTCAGCAGATTTCTGATGGGACTATAAAAGTACGCTGCAGAAGTCCAAGAGCTGGGTCAGAAAAGTTGAGGAAATGTAGTAAGGCTTGAGTAAGATATTGCTTTATGTTGTTGCAAATTATTCCTTGCAGGTGGTTTGTGCAATATATTGACACATAGTTCATTAGCTTTACGTAGTAACCTCCATGGGACTTTAGCTCCAGAAGGCTAAGAGTGGACACAGAAAAGAGAACAAAAGGAGGCAAGACTTGAATAAGTAAGGGATTGAGACGGGACTAAGTTTTCCTGGCTGGAATGTTGAAATTGAATTTAAACTTACCTCCAATGTTTTTCAACTCTTCGACTGAGTGCAATCTTTTCTCCGATCTCCGTACACACTGGGTTTGTCAGTCCTATCTTGGCTAAATCAGCCTTTACAGCCACCACTCGGCCTCCTGTTGACAGCGACCCGATGTTCACCATCAAAATCTCATTCTTTGCTAGCTTCTGGACCTACAACCCAAATACACATCTATCAGATGTCATATTTAAAGAGAAATCTTTCAATGTTCTTGTTCATTTGAATCATATTAATTGAATTGAATACAGTTATTTGTTACATTAAATTTCTAGAGTAAAGCTTTGAAAAAGTAACCTAGGATTAGAAAATGCCTTTTTAATAAATCAAATTGACTTTTTTCAAATTTATTATTTCATCAGAAATCCACAATTAAGAACAAGAATATGTAAAATTCAGATAAGATTTGTGAAAAGGGGTTAATTCCAGGCCTTTTATACTGCTAATTTACCTTTCAAGGCTTCTCTGTGGTATGTGCTCATCCAAAGTAATGATAGGAGATTTACTTCTATGACAATTGGTTATGTTACATACCTTGGCGCCCTTCTTGTCCCCCTCCGTCCTGACTCCGAGCAGTCTACGCAGGAGGAAGAAGGAGATCTCGAGCTCAGTGTAGATATCCGGGAGAGCTCCTACCGCACCAAGCACCTGCCCCACCATCCGGTCAGCTCGACACAGGGTCGGGTCTATCTTTGTACCAACACCTGAAGACAGAGGGAGAAGGAAGTTTTTTTTAAAAAAAAAATAAATACTGATATTTAATTCCTCATATATCATTTTGTCAACATATATGGATATAATTAAGATATTCATTTAAAACAAGTCCAATGTAATGACAGCTGGAGGCAAGAATTATAACCATGAGGAAGAAACTGTCCCTTACTCACTAACGAGGTGAAGGAGGTGTGCCACATATCGCTATATTCCCCTCTACCTACCAATGAGTCCTCCGGGCACAGCATACTGCAGATCGTTCTGTTCAGCAAACAAGGACACAATCCGAGACAAGATGGGTCTGCACGTTAACTTCCCCTCCTGGTCACGTGACACAATACCAGGTCGTACCTCGATCTCTTGACCCACCTACAATAAGAGTCAAAATTCAACACTTCATCAAAGACAAGTAATGTCATATTAGGAAACTAATTCATTTGTCTATCATGAATTTTCAATCTAAATTTACTGATCAACTTTTCTACCCATCAAAAGTCAAAAGACACTTTGCAATGATTCTCTAAATCATGATAAATAAGTAGACAGAGTTGTCTTAATCCCGCTAAGTGGCAAAAGGGTTTTCAAACAATAGTTAAGAAGCCATATTCTTTCATAAACCATCATACCAGGACTCATATTTTCAGTTGAAAACTTTCCTAGGCCTTATAGATTAGAAGCTCTGGTCTGTAAATAAACAGACAAAAGAAAGCCTTATACCAAGTTACAATAAGCTGGGCCATATGGTTATTGAATTGTGGTTGGGTAACTAATATTCTTCATAGCGTTGCCATGGAAATGACAAATTATGAATGGAGGAAGAAGTTGAAAATCTAAGAAGGCACCACTACAGATTAAGATTTTTCTATATACCAAGCTTCAATGAGTTAAGCCTTATGGTTTTTTAGTTCTGGTCTTGAAATAATAATTTTAAGTTGAGTTTACATGGAAACAGCCAGAAATAAATGTCGAACAAAGTAGAAAACCCCTAGAAGCACCAGTTCATATGATGATTGTTTCATAGACCAAGTTTCAATGAGCTAGGCCTTGGGTTTTTTTAGTTCTTGACCCGTAACACAATTCTAAGCTGCATTTCCATGGAAACTTTAAAATATTGATTTTTCAAGAAGTTGAAAACACGAAAAGGCACCAGTTCTTATAAAATTGCTCCTAATACAATGTTTGAAAGAGTTCGGCCTTATGGCTTTTGAGTTATGGACCAGAAATTGAAGTTTAGTTGAGTTTCCATGGATATGGCCAAAAAAATGTAGGAAAAAGTTGAAAACACCAAAGAACACCAGTTCATGTGATAATTGTTCCATGTACCAAGTGTCAATGAGCTAGGCATTGAGGTTTTTTCAAGTTCTGGACCAGAAAACAGACAAATGGATGGACACAGACAGAGGTAATTTCTATATCCCGAAAACTGCATTTTTGAGAGATACAAAAACCCTCTGCACATGTAACAATGCCATAAATTAGTTTTTTAACAGTGTTCATTTGTTCAAAACAAAGTTAAAATTTTTGCATTGAGGACAAAGAGTATATTTACTAAACCAGATGTTAAAATAGTCACAGCTGGAGATAAAGAGTTGGCCAGAATACGAGTAAATATCTAAAGATTATACCAACACACCTTGAGGACACCTCTCAGAATACTTCCTCCAGCCACGCCCCCTTTCAAGTCGTCAACCTCACATCCAGGTTTGTTCACATCAAATGATCGAATAACTGAAAATGGTCAATAACACTTAAATGAAGTCCATTCTCTGAGAACTGACTACCACAGACACATTATGCTTAATTTAGGATGTCTTGGCTCACTTAGAAACTTTCAAATTGGTCTGAAGGATAAAGTCTTTCATATTTAAAAAAGAAATCTGAAGGCCTGACACCCTAGTTACAGTAAATGTCCACAAATTAAGTACCTCTATCATCAAGTCCTTGGGGAACTACCAAATGATAGATAAGGCTTTAAATAGGATAAAAATCATCAAATAAATCTTTGCTACAAGGAAAATTGTCAAAAGTTCAGAGGTTTTTTCAGTGGCAGGTGAAAGAATCGTATACCAATCTTTAAATTCTAACTGAGCTTATGAAGTACATCAATAAGACTAAAACTACTGACCTATAAGTCTGGGCTCTGATGTGAAGTCCCTCAAAGGTACGGGTATACTTTTAACAACATATTCACACACAACGTCAATATTGTACTTCAGCTGCGCCGACACTGGTATAACAGGTGCTCCCTCCGCTACTGTGCCTGCAACAACATGGCAATGGGGTTTTCAATGTTTTGTAATAATAAATGTGAAGACAGAAATCATGTGAAGAAATTTCAAATACCTTATCTTCTCCAAAATATTATTAGCTTACAAAAGAACAGTTTTTGGTAACAATATAAATGATTTATTATTTTATGCAGCCTTACAGAAACATTATTTTTTACTTATATGTCATTACAGTAAGACAAGAGGCCAAGTTGCCAGGTGCTATTGCCATTAAGCACAGCTGCATAATGCTACATCAATGTATTTGTATCTGCACAGTTCCAACAATACATGATATCTATCCAAGCAAATGCCTTGGATCCCTGACAGCTGGTTATTCATTGCTATGTACATCATGAGTGTTTTCAGCAAATGAAATGTTTTATCTAAGGAAGCTAAAGCAAAATTCAAACATAACTGTCCTTCCATTTGAGTACGGCCATTATTGCTCAAGGAAAAAGTCATTTCATTGACCAGTGTGTTTCATTAAGAAACACCTTTGCCTAGGTAGATGTCAGAAATGTAGGAGCATAGTGGAAACAAATATGCTGATGTAGCAGGATTGAACAGCCGACTTTCAAACTACTTCTAACCACTAGAATGAGGGGTTATAGATTAACTTTGGCCACCTTTTAATCACCCAGCCCTCTCTATCTCAAATCCCCCCCCCCCCCCCAACACATACCTCTGACGAAGGCGAGGATCTGCTCATACTGTTCCTTGGCCTGTGTCTCCTTCACCAAGTCAATCTTGTTCTGCAGGATCAGGATGTGCTTCAGCTTCATGATCTCAACCGCCGCCAGATGCTCTGAGGTCTGCGGTTGGGGACAAGACTCGTTGCCAGCTAGTCAGGAAAAAAGATTTTTTTAATCATCATGGTTCAGAAGTCTGTAAGTCTGAGGTATTGACTCTTTTAACTCACAAATGACAAAACACATTAATTGTCAATGCCACTCAATGCCTACTTGAAGAACCTCCGAAAGACTTTACAATCAATAAAGATGTGGAATGTCTTCAAATAAATGACCTAAAACAGTGGCAAGATGTCCAGGTCTCTCTGCCTACTCTTATTTTGAAACATATTGACCTAAACATGATGCCTAGTAGTTCAATATTTTACAATCTTATACTTCCTGCCACACAAGAAAAGGTTTTTACAAACTAACACAGAGGGCAACATATAGAAATGAGAATTATCATATCATTCATTAAATGAAACTATGATGATAATTGTGTTAGAACCTGAGTAGAACGATTACCTATGAGTAGCAAAGCTGCGTCCATAACAGCTGCACCGTTCAACATGGTCGCCATAAGAATGTCGTGGCCAGGACAATCAACAAAAGACACGTGTCTGAAATAAAGTAAGACAGCAAAATATCATCACTGTCTCTAAGATATTTAAACAGTTTACGTTTACGCTCAAAACACAAAACCATTGAATCACATTAAAATAACAATCTACAATTGACTTATTCAAAGATTTCTTGATTCAAAAATCTACAATAAAGACATGTGCTTGAAATCTTCAAATTGTTTTAAGCTTAAGGTTGTTGAAATGATCAGCCTATGGAGCAATTTCAATCATTTTTCATTTCAAGTGAAAAGTATGCAGAAAACAAATCAGCTCAAAAGGTGGGAAAAAAACCATTTTTACAAGGAATGGGTTTAAATGGTTCACCTTAAAAGTTTGAACTTGCCACTGCATCCGATTCTGTCACAGGGAAAGACATCTTGGGTAGCGCTACCGCAGGATCTGTAACAGCCCGGCCTTGGACAAGATTCATTATCACATTTATATATCTGAAATGAACAATATCAAGACATTAGATATGAACATATTCTATAGCTGGTGTTACATTCAAAGCATTAGTGATTATAGGCTTCATTCAAAGAATAAGAAAGTTTCAGTGATTATCTTTTTTTTTTGAAGATGAGAACATTGCTTTTAGCTCATGTCATCGACATTAAAATATTTGAATATAATGTGATGAAAATACAAGTAAAGAAGTGAGCACAGCTCACATACCCCCGCTTCAAACTATAGTCTGGCTTTCTTTGTTGGTCTTACCCTAAAAAAGCTCACTTAGGAATCATGGTTGATAAGTGTATTAAGTTTGTTGAAGCTAGCATGTATAGTTTAGGAGATATGCTCAGGAAAAAGCACTTTGTCAGATAGTCATTGTTTTAGAAACGTTTCCATGTAAACCGCAAAAAATGTTAAAAAATTTTGGTCTTACCCTCAAGAGGTGCACCAATGGATCATGGTTGATAAGTGTATTAAGTTTGGTGAAGATAGCATGTAAGGTTTAGAAGATATACTCCGGACAAAGGACTTAGTCATAAATTCACTGTTTTAGTCATGTTTCCATGGAAAGCGCAAAAAAAATAAAAATCATTTGTTGGTCTAACCCTCAAAAGGCACATCAAGGGATCATGGTTGATAAGTGTATGAAGTTTGGTAGCGATAGCATTTATAGTTATGAAGATATACTCCGTACAAAGGACTTTGTCACTGTTTAAGTCATGTTTCCATGGAAACCGTAAAAAATAAAAATCATTTGTTGGTCTTACCCTCAAAAGGCACATCAAGGGATCATGGTTGATAAGTGTATGAAGTTTGGTGAAGCTAGCATGTATAGTTTAGGAGAAATGCTTCGGACAAAGGACTTGGTCATAGTCACTGTTTTAGTCTTGTTTCCATGGAAACCGCAAAAAATAAAAATCATTTGTTGGTCTAACCCTCAAAAGGCACATCTAGGGATCATGGTTGATAAGTGTATGAAGTTTGGTGAAGCTAGCATGTATAGTTTAGGAGATATGCTCCGGACAAAGGGCTTAGTCATAAATTCACTGTTTTAGTCATGTTTCCATGGAAACCGCAAAAAAAATAAAAATCATTTGTTGGTCTAACCATCAAAAGGCACATCAAGGGATCATGGTTGATAAGTGTATGAAGTTTGGTAGCGATAGCATTTATAGTTATGAAGATATACTCCGTACAAAGGACTTTGTCACTGTTTAAGTCATGTTTCCATGGAAACCGTAAAAAATAAAAATCATTTGTTGGTCTTACCCTCAAAAGGCACATCAAGGGATCATGGTTGATAAGTGTATGAAGTTTGGTGAAGCTAGCATGTATAGTTTAGGAGAAATGCTTCGGACAAAGGACTTGGTCATAGTCACTGTTTTAGTCTTGTTTCCATGGAAACCGCAAAAAATAAAAATCATTTGTTGGTCTAACCATCAAAAGGCACATCTAGGGATCATGGTTGATAAGTGTATAAAGTTTGGTGAAGCTAGCATGTATAGTTTAGGAGATATGCTCCGGACAAAGATTTGTGACGGACGGACAGACAGACAGACGGACGGACAGAATGAACGCTATATACCCCCGCTTACGCTGTAAGGCGGGGGTATAAAAAACGATGTTCATATTTCTCTAAAAAAAAAAGAAAAATAAACTCAACAGACTTTTACTTACTTTTGCATTGGCATAGCCAAGTTTGATTGTGATGTTCCTTTCCAGTTCATTCTTAAATCTGACAGTCTGAAATAAAAAGCTCAAAATAATAACAATGGCAAAAAACTTATTCAGGTTAACAGATTAGGGCCTTTTTTAATCTTTAAAGTTAATTTTTCAAATTGATGACTATCAAAGTGCAGGGGTGTAACATTCGACCAAACTAAAAGTATATCTTTGCACTAGAACACAATGAAAAAACTTGATACATAGATAGAATGATAAACTATGATGTCAAAGTTTTCCCGGATTAAAACAATGATGACTTGCACAAGTATTTCAAGTAAGTTTATTTGATTTGAATTCTTATATTGATGTCTGAAGATGAGAAATTTGTTCTAAAGTTGCTGACCCTGGTTACAAGTGCAAAATGGATCAAACCTGTTTCATCAATAAGTTATTCCTTCTTAAATCTTTTAGATTCACAGCTGAAAAGCTTTCTACTTGGATCTAAAACTAACAATAGCAATTGCAATAGAGGGTCACAATAGTCTATCGCTTTTGCAACAGCAGGTTGCAATTAAATAGACTATTACTATCACAATAATTAAATTAGGTCAATAGTCACCCCTATCAAAGAGCCGTACCAATGATAAATAGTTACCTCTCTATGACATTGTGTCATATGATTAACCAAATGAGTTCCTCATCCTCAATAAAATGTTTTGGACATTCAAATCAGACATACCTGTACGCCTGAAATAGCTTTCACAACAGTTGATTTTCCATGAGCCACATGTCCAATTGTACCTACAAATAATATCGGTATATAATTGTTTAATGCTATGAGAAAAGACCAAATTTTGAGGCAGTGTATAAAACAAGCTAGGAAATTTACCAATTCATAAGCATTAATTTATAAAATATAGCACAAAATTAAAGAAAAACCTTCAAAAGTTACCAAGTCGGCCCAATACAGACTTATTTTATACAAGTATTTGTTATTGTATTTAATAAATCTAACAACTACTTATTCATTAAGCGAAAATAACCAAAATTAAAGCACTTTTAATGATCATTTATAAAAAGAAATTGCATCTTTTGCATTTATCGCAAATATTAGCATCTTACCAATATTTATGGTGGCCTGACGACTGATGACATCTGGTGTTAGAGGCGTCAACTTGTTCACATCCTGCAACAAAAGGCTTCATATAGAAATAATGTACGCAGAAAAGATGTTCTATACACTGTAATAATGAATAAGTTTAGTAAAAGTTAATGGTTCATATTTGGATAATTTTATCAAAATCTTGAGATACTGAATGTAGATCAGCTGATTTCGTAAACACTATATTGAAGAAGTTGACAATGAATTTACTAAAATTCATGCAATCCAATTTATATTAATTCTCGTTTTGATTAATAATGAAACATGTTCAAGCAAGCGACGAAATTCTTAGCACTTATACTTATGTCTCAAATGCAGAGAAGAAACGTTCAAACACCATTCAACATAACATGTTACTATTTCCTGTAGGTGACAGCAGCATGTCATGTTATTAGAACGTTGTTGGAGACATGGGACTTCAAATTTCTATCTGGTTTGGTTTATTTGAACATATTTTATTGATCCATCATGTTACTCACAAGAGTTGTAAGGTCTTGACGTGACAAGTGAGGCTGTTTGATTGCTGACTTGTCTTCGTCTTCTCCTGCCATGCTGCTTTCTGATGCAAGTCCGGCATATCCCAGAAGGCTATGCTCACTTCCTGAATAATTTTATTATACTATTCTTTAACAACTAATCACAAGGTAAAACAAAAATATTCAATTGCTATAACCCAATGTCTAAAATACTACAATTTCGAACACTATTTTAGATAACTATTAACCGATATAAACATGATAAAATTCACTTCAGATAAAGAATATATATTTGATAGATTGAAAATTCCACTTCTTTAAAATATTATCAAGTTATGGTCCAAATAGTTTATTTTTAAACCAATCGCAGTCCAAGTTCATGATTTACCCCGGGATTGTTATTGACCTAATAATTGGACGCACACCTGATAGGAAGCGGCCCACATGAAATAACGACTTTTTAGCAAAAATCACGATAGCTCAATGTATCGGTTACCGGCAAGAGCATAACAGTATAATGAAGCATTGACAGCGATGTTTTGGACACGATGTCAGATGTTCATGACGCAATGTCACTGTCGACGACAATTTTGTCGAGTTGTTTCTGATGATTCATGTCTATTTCCATGTCCAAAATATTGATCAAAAACCACATGTCGCTCATTTATCAAAAAGTATTTTAACGCAGCTATGTTGCAGTCAACATGGTTTGCCTTGGTGCTTGGATTTTGGTCAACCCTGTATCTAATAGATGCATTTTTGAAGGTAAACTTGTTTAAACAATATTTTCCAATTTCTAGTATTTAGAACACAAATTAAGAGACCATTGTTTACATGCACTATTTAGAGTGAAGGACATCCGGGATGGAAGGTTATTGTCAACAGTATGAACCTAATTATACAAGTTATTAACTTGGATAATGATGGTGCATTTCACGACGTTTCTTGCTCTAATTTTGATTAATAAATAATATTGTGAAAACATGATGGCTGCCGTATAATTTTTATTGAAAATATAAATTATTGAATTGTATTTTGGTAAAATTTTCTTTGATCAAACAACATATGGAAACCAATGATTGATTTCATGGATAGCTTTGAGGAGATATTCAGTCTGATTTTCTACTTACGTGTATATATTGTGGTTATGTCTGCCATTGATATATCTGAACTCCTGTGTATTTGATTATGATTTTTTGAATGACAAAGATACAAACTTCTTCATGTATTTATGTGTGAGCATGATGAAATGATCTGATGCAAGTTAGGTAAAATTTGGAGCTGACTAAGGCATTGTATTAGTTATTTATAAAATAACCAAACAGGTAGTCTTTGAAATTTTGTAAAGTGTTTTTAGAAAAACAATTACTGAATTTATGTTACTATGCTGACAATATAAGCAGAACACTTAAATACCCATTCTGCCCATACATCTTATCTTATATTTTGAAGTTTCAATGAGAGGGTTTTTGTAAGGTTTGTGATGCAATCCCATGAAATAAGAATAGCTACTCCAGTAACAGTGTTACTAGTTGTGTAACTAACAGTATCTCCCACGCAACTTCTCTGTTTATATCTTCCACTTCCGGGTTAAGTAAAACCACGCTTTACCGAGAAGACGCGTTTGTTGTTGTCTCAGAAACAGAAATATATTCATTACATTAAGTGCTTACGTATACGAAGACACCATTATTGAAACTTGTTCATAATGAAGATGAAAGAGTGAATAATGAGAGAAATGATAATGAAACATGCATTATTTTGTTATTTAATAAGAGAGGGTTTTCTATAAATGATATAGGGCAAATACAGTCTGATTAAAGTTGATTATGTTCCAAGGAGTAAAAGTTTCCAAATATTGACTTTATCAAGATTCAAACTTGTACGGTCTAGGGCTTTCATCTTCACACTGCCTGACCGCTTTCACATGGAGGCTTTTTCTGTTATTAGTCATTAGCTGACCAATCACATCTTTGCATTAAATGAAGGATGGCAGCGATCAATTTTAACGAATGATTCACTGGAGTTACTTGCCCCTATGTAATACTGTTGCAGAAAAGTTTTGCCAGAGTAATTGGTAAACTGAGTTTACGTCAGAAAATGGGCTCCACGTGGCCGTGTCAGACTGTGTGAAGAGGAAAACCTTGGACAGAACCAGTTTGAATCTTGACAAAGGAAAGATTTTGAAACTTTTATTCCTTGGAACACAGTCGATTTAAATTTCGATTGGGGCAAGTATTGAGTTTTCCTGCCTTTGAACTACAGTGTACATGTTATGCTTTAGAAATACCTCTGTTAACTTCATTGTTGTTACAGACAAAGAAGTCGACTAGTCGCTCCTATAGGAATCTGTTAGACAGCAGCGGACTGACTGTTTCAATATGTCAGCTGAGATGGTACACCAAGTCCCTAAACCGCATGTTTCTGCGACTGGGCCAGTGGCAACCGCGGCTGTTGAGACTCTGGTTTACAGTGGGCGTGTTCTTCAGTCTGGTTGCCATGTTGATTTCTCTCTTTGTACTCACGCTGCTTGTTCTCAATACCTTCCGCAGACAGCCTGTAGAACAACAAGTTTTGACACCAGTGGTGAGTTCAATTCTTGAATTAATTTTGTTAGTTTTCCTTAACTGTTGTGCAATACAGTTGATAGAAACTCTATATCAGTTTGTGTATTCAAATTTAAAATTAGTTTTCGATTAAAGGTGAAGTTTTTTTCTGTATGATTTAGATAGAGTGAATGATTTTGATTACCATGTATATTTTTAAATGAATTTAGTTTGTTTGTTATATTAAAAATTGTTATGATCAGTAAGGTTGCATATGATTCATCTCATATCATGGTGATTAGCTAATAAAAGAAAGGATACCAAAAGTGGTAACTTTTGACCTTCCATCACCTCAAAAAAGCGACTTTCTGCTAGTTGGTCAAGGTATGAAAAGATATGTGTTAACATGCTTATGACAATCTAGTAAGGGGAGACAACTCTGATGTATAGATGCCTGGTGTGAACCTGCCCACGAGCCAGATCTGGTACTACTTGCTGACCCTGCTGGTGTGTGGCATCCTGCATGAGATGGGCCACGCAGTCGCTGCAGTCAGGTGAGAATGTACTGGTAGTTTACTTAATAGAACTGAAGTATTCAAAATACTAAGTGGCCTTGTAGTTTGAATAATCAACCAGCTCTTCTTATGATTTGACAACACAAGTCAGACATGCTCATTGGCTGCTTTTGCAACTGATGTGATGTGAGACGTGTGTGATGGCAATTAGGCTTTTTCAACTAAAAGTTGTTTGAATGTACTCAGTTGTTGTCAATATTGTTGAAAGGTAAAGTTAAGTAACTTGAAACATTTACTATTTTTTATCAGGTGTTCATCAGGTGATTAATTTCTTGTCATTCCAGGGAGCAGGTTCGAGTGAATGGTTTCGGTATTTTCCTGCTGCTGATGTACCCTGGAGCTTATGTCGACCTCTCATCAGAGCACATCCAGGTGATATCGCCGCTACGACAGCTGCGTGTGTACTGTGCGGGGGTGTGGCACAACTTCATCATCGTCATTGCTGCCCTGTGTGTCCTCCTTCTCATGCCCTTCACTCTCGTTCCTTTCTACACCCTTGACAAAGCAGTCGCCGTCACGGGGATCGTTCCAGTAAGTTATTCACTGCATTGAAAACCTAAGTATAAGTAACCTATGGTCTAGCAATAATAGTTCCTTTGAGATAATGACTTATGTGTCAAACGAGGTACAACAGTACATAAGACAAGCTGCCTATTATTAAGAACCAATTTAGATTATCTGCAAATGAGGCATTACCATTATAGAATTATTTGATTTCGAAACGTTTTAAGGTCCATAAGTTTGTAGCTCAAACAGACTACCGTAGCTAAATGAACCTATCAAAACATTTCTAGGGTATCTGAATCAGATTGAAACTAAATCATTGATTTGTTCCCTAGTCTTATTGGGCTGTCACTTGCTAGTCATCTTTGTTCTGACTAAATAAGGAAATAACCCCAAATTTGACAGCCAATCAGTTGGAAGGGCCCACCATTACCTGACCAATCAGTTTTCAGCTTTCTTGGGCACTACATGCAGCTTACCAATATAGATGGCTACCCCTGTCATTTCCCTTGTTATTGATTGATATCGGCAAAGCATACATTTATTTGTGGGACAGTACACAAGTGTTAGTGTATCAGGTTTTGCAATGACAAATCACTGTTTCTGAAAAAGCAGATAAGCGATTGAGGGCTGCAAGACTGCTGAACTATAAAAACATTTGAAAAATTTTTCAATTTCAGTTACGGTATGCTCTTTGCTAAGAAAAGTGATGATTGATCTTTTATTTCTTTTGGAAATTTGAAAGCATATACAAGCAATAGTTAATATCATAACATTGTTTGAACATGGATGTCTACGGGATGCTATTGAGCCAATTGCTCTATTTTTCGAGGGTTGGACCTTCTTTATCAGAAACGAATTAATGCTTCATGATTAACCTTTCTTTCAATACTGCAGAACTCAGCTGTATCTGGTCCACGTGGGTTGTTGCCGGGGGAACCAATCACACGCATAAGTGACTGCCAGGTGACCAACCTGGACTCATGGCACGACTGTATCGTGACCAGCATGAAGCAGCAGTCTCTCGGCCACTGTATGCCGGTACAACTCATCAGAGACCTCGACACCTCACCAAAAAGTAAGATTGTCTACATTCTTCTGTGTCAGTTGGAGAGCTTCACCTAGAAGGCTGGCGTTCCATTCTTGTCCGCATCATACCTAAACACGATAAAAGATGGGAGCTGTTGCTCTCTTTTTTGACACACAGCAATGTGAGGATAGAATTTCGCTTAAACTGGTGCTTTACTGTGGCTGCCTGGTGCTGAGAGCACAAAACAAATTTACGACATTACTTTGGATAATGAATTATTAACTCATTATTAATATTATCCCGGGGACGTCGTTTGTTGTTGCTCTATTATCTGTCAGCTATTGACTATTCACAACAGTGAATGAAATGAGCTTTAAACCAGGCCAAAATGTTTTATTTGTCTGTTTAAATGGCAATATAATGAAAAGCCATAAAAAAGTAAAACAGTCTGACTTGTCCAGAACTTGCAACCTGAAATTTATTTATAGCTGCGTTGCATCTAGGGGAACCAACTGGTACATTTGTGCCTCGTTCCTTCCCTTCTTAAATTGGCTTTTAGCAAGGATTATCTCATAAATCAATGTTCACATGTTCACATTCAAGGTCAATTTCAAAGTAGCAAGTTCTGAAATCATTAAAACAAAATTGTGTGAAATCAACAAAAAGAAGTCATGACATATCAATACTATTAGATTGTAAGTGCTATTTCTTAGACTTTCATGCTCAATTGTCTTTTGTGATTTTTTAAAGAAAAAATGCACATGTTGTTATGGCTTTGGAGAAGGCTGAACAGGGGAAGGCGGAACCCTCAGTTTCAGGGCTGCGTTTCTTTTGCTGTGTTCCTCAAATGCTCATGTAGTTAAAAACAAATATTTGAATCTTAATCTATTAGGAAATGCAGCTTTTATTTCAAGAAAAGAGTTTTCAAAATGATTTACATGAATTATGCATTGTTAGATTTAACCTTCAAGATTTTATTTTTTCCTTCAGATTTTACGCTGACGAAGGGATCCCTTGACTGCTGCAACGAGACCAGCAGTACCCACCTGTGTTTTCTGTATCATGTCCGCACAAAAGCTGTCACGGTAAGTACTCATTCTTCCCTAGATGACTCGTTGATGTGCTTCTCTCATAGTGGGCAGTCCAGCAAAATTAGTGATATCCTGGCACCAGTGTTCCAAATATCTGCCTGCTTGCCAGCCAAGTGATTGTTACTTTCAGATAGGGCTTGTTGAAGCCTGTCAAGCTAGTGTGATTTTGGAAATACTAGATGTCTACACATTACAGGGATTGTCACATTTTTAGGTGGGCTGGTTGATTTTTTAAACCTCTAGCCCTGCTTGCTGATAAGGGCTGAAAGTTGTTTTGAACAGTGCCTGGCCCCAGACATTCAGATTGATGTGTTTCTAAGGTTGAGTCTGATTTGCCCATCCAAGTGTTGATTCACTCAAGTCAATGCCATGGACAGCCCATTTGACCCAAGAGTGTAGACCACACTCCCCTGTTTTGCAAGAACAACTCGGGTTATGAGGTCAAAGGCTGTGCAAATTTATATAAAAAAAGTGAAAACCAAATTTGTTCAGCATCAATCATGAATCTATGTTTGCAGTGTTTGATAGCGATTTTCCGATTGCATGTGATAACTAGAATCTTGTAGTAGAATCTTAAAAGAAGTTTTTATAACGTATTCCTAGCATTTTTCCACAAAGATCGATTTGCCTACTAAACTGACGATTGAAAAAAATTGCTACCACTTAAAATCTGGCATAGCCAAACAGTCCAATCCAGGATTTAAAGGGGGCAGGATAGCACGATAGGTCCGTTGTTTAAATCCCACCAGGGGCTTGGCAACTTTGTCTGCAGTAGAGAACTATTCTACACGCAGTCAGGTTTGGATACAATGTTACACTGAAGTTCAGTGAAGTACAATCCATGGTTTGCCATCTTCAGCCGATGCTCACAGGTTTCACCGCTATGCATAGCCACAATGGTCTTGCGGGCTTTCTCCCTGCAATAATACTAGCAGCCGCAAGATAAGTGAAATACTCTTGAAAGCGGCATTAAACCCCATTTCACCTCACCTCACCCAGATTCAAACCTGATTCCATAAAAACACACTGCTAAAATGCAACAATGACTATGTCCTTGGAAATGGGGTATCCAACACACGCTTTTCCTAACTTTGGTCAAATAGTAGTTTTCACATTTTTCATATAAAGCAAAAATGCACATGGTCATTCAGTCAAAAAACCACCTAAAGAATGCCTAGATTGACAAAGCAACAACGAGCAAGCAATCAGGATGAGTGAAATGGGAGCCTTATACACCCATTTTGCGATAATACCTGCCTGTCACTGAACTACCAGATTAGTGCTGCTGGTGATCGTTACTGGAAATTTAATGGTCCAAGTTTTATCAATGACATTCTCCATCCCATCGTCTGCCCTTTCTTTGACATCAGGCACAGGGTGTGATTTTTCAACATGATAATGCCCAACCGTATACAGCCAGAGTTACTCAGAAGTCCCTTGACACAAACAACATCAAACTTGCATATACTCACCTGACATGTCACCCATTGAACATCTATGGGACTCCTTGGATCTTCATATTTGTCAACAACCTCCAACAAACCACCAACAATGAAAATCCTTTATTTAATGATTTACACTTTCGATCATTATATGATTGTTATGTACTCAATGAAAAGTGATAATGGATTATGTAACCTTGAAAGTCAAAGGTCAAATTTTGAAATAAGAAATGGCTTTTTGAGATCTTAGATTAATCATTTAATGGTTTTACCCCATAGGAGTTCTTAACACATGTTCACATTCAAGGTTAAAGTTGAAAGTAACAAGTTCTGAAATAACTCAAAATTTAAAAAATGTATGAAATCACCTTGAAGTCATGACAACCCAATGCTACCATTTTCAAGTGTGATTTCCATTCTTTAATGTTCAGTTGTCTTTTGTGGAATATATAGAGCGAATGCCAATGTCAGTGTGGCTGTGAAGAAGGTGGAACGGGTAGGTTTCGGGGCTGCTTTTGCGCTGTCCAACAAATGCTCATCTAATTGTGATAGTTGCTTCATGAAATTCTGATCATTGTGCAATCATTTATTTGTGAAAATTTATAAGAAATATTTAACTAACTGTATCAGATGTAACTAGATAAGCGCTGATATAAAATATACCCTTTCACCCCTTAGAAACAAGACACAAAGTTGTCTACGAGGCTGTCGGGGAGAAAAGGGTGAATAGACTACGTTAGTGATTTTAGGGGTTTCTATTATTGGCACCACTGAGTATTCAGTAGTAAAACCAGTGCTATGCTGATAAATCAAATGAAATTATTCAGGGGCTCACAGCCTATTAGTCCCAGGTTACCGAAAAACTCACAAGAAAGTCAATAATTTGCCTCCTTCAGTGGCAAACAATGCATGTAAACAGTAGAAAGCGGCAGAGGTCATGTTATAATAGCTTCAATACAAAATTAGTGTGACGTTCTTTCGGTGACTTAGATGAATAATAAAAACGATAAAATTATGGAATATAAAAAACGAAAAGTGAAATTAATACAAGAAAATAGCAAAAAAACTTGATACTTAGAGAAATAGCTAGTAAATGTTGTTGCACAAACTTAAATTTTCAAATTTTCATTTGGGTTAATCAACATTGGTTTGACTCAGGGATAAAGTTTTGAAACCTAGTGCAAAAAAATGCTGTATGTCCATGACATGTAAAAGATATTTTAACTTTTTGATTTGTTTGAAGTATTTGTGAATAATTAGAGTAAATGGTCAATAATGATTCTTTATTGCAGCAAGGGAGAGATTTGTTGGTAGAGTATTAAGCCGGGTGTTAAACAGCTTAAGTTAAAATGGTGATGGGTTGATAAAACCGCTTTTAGAATGAATGTATTTCATGTTTATTTTGAATATTGTTTATAGATTTTGAAAAAAACCATTGATTTGCTTTATGCTTTGTACATTGGGTATTTTTCAATAGCATTTATTCTCATTGGGCTTACATGGCCAGATGTGCTCATGGCAAAGGCAATCGTCTGTCTGTAAACTATTTAAATTACTCAATTAGGGTAAAAAAAAATTCTTTACCACCATCTACCATGCTTCACTGAATATGCCTCCAATTGTTGAAAAGGTCCCATTGATTTTTTACCAATATTATCACAAGAGTTGAGTATTTTGAAAAAAGTGTGATACATTTTTAGCTCATCAGGTCATCAGGTCTGAAAGACCTGATGGGCTTTTGGCATGGCATGGCGTCCGGCGTCCGTCCAACGGTCCATCCGTAAACTTTTCACTTTTTCGACTTCTTCTCCAGAACCAATGACTCTAGAGAGCTGAAATTTTATGTGCATACTCCTTGGCAAATGGGGATTCTAAATTGTAGATTTCGTGACCTATTTTCATCTTCTTCTCCAGTTCCAAAAGGTCTAAAGAGCTGAAAAGGTGTGTGTAGACTCCTTGGCCAACGGGGATTCTAAATTGTAGGTTTGGTGACCCCATGACCCCAAATGGGGTCACAGGGGTCAAAACCTAAAAAACCTAATTTCATCTTTTTCCCTAGTTCCAAAAGGTCTAGAGAGCTGAAAAATTGTGTGAAGACTCCTTGGACACTGGGGATTCTAAATTGTAAGTTTGGTGACCACTTGACCCCAAATGGGGTAACAGGGGTCAAAACCTTAAAATCCTACTTTCATCTTCTCCAGTTCCAAAAGGTCTTGATAGCTTAATAGTTGTGTGTAGACTCCTTGGACAATGGGGATTCTGAATTGTAGGTTCGGTGACCCCTTGACCCCAAATGGGCAATGGGCCTTTTTTATTTGATTGTGAATAACTCGGACGTTGGGACAGGCTATCTTTCCTACACTGCCCATGACCCCATGGTCTAAACCCAAACACCTATTTCTATCAAAAGTCTGATGAGCTACAGAGCCCATGGCTCTATTTTTTCCCGATTTCATGCACTGACACTGTTTTCGTTAGTATTTCTTTATCAAACATATTTTCATGAGAGCTATGTATTTTCAGTCTAACATCCAAAAATAATAAGCCTGATGAGCTACAGATCCTGGGGCTTTATTTTGTTATCTTAGTATCATTTATCTTTTTATATTCAAGCAAAGACATTTTAAAACTGCCCATGTTGTCAGCTGAGGATAATGAATATTTTGCTTGAGGTTATTCCAATCTCATTGAAATCAGCCCGAAACTAATAGCTCGTACCTCACTGCGTTTCTTGATCTGACCACGGCTCCATAAAAGCCGTGTCAGACGGCCTTGACCGTGACCTTTCACCTCCAATTATTCTAACCAATCACAGGTCCGCGTACATATCGGGTTTGTTTGATCACGAAAGATTGCGGAAAGTTGAAAATAAGGGACGCACTAAAAAATGTTTTGCAAAAGTTTTGAAAAGATAGCATAAAAAATGAACATCATTTTTGTTGCAACTGTGATCAATCATTTTGAGTTGTATGATAAGCTTTTTACTGAAAACATAGTTTTCACTCTTGAGATACACACCAGTGGCGGATCCAGGAAATTAGATTGAAAGCGAAGAAGCGAGAGGGGGCACCCTGGTTGTCGATAACCCCCGGGGGTAGAGGGTCGGGGGTCTGGTGAATGGTCAGTCATTGCACACTTCTGAGTTCTAAATGTATAACAGTATGTCACTTATCAAATACAATTGCAAATGTTTCTGTTTCTACAGTTTCTGATTTATTTACCTGCCCCCATTCACAAAAATACTTAATTTGAAATTAAAAAATTGATATGAATTCCTCGAAACCCTTTGACAAAATTGTTGTCGACCTAATTTTGATATAAACTTTGTAGACCTATTCAATAATGTGTCGTTGTTTGTTTTTGGTAAATTTCTTCACTATAACTTTTAATTTTTTTTAAAAACGTCTTTTGGACGAAGAATATGCCAAATCAAACGCTAATATTGTCACGATAATACATCTTAATCACTATCCTCCTCGGGTCGCAGACATAGCTAAATTTCCGACCAGCGTATTCATCATGATATTTAACACACCCACAATCATTTTGCATTCATCCCAGCTTGGCTTTTCTCGGGTCCATTCAGAAAAAGCTCGAATCCCGAGATACAAAGGTTAGATGTGATGTTTTGAATGTCAATTCAACAGTTGCCGAAGTCTTTCCAGCCTCAATTCTTATTGGCTGGCACAGTGTGGCGGTCAAGGCCGTCTGACGCGGCTCTGATGGAGCCGTGGTCAGATCAAGAAACGCAGCGAGGTACGAGCGATTAGTTTCGGGCTGATTTCAATGAGATTGGAGGTTATTCTAACATTGTATTAATTACCATGGTGTACGCTTAAGCTTGTTTCACAAAAACATGTATCCGTGGTTTTATTTAATAAGGAAGTATTTAAAGAAAGCCAAAAAGAACATTCTAACGAAGATTCTACCTTTATGTGGTGAAGATACGGATGCTTCAAGTGCTGCTTTTGAATATTTGGGAAAAGTCCATTTTTTTCCAAGAAAAAATAAGAAATTATTTGCTTTTAAACATTTGGACATTCATATTGATCTGCTCAATGGTAAAATTTTTCACAAAATTAGATACAGTTGTATTATCAGAAATATATGCATACTTGTGATGGTGCTTTGGTGAATGTCTCGAAAGAAACTTAGAAAATTTAATCGATCAAAGTGTGACGAAATCATTTTCCCAGATATTCTTTGGGCACTTTGAAGATACAATATGCCAATCTGACTGAAAGGGTTGGTATAAATTATGATAATGATTATCAATATATTGAAATTTCAGAAGTATGCATGTCTACCTGCGCGGACAACAACGGACAGACCAGTGTGTAAGCTGCAGAGTGACTGTTACACGCCCAAGGTAGAAATGGCGTGTGTGTACCCTGCTGTGGATAATGAGACCAAACTTCTCCGTATTCATCATGGCCGCCGTCCTCCATTGTTATTCCTTGGTCATCCTGTTGATTTATTTTATTCAGGTAAGTTCTGCCTTCTCACTAGAGCTGCTAAATGATATGGTGCTGAGCACTTCTCGGCTGCCATTAAAAGGAATCTCAGTTTGTTAACAAAGGGCATTGTAAGATGTTTTATCGAATACTCGGCAGAGAGACGGTTAATTTACATATATTTTCTGCCTGCTGATGCAGAAAAGACCCAAATGTAGTCAACCTTAAATAATCCTTTTGTTAGTGAGCTTTGATTCTTATAAATCTTACAATGAATAATTAATTATTTATTTTGTAGATGGAGAAACAGGAATATTCAGGTTATTCCTAATAAATCTTGATCACCGTGATGCTTTGTGGAGAAGTTACTTGCAATCTATTTAGTAAATATTTTATGTGTTCCATGTTTGATTCTGTTTGATCCTTATGTTTCAGTGTCAGTCAGCAACTATGTTCCCAACAGCTCCATTATACCATTGAATCTTCCATACGTGCTGGAAACATTTTGCAAGTATCCTTTCAAAAAGTGGCCAATAATCTGGCTGAGTCATCGGCTAGTAATGAATTGTTATTGTTCATCTATCTGTTTATTCTTCAGTTTTTCTGATTCAGATCTTCATTGATATTAAGGTAAGTGGAACATTAAACTTTTTCTAATCAAAGATGGCTGGCATTATGCACAACAAGGGTTAAGCAAGAATTCTTCCTACACTAAAGCAAGCCCACATGATATAAGTGTTATCTTGCAAAGGTAGCATGTAAAATACATAACTAAGTTATATAGAACTTGATATCCATCACACCTTTCCTCATTGGTGCTCATTTGGCCTTGATGGCTGGCTCGCACTTTCCTCCTATGTCAGTAGAAAATATTTAATCAATTGTGTACATTCGATCCCCTCAATTTTCATGTTATTCATCCAATGTGTGTTTTCCCATAATCCTTAACCCCCAAGATATTTGATGTCGCTGTCTGGTGCACTGGTGATTCTGAACGTAGTTCCTTGCTACGCTCTGGACGGACAGTGGATCTGCAAAGCTTTCATAGAACTCAGTCTACGATCCACCATACCGGATAGCGAAGTGCGGGGCCTTATCTACAGTTTGTGTATTTTATATGGGACCCTTCTCCTCCTCTTAAATGTAGTGGTTGCTATGTGGACATTGTTCTTATAGCCCTGGCATGGGATACGCAGCTGTATCCCACCAAGTATATGGTACTTGGCCTCCCTGCAACAGTCCTGTACATACCTGTCTTCATCTTTATGTGCCTGCGCAGATGGACTGAATCAAGATGTCTTATTGTGATAAGGTGGACAGTCTGTCAATGAAATGTCAGGACATTTTGTTGATGAATTTTAATGGAATTCACTGTGACAAGATTGGGTTTAACCAAGTTTTAAGTGCCTTTTTATCTTCTTTAAACTACCTATTTTTCAATAAATAAATCAAAACTCATCATGTTTAAATAGATTCATAAAAATTGAATGTCAGTTGTGTGATATTTAGGAAATTGTACGTCACATACATGATTTTTTTTCAGAAACAAAATTAAGTTTATTTTACAAAAGGTTTGTTTTTTCCATAGAATGGTTCATAATAATGGCCTCATTACTTAAGTCTTCAATGCTGGTTAAAAGGTTCACGTGCATTGAACAAACTATAATGTTATGTAACTTCTCAAGTCATTTAATAATGCTGACATGTTTGGGACAAGATATAAGTCCAATTACTGCATTCAACACATTAAGAGAATTTTGAAATTAGAAAGTTGAAAAGATGGGGTCTCATTAAAATGGGTTTTCATTCATAGAATTCACAAGGTTATTTAAAGACCTTAATATGTTCAAAATTGTTTAGTTTTTAAAGTTTTGGTTTTATGGAATAAAAAGACAGTCGCTTACAGGCAAACTAAACTTGCAGCTCCCTGGATAATGGCAAAAATAGAGAGAGAGAATAATGGCTTAAATGTAATTTCCCTAGCTTAACCAAACTAGGAAAATTAATGAGAGCGGAGCGCTTATCATTTTGTAAATTACAAATGTAGTTAGGGGGCGCTTATAGGGAGAGGGCACCTGTTGCGTTGAATACAGTAATTAGACATGGTATAAGGTTTAGTAGGATATGAATAAGGACTGTGTCCATGTTGCATATTTTCATTTCTAAGGAATTTGTAAGAAACATAGTCTACATTTAACAGAGGCTATGCGGGCAGAGATTCCTTGAGTAATCTGTTATGAGAGAAGACTGGCATAGTGTACATGATTTATTCTAAATCTGAACATTTCACTTCAATCATATCCTCTTTTTATTGTGTATTTCATTGTTATATACGACAAACTATCAGAATCAAATCTTTTTAATGAAGTTGTTTCTTTATTGTATAATCTACTTATCCTAACAAGATGAGTAAGAGTTTTGCTACTCATTTATCTGACCATCTTCTGCAGTCCACCTGTTATTTCTCCGACCTCACAGATTCACTATTTTGAGGAGTTATAGGTGAATGTTGTGATCTTATCTGTGCTTTGCTCACAACAACAAAGGAATTTGACATTGAACTTGAATGGGACCAGTGTTTTGAATATGTATTGTATTTCAATGAATTGGGGCTGTTAAATGTATAGTTATGTTACAGGCACTTTTGGGTTTTACTGATTGTATGAGTGTTACTTCTGTGATTCTAGTTGTAATAGAAATGGTGACTTAAGTAATTATTTAGTTACAACAATTCCTTTCATTGATAATTATAGAAATAAGAATGTGGGGTTATTGTTTTTATTTAAGGGAGGTCTAGAATAGTTTTTAGCAATGCTGTTTGCTCTTGTAAGAAGATATTTGTACCCTTTATTTTTATCAATATTTCATGTTTTTTTTACTTTTTCTCTGTCTTCAAACTCATCCCCAAGGTTAATAATACACACATTACCTCCCTTTGAGAAACAAATCCCTTGTATTAAGTAAAGTTCAATTCACTATTAAAGATAGAAAAGTAATTAATATTATAAAGAAAGTTCACAGTTGTACTGTATGAATTAAATTCAATCCAAAAGGTTCTTTTGAAGGTTTGTTAAGTGTAGAGAAGAGAAATCCAGGCCAAAATACGAGTGACCGGATTACAGCACAGAACTGGTTGAAATTGTCCACAATCAGCCCATTGCAAACTAGGTGAGGCCTGTGTATTTTATTTATCTAAGTGTCATCAAATTTCAGTACAGGGCTCCAGATAATTTTTTGCACTCAGGGGTATTTCACTCCTCAAAATAAAAATTGAGGAGTAAAAATACCACATGAAAAAGACTAGGAGTATTTCAAGGTTTATCGTTATCAGATCCTCATTCCAAGTTAGCATCTTTTTCGATGTTAGTCGATTACATTTTCAAACCGTTTAATCTGTTGATTAAAATGATTTCTCTTCGATGAAATATAAACTCTGTAATCTTTGTTTTCATACCGTTCGAAATGTAAAGAACAAACATGTAGAAATGAAACTTTATTTTGACAAGTGACAATCACTCCTATAAACAAATATCTGACTCGTATTCTGGGAAAATTGTGCGTATCTATCACTCATTGATTTCATTTTGAATGCATATATATATGATTTACCCGTGCGTATTTTACGCAGATACGCATCTTATCTAGAGCCCTGCAGTATCAGGTACATTTGGAGAAGGGTTGGTTGTTTGCTTGTTTTTACCTCGAGCTCTTCTCTGTCATTAGATACAAATAATTTTATCACTTGCACCAAATGTTTTAATTGTTATGATGATAAACTGCTGAAAACAGCAATCATGAATTACAGATGATATTACATATGAACCAGCCGTCTTCCATTTTCTCTCACAAATGACAAACATGATGGCAGATAATGCTGTTTGACATTGGTCAATTGCACAAGATATTTGCTTGAAATAATATTTATTGAACTTCTGTCTGTACATGTCTTTTGAATTCTTGATTCATGAGGAGTAGAGGAGAAACGCAATAAAAGTAAAAACCCTTCCTTTTCATCTTTTCTATTTTCATTGAAAATTAAAAATGTTGACAAAATGTGTAATATATTGAATAAAGCAATAAAACAACATGTATGTTGTAGTTTTGTATTATGAATATTGACCATTTTTGTCAAATTAATGTTGACATTTTACAGCAACTTTGAACAAGACAAATTATAGAACATAACGAGCATCAAGTTAAGTCAAAGGTTTTATTGATTTCTTTAAGAAGTTAACAATGATCTAGTCCTCACAATTACACTGCATAAACTAGTCAATAATTTAGATGTGGAAAAGGTCTAGAGTATGTAACATCAAATCCCGGCCCAAATGGATAAAGTAGTGTCGGAGTGATGATTTGATGCACAAGACTGGCAGTATAAAGATCTGAAACAGTGCCAGCCACTCCATGCCAGGAATCTAAAGGGACAGTAGCATATTTTTTTAGATCTCACGATAACAATAAATAAATGTTTCAAATTTTAAGACAATATGTTTTTGATTGAAGGAAGCAGTGTTAAACTGATGTACTATGATCGGATAAGCAATGCAAATTCATTTCACTTCCTGAAATTAGTTTATTTTTATTATCAAATTATCTTATTATGACAGGTCATCATAACTTCAGCATGAATCAGGGATTGAAATATAGCATAAGACAACAAACCAATGACTGAACATGTCAAGTATGGTATGCCCTTCTGTTTTGTCAGATGGCATTTACTAAGTGTTATGGTTGGATTTGGATTTAAACATTTAATAGCACTTTTAATAGGATACAAATATCACTCTGAAAGTTGGCCAACAAATAAAGAAACATTTAACAAATGCATGATTTAAAGTTCATTTGGAGCTACTTCCAATAAAACAATGTTATGGCTCCTGCATATTTAGTAAGCACAAAAAGACAATTCTGGTTAGAGTTATCTCCCTTCAGCGAGGAGAGATTTTTTGAATTTTTAATTAAGAAATAAATATCAAACATTCTTTTCCAATGGGATAACTTTTTTATTTGACAGCCAAAGGTATCAATTTTGTTTATAAAAAACTTCACAAATTCTACCTCCATATCAGGGAACATAATATCCTAGAAGCAAGAAATAACCCTGTAGTATTCACAGACTTTAATAAACCTCACATCTTTCATAAAGAAACCACAAATAAGAAGTCAAATATATTTAAATCTCAAAGATATCTGTACACATTTTATTCAGTCCAATTCACACTTGACAGTTGAACAAGTAGAAACATTCACAATGTATGTTACAGGCATGTAGACAGACAGACAGACAGACAGATGGCGGATCTGATGGTCTGACATGGAGTATATTTGTATATGCCACATGAAGATGTCAGGAGATCGACGATTCTACTGATTGCATCCCACTAAGACTTGGCTGCTGGAGAACTTGTCTTCACTCCTTGTCGCCGCTTCACGTCCCAGTTATACACTCGAGCCATATCTTGCATTGTTAAGGATTACACAGGCATGATTCTTCAAATTCAATTCAATCTCAGAAGCTTTAAACACGCCAGAAATTAATATAGTCGCAAGTGACGACAAAAGGATTCAGCGCATAAAGAGAACATTCAGTACAAACATAGTGATGTTAATGTTAGCAAGCTTCCCTGAAAGTTTCCTGAAGATTGGTGCATGCATTAAGCTACAGCAGCAAGTTTCATCTGACCTTATCTCCTTACCAAACTGATTTGCGCAAAGAAGTTGATAATGTGCAAAAACTATGCTTTTTTGTTAACGTTACTGCTTTATTTTGAAAAATTACCCCATGTTAAGTTTGGTCAAAAGCTTTCCAATTTTGATCGTTTATTGTGAATGAAAATGACTGTTCGTGATCGAATCGATGTTTTAACAGTTTCATCAAGTCCATAACTGGTGTTCCATTCCTGTAAAAATGGTGCAATTGTGAGTCTAACTTTTTGAGTTATTTGCCATTGAATATGGTCATAGAGCCAAGTCACCTGAATTTGCAAGATTGCTGAGAAAAAAGTACTAAAGTTTCAGTAAAGATTTGAACATTTTCTTTACCCAATGCCTCAGCTACATCATTTGTAAATTTCAGCTCTTAGATGCAAGTATCTTCAGAGAAGAAGATTCTCAAAGGCGCATGGGGTCCAGAAATTTCAAAAAGTCAAAAAAAGGAATATGGCGGCCAAACTTTGCATGCTATGAATTTGCCATGATTTAGTTTTTGCTTGCAATGCTATTGCACATTGTTTTAAATAGTTGCAAGTCTCAAAGTGCATTTTGAAAAAAAATCCCATGTTAATTTTTTGAACTTTGGACTGTGCCTTTAAAGCTCAATCCTATTAAGCCCAAAAGCTTCTTGTGGCCTCTTTTTATAAAGGTCTATCAGATTGGAAAGTTTGGCTGTAATAGCTTTAGCGGTTTTGGCTAAATCATGTCCAAAAGAATTGTGGAATAAATATAATAAAAAAACACACCAATTTCAACAAGAAAAGCATTTTAAAGCCGCTCAAAGTGTTCGATTCTTTTGCAAATTCATATTTCCACATGTATCTCTAATTGTTTCTCAACTCTCAAGGATTGCAAGTACAAGATATATTAAATTACTTTCTTAAGCATAGTTCATTACCTCTATCTTTGTCTGTCATGAAGCAAATCACAGAAGTTGACTCGCCTTTAAGACATTCTCTACTTATGGACTTGTAGCTGCTTGTTTTTCGCGTGTGCCATTGTAAAGGAGGGTTTTTTACTAATATGGAATAGAGTTTTCTAACCTTTCATGCAACATTTACGCATCTAATTTAGTACACGTGCGGTCATGAAGAATTGTACTGTCTTTTTGATTCTTAAACACCACTGTTCCCTTTAAATTTTGAGATTTGCAGAAACAATCGTTTTCCGTGTTAAAGGTTGCCAATTATTTCGGAATAACCACATGGTCACATGGTTCTAAATTTAACAGATGTGTTCATTGGTTTACGATATTGCCGAAATACAAAGAGGCTACGTATGATTGGTTGAAAGTTCCTTTGAAAATTCCAAGTGTAATATAGAGAGAAATTCCAGCTGTTAAGAAGGTTGGAGGTCCTTTGGGGCCTCCAACCAATAAGGATTCAGCAAAATTGCTGAATCCTTAACTAGGTTGTTGAAGCAAAATACAAATTATTTTATTAAACCTGACTTCAGAATTATTTTTTAAAAATCCTGGAAAAACAGTGTTTAGGAACAGCTTTGTAATAGTTCAGTTTAATTTACCAAGAACTTTGTCAATTGTCATGTATTAGTCATCCTAATTTCTTAAGCCTTCGCGATGATAACTACAATTCAGTTACAGTTAAGATCAGTCATTTTAAGCAACACTCACAATTAATATTTACAAGATGAGTGTTTTAAGAGGAATGCGAATGCGAAAATGATTTTGCAAGACGGGTGTTGAAATTTTTAAACTGGATAATAAACCACTAAAAGTCAAGGGCCATAACTCCAAAAGTGTTTATCAAATCATACCGATGAGCATCACTGACAAATATCCAAAGCATGTGTAAAGTTTCAGAAACATTGATCATATCCTTTTGGAGGAGTTGATTTAGCAGGACAGGAACCCTTTCTAGGGCGGACTGTGACATGAAAATATCCCCCTTTGGCTTTGCCGGCGAGGAATAAAAACACCATTAATCTGTATCTCCTGCTAAAATCTCTACAAACATCTGATCTGACAGCCTCTTTGAGAGAAAAGGATACTGACTTCTAAAGTGGTTGTTTGATCGCGAAGAAAGCTAAGGTCCTCCTCTACTTGTGATAAAGATTTCTTAGCAGCGCTAAGGTTCTTTTCTAGTAAAGCATCTGCATCATCCAGGTTATACTCTAGCATTACATTAGCCTGCAACAACAATAATCATTCCACATCAGATCATAGCGGAACATGTTGCTGTAACATAACAATAAACTTACATTCTTCTTTTCGTATTTGTTTAAATACCTTGTTGAAATCTAAAGCAAATCTACCGACTGATAACAATATAATAGTATTACTTTTGGTAAAATGTTGAAATACTATTGTAGTCATGGTGAAAAACATTAGAGAACACAAAACAATATCTTTGAACAAAACAGAATGTAATTAAAAACCCAGAAACATTCATTCTAATTAATTTATGTTTTAGTCCATTTGAGTTATGAGTATTTCAACATTTCAAAAAGAATAATTGTAAAAAGCTGATAAAACAATAGATTATTTTTGTATCAAAACATGGAATTTTTTTATACAAAAATAATCTACTGTTTAATCAGATTTTTACAATTATTCTTTTTGAAATGTTGAAATAATCATAACTCAAAGAGACTAAAACATAAGTTACTAGTTATAAACTAAGTTATCAACGAAAATAATGGTGTCTCAACAAACTACACCACAACCTACTCACCCCAAGCCATAGACACACTTTTTCTGTGGGTGGTATTTTTGCTTTGGCGTACACTTGATCTGACAGAAGAAAACTAGCTTCCAGTGGCTTTGTGGAATCCTTAACAGAGAAATATCTTAATGAGTCAAAATGGCAAAACAATAATGATCCTTTGAAAAATAACTTTGTAAATTAACAATAGCATAGGCTAAACAAATGTATGTAGAGACCCTAGAAAGAGAAGCTAACCAAGCCAAGCTGACGTATGACACGGTTATCAGCATTGCTGTTGCAATTGATATTCATTACTTTGTCTCATTTTGTTCATAATCAGATAATAATAAAACAAATTTCTGTGGTCCTAAAGGATATGTCGATTACACAAAAGCACACAAGATCCCTGATATGCCAACTCAACAATCAGCGTTTACTGCAAATATTGAATTAAAACTTCAACCCACCTTCTTCAGTTGCAGATGTTTTACAATGTTTAGAGTTGTTGAAATATCTGGAATTTGGGACTTTAACCTAAAAGCAGAAAATCATTTCTGATAATTCATGACAATAGGGTATACCGTGTAGCATAAGAAAACTTATTTATTTCACTTCAATTATTATGCTCCTTTCCAATTCAAGCATTTGCTTGTGCCAGCTGTGCAAAATTCCAAATTGCCAATTTTCCCTGGATCTAACTGATTTAAAACTGACATCTTAATCAACTTGAAACAATTTTGTTTCTCATTAATGTTATTAGGTTATAACAGAGGTCGTAATGATTCACTTGATACATTATGTTTTTCTATCTTTCATCTTAACATGTAAACCCAGTCATGAAAACATAAAATCTGTTCAGAGTGATTACACTTAATGATTGTATAAAAAAAGTCATTTGGGTAAGACTAGAAATAGCTCATAAAGGGTAATAACCTTGTTTTCTTTGTATTGAGATTGTATTCCATAAACTTGTATTTGCTGTGCATCTCGTCTAGTCGTTTAAGTACAACCTCCGCAGATTCATTGTTGTCAGGTCTCTTCATAAAGGCTTCAACATCCTCCTGAAATCACCAAAAATTCAATTTTTGATTATGTGTGACAGCGTAATGCAAAAATTATTGGTAACATTAAGGGGAAGTAGTTAAACTGCTGTACTTTGCATTCAGTTAGATGCAATGTGCGTATAGTGTAATTTCTTTTTAAACGGAATACCATATTTTTCATCAACTTTATTGATTTCTGTTTAGTTTTCTTTTTCTTTTCACATTTGTACACTTATGTATTGTGTTGTTATCTATGTTTCTTGTATTCATGCTTTTGAACCGAACTGAAAATGTACCAAATAGAGGGTTCTGTACCGCAAAACGTATTCAATCGAAGCTCAAGTGTACCGTATTCAACCGAAGCTAAAGTGTACCGTTCCACCCTAGTAACCAGCTACATATAAAAGCTCAACAAGTTACAACATATATGATTTGAGTTAATTATTTTCAATAACTAACTATCAATATTATCATTAATGTTAACCCCTTCCGAGAGATTGACGGACAGAAGGTTGCCTTGCCATAAGCTGCTCATTTGCCCTTTCAGCTTTTGTGAATTAAATCTTAAGAACTACAATTGTGGTTTCCATGGCAGCATTGGAGGCTTACTGTCTATGTTCATTTATGTCATGTGAATATATCATATTGCACAACTTACAACCCTTGAATGATACACCATTAACGAACTTGTAAGTAAGATTTTTTCCATCTCGGTACTGTTACGATGCTATGGAAGTTTGCCAATAAACATGCACGTGCTGATCATGCTCCAAGTTTTGATTTTGGGTCAGCTCAGTAATTATTGCCTGAAAACTCATTAGCGATCGATCGTCACAGTTAAAAATTGACAAATTATTATTGTGATACATTTCTACTGCCATTGAACTATGTTAAATGTACGACATACCACGAATTCAGCTTGCGGGATGCCTGTTTGAGTAGTCTCAGAATTTGATGCTTCTGTCGCCATGTTTCTTCCTGCACGGTGTGAGCTGAAAATGAGCCTCGTCAGATTATATCCATCATGTCGTGTGGGAAAGTTGTCTCCCTTAGAACATCTATACTTTATTTGTGTCCTGTTACTTTTATTTCCGACACTGATTAAATCTGTACTGACTGAGACCCTCTTGTAGTTCTAGCTAGTGGTGTAGGTGTTTTGTCGAATATATCTAGTATAACATAAATATGTGTCTTAATTCCCAGTGCACCAGAGGCGTCATTATGTCTCTTATTATTGATTTTGGTGCCCAAAAGTTATTTTGGTTTGTATGATATGAGAAGGCAGCTTTTGTTACCTGTGAAAATTAAGTATAAGAAATATCACATCTCCTAAAATAATTGTATACAATCATTACATTTTGATTAGTAACAAAGAGTTAAATATTCAATAGAAGGCTAAATCATGAGTGAAAATCAAATGAGTCACAGCGAATAAGCTAGCTAAATATTCATCAAATTCCTTGATTAGGTTCATTATACAGTATAGTTGAAATAGTCTATTGGGTCTTGAAACAACAGCTTGTTAAAATATCAAGAAGGGGGGACAGGATGGCGCAACAGATAATCGCATAATCATAAAACCATTTCATCATGAATGAAGTTGAATGACCTGATGACATCACCGAGATCACTGCACAAAAATGTTAATTGCTATTACACATAGACTACATTTTTACATATTACCGGGCCCGCATTGATCGTGTTATTTATCTATATTTACATATTGATCTTTTTATTCCTAGGAAATGTGTAGACTATCTTCTTGTAGCCTTCGAATCCGTGTTTACGATCTTTAGGAATAGTTTTCACTGGTATTACGTTGATAACGCATTTCAATTGATAATCTTGAATGCCCGGGAGAACTTTACTTTATGCTGAAAACAAACCAAAATCTTTGCCTTATATTTTCTTGTATCTAATATGTCAACACTAGTTGAATGAATGAATATGAAGCGTGGTATTAATCGTATAATGTTGATAATATTTGTGTCAGTAGAAAATTGGAAGCAAATTGGCAGATAATTTTTTTTTCAGCAACGTTTCATCTTTAAATAATCACATGAATTCCATATATTAAATAATACCATTTACGATTAAAAATGCCATGACTAATAAAACGACAATTTTGTTAAATCGATTTCTATTATAACAAACTCTGGATTTAACAAGACACGGCAATATTGACAGGTGCGCGCTTGAATTACACAGGGCGAAAATTGATGAGCACCGCTAAAATCGCATATTCTCGCGAGAACATAAAGAAATCATGGCGATGTTAGGAGTGAGTTTTCATCCTGATCAATGTCATTGTAACGGCGTATAGCCCTAATTACATATCTGATCATTATAGATTTTAAATCAATTATTTTAGTTATCATTTTTGATTGATTTGAAAAGCTTATCTACTAATTATAAGGACAGTAAAGGAATTAATCAACTCGCTGTTGTATCACCTGATTGGTTTACGGTTTAGAAAATTGTGAAATAGGATATGAATTTTATTGATACATTTAATACTTGTCAGCTCCTAAATGTTTGGTATTATGTAGATATTCAGTATGCCTTCTTGTTTCAGATTGGTAGAGTTTAGTTTAAATTTATATCTTCTTTTATTCCGAAAACAATAACATAAGCTACTTAGCCCGTTTGAAAATACATGTGTATATGTCCTGATAATAATAGATATGTTTGTCTTATGGCTATAAATTACGTAATTGAAACTGCATGCTTAATATGAACACCCTTTTCAGTCCTAAAAGATCATGTCAGATTTGTTTTATTTATAATATCAATTATGACAAACCTGTTTATGCCCTAAAATATGTCTCATTGCAAATTTTAATTATTTTCTAATTATTTCAATCACTTGTTGGCTTATAGTCACATTCAGACTATATTTGTATAAGTGGCATTAAATGTTGTTCCGTTTGTTATTAGACACAAAGGTTAAGATATTTTCTTTATTAATCAACAACAGTGCACTGATGTTATTGGTCAATTAAAGGACTAGAAATTTTGTATCTTTTTTTTCACTTTAATTTTCTATTACTTCATATGTGTACCACAAATAATGTTACTTGATATTCAAAAGCATTAAAAAATTGCTGAACATTCTGTTTTTGTACAATGTGAGTCATCATCCGACCACTAGTGATACATTGTTCAGCCAGTTCAGTACCTACTACCTACAGAGCTACAACAATAGTGCAGGCTTTCTTCCTTTGATAATATTGTTTTGCATTATTTTATATCACATCAAGTTGATTGAGGTATTGCTGTGCATTGTTTAGCTGCATCTATGGGAAGTCTTTAAGATCAGCTGTCATATCACACAGGATTCTCCCTCCACACAGAGTACTGAAGCCATTTCTTCCTTGCTAACTTCAAGCATTACTAAAATTATTTTGGCCAACTTAAAGTCATAGTTTCATTTTTGCAAGGCAAGTTGTAATAAATGCTGGACAAACAGTTCACCACTCACAGAAATCTTTCCCCTGACGTTTGCAACAATTTTCAGAACTCTGCAGGAATTCTAGTCCTCAATAATGAAGTTCAAACTAACCTACCCTACCCTAATATTATGTCTTTTGCGAGCGTTAGTCCTTACCACGTCATTATTCTAAGGCCGTGACGAAGAACACATAAAATTTCCCAGCTGAATATCCAATGAAAATAGCTAATAGCTTACGCTTTTTCAAATACAGAAATAACAAAAAGGTGGTAAACTCATTGAAGAATGCGTCTGTCATAAGTATCGGTGCTGCGATTACTAGATTTCCGGTGTTTCGTACTCGCGATGGAATTGCACCTGATTGGGTACCTCATCGGTCTGAAACGGCGTACGCTAATAAGCTGCTTCATCCAAAACTGTAAAACAGGCATAAAAATGAAAATCTTTGCAAATGCGACAGGAAATATTGGTGTTAGTGGTCAGATTTTGTTCGTGAAGAATAATAAGTTCAGTTTAGTTGTCTTACAAAAATGAGACTATGACTTTAACTGCACTCAAAATTAATTGTGCAATCATTGCCCTTGGTTAAAACTGAACATTCAGTTCATGCATGGAAGGCAAAATTCAGTCCTAGATGCAATACCATTTCTGTTTGTATAGAAATTAGAATTGTTCTTTTCACTACTAGAATTTTGGAAGAACTGATATATGGCTCAAATGCAACAGAGGTTAGGTGGAAAGACATAACTTGAGTAACCTATTTCGAACCACATTGAATTGACCTTGTGACATTTTTTCTTGCAGCAACAGGGGCAGTGTAAGTTTGAGGACAAATGGCCGAGCATGCGCCCCACGGTCCTCAAACTGCTCCGACAGGAAGCAGTCACTCGCGATGAGTGGCATGGACTCTTCTGGTGTGTAGCAAATCATAGTTAACTCTTATGGCTGAAACAAGTAGTGGCCAAGCTGCTCTAAACTGTAACTCATACGCTGAGTTTACTCCTGGTTATCGTTACACTAAAAAGTTCCCCATTAACAAATTTATAATTGTTATCTTGTCAGACCACCTTTGTGAAAGAAATTTTGTGTGTTCGTGAGAATAATATTGCTAATTAGAATACCCCATACCTCTAGCACAGCAGCTTTTGTTACTGTAACTGTATGGATGAAAATGGCTTGTATGTATGATAAGTGACGGCTATTTGTGATCGGAGTAATTTGTTAATATCAAAACTTGCATGAACTCATCTTCTCTTTTTGAAAGAAAGTATGTGTGATGATTATGGAGATCATTTCTCAAGTAAGTGCTGTATGTTTCAAGTTTTGAATTGCTGGACTGATCGCAAGGGTTGCAAACATTTGCATAAGGTAAATAAAAAAAGTATGACACATTCATGATTTGTTGGCGTGTAGGCAAGCCACTTGAGTAACGTCATGTTTAGTTGTTTCATGAAGTCACAGATAATTGAATTAGGCAATCTGCGCTGATACATTTTTTACTGGGCAAAAATTAAAGGTGTATAAGAAAAAAACTATACATGGAAAAGGTGACACTATTCATTCTTTTTCCAAATTCAATTTTATTTAAGTAGATGCTTAAGTGTTTATGTGTGTTCCAGGGCTGTACACTCGGTGTGTATGTAATATCACTAGGTATTACAGTGTTAATCCATGTTCCAGGGCTGTACACTCAGTGTGTATGTAATATCGCTAGGTGTTACAGTATGTATCCATGTTCGAGGGCTGTACACTCCGTGTGTATGTAATATCACTAGGTGTTACAGTGTTTATCCATGTTTCAGGGCTGTACACTCGGTGTGTACGTAATATCACTAGGTGTTACAGTGTTAATCCATGTTCATGGGCTGTACACTCAGCGTTTATGCAATATCACTAGATGTTACAGTCTGTATCCATGTTACAGGGCTGTTCACATACGGTGTGTATGTAATATCACTAGGTGTTACAGTCTGTATCCATGTTCCAGGGCTGTACACATACGGTGTGTATGTAATATCACTAGGTGTTACAGTATGTATCCATGTTCCAGGGCTGTACACTCGGTGTGTAGGTAATATCACGAGGTGTTGCAGTGTGTATCCATGTTCCAGGATTGTACACTCGGTGTGTATGTAATATCACAAGGTGTTACAGTGTGTATCCATGTTCCAGGGCTGTACACTCGGTGTGTATGTGGGATGAGAAGGATGGGCCGCCAAAAATATACCAGGCTCTGCAGGAGGATATTCTAGACTTCATCAAACAAGCACAAACTGTGAGTAGCCAGATATGAAGCAAATGTGCCTACATTTTAGCTATGTCACATGGTACAGCTTAGTTACAACTTGTACAGAAAGTAAACAATGTTTTATCTCTGTATTACTTACTTTCTTACAGAAGCAATTCAGAAGTGGGTAATATGACAACTTTAGAGCTATGTTCCACTTCTTTAGATATATATGTTTACTATAGATACTAATAGTTAAACCAGTGTATAAAATAAGGCCAACCAGACAGCATAACCAGGAAACTTTTGGTCTGGTAACCTTTTAAGATTTTTCTTCAATTTTGATATTAGACTGACAAAATTAACACATTTGGGCTGGCGATATTTCATGCATATTTCATGCACTCCTAACATCAATATCAAGCAAGATATTTAGTTTTACTGTAACTTCCTGCAGCGAGTACTCCAACATAAAGAGGACTCGGCCCTGCTGAGAGCCTACATCGCGGAGTGGGGCAAGTTCTTCACCCAGTGCAACTATCTCCCGAAGCCCTTCAACCAGCTGGAGGCCAACCTACTCGGCAAACTACACAGCAGCATGCCTAAGAAGGCTCAGGGAGGCGAGGAGAGTCTAGTCAGAAAGGTGCAAAATAATAAATACCTACTGAAGGAATTAATATTTTTTTCTTTGTCAAGTTACTGACGTCTGGCAGGTTTCTTCACTTTTGTAGTGCGTTTTTCAGTGTTTTTCCTTAAGGGGGTCCTTGCAAAATTTACCCTCCCTGTTTGTTTGGTGTCTCTTAAAATTTGAAAGAGTAGGATACTTCCACCATACTCAAAATATGCAAAATACTCCTTCTGTTGATCATCCATGAACAACTTGTATGGAAGTTAAGATAATGTTCTTGTTGATTTCTTTTTAAATGAAGCAATTCATTGACTTAGGAAATCAGCCTGTTGTGTTTTTAATTTCTTGTGATAAGATGATCATGTGGCCAACCTTGTGACGTCATTACTGCACTAACCTGATGTCACTGTGTTCAATGAAAACTACTGTGACATAGTCTGATCCAGTCATTGTGGCTTGAAATAAACGTTTTATTTTTCGATATTTTGATGCAAACAAGTTATATGATTGACTCGTTTTGTGTTTTTATACGCGTGAAAAAGCATGTGTTGGTAAAGTTTTGATTTCCATGTGTGCTTGAAGAAAACCACGAAGCTAATGTACTGAAACTGCAAGCCGACTCGGATCTTTATCATGTTAAGCCTGCGGTAGTTTAAATGTCAGTCAGTATTCGATATAGTCCTCAGCTTAGAATTAGTTCATAAAACTATAACAAGTAATGTGAAAGTGAAAATGAAGTACTTTCTTACCTTAGTTTCATTTACACATTAAATCTGGAAAGTGAGTGACCTCAGAGATTTTTTAACACTTGCTACTTTCTTACAATAGTTTTCATTCATACAATAAACACCACATAACTTCTTTGTGACAGTTGATGTTGGACAGTTGGAACCAGAGCATTTTCTCCAACATCAAACAGAGGCTGCAGGACAGCGCTATGAAGCTCGTACACGCCGAGAGGAACGGGGAAGCCTTCGACTCACAGCTGGTTATAGGAGTGAGAGAATCTTATGGTGAGACATTTTTAGCAAAGTTCTCTGAGTAATTAGCTGAAATATCTGCATCTGTGTTTTTAGTTATTAACAATGTAATGTGGTCATCTGTTGACCACTATTGTAAATTTGATGTCTTGAATTAAAACATACTTCTGTTTAGTTTTAGGAGTTAAGAATCAGTTGGGGAGATTTTGTGACCACTTACACTTATATCTGTGGAGTATTACAGGAATTAGAGAATCTTATAGCGAGACACTTATCTCTATTGAGTTTGTTACATTTATTGAGACACTGTCAGCAAAGTTCTATGATAAATATCTGTATTTTTAGTTCTTTGAATTGAGAAATATTATGAGGTGGCACTTTGTCCTCTGTTGATCAACCACTGTTGAGAATTAGATGTCAGAAATTGAGACTTATCTCTGTCTAGTTATTGGAATTAAGATTCATTTGGGAAGATGTTGTGACCGAACTATGTGAGGAGTTTATCAATTCCTGTAATACTCCACAGATATAATTGTAATCATGCAGGAAGACAAAAATTCTTTGAGGAATGACATTTATGCCTGTGGTATGGATTGTAGAGATGAAGAAGAACCCTCTAGGGCATGGTTCTGTACATTGCTCAGTTGACCGCTATCATTAATGTTCAAAACCTATTGAAACATCTAAATAATTAACCAAGGTTTTGAATTTTGTTTCTACAAAAACAGATTTCAGTCATCAATATCATTTTAATGTTATTTCTGTGTAGTTAACCTTAGCTCGGACACAGAAGACAAACTGAAAATCTACAGGGACAATTTTGAAAAGGCATACCTTGACGCTACCGAGTCTTTCTACAAAGTGAAGGCACCACGCTACCTGGAGGACAATGGCGTGCAGAACTACATGAGATACGCAGACTCCAAACTGAAGGAGGAAGAGTCAAGGGCACGCAGATATCTCGAGACGGGATACGGGTGTAGTTCTGTCGCTGCGGTAAGGGAGATAACTCCATCCACTTTATCTTACCTTGGGTTAGGTAAGGGTAGATAACTGCATGAGCAGGTTAGGGGTTAACCACAAACATGGAAAGCTGATACTTTAGTAGATACTTTATGACAGGACAGAGGTGCAATTCAGTTGCTATGTTAAGGGGAGATAACTCAAGTAAAGGCTTGAGGCAGGAGTTGCAGATACTAACTGAATACTTTTGAAATACAGAGTGAAGTTCCATTTGTGAAAAACAAAACTTAAGGGTTGGACTTTATGAACAAGTTTTCTTATGATATCTATGATTTCCAACCTTTCTTCTTTAAATAATTAAATCTTTATTTCATTTGTTTGCAGCTGACAGAATGTTGTGTCCGGGTTCTTGTGACAGACTTCAAGGAAACAATTTTACAGGAGTGTGCATTTATGATCAAGAACAATGAAACAGAAAGTAAGTTCATGTTCCAATGCTTTAACACCGGATTTTGCTTCTCTGGATGTTTGAATTTGAGGGAAAGTTTGCATCTGATTTCAATAAGATTGAGCACCTGGTAATCTGTTAGACTTGATAACAATATTTAACGACTTATGGTGCATGTTGTTCCCCTCCAGAGTTGCGGTTGATGTTCAGTCTGATGGACCGTGTGGCCGACGGGATCACGCCGATGCTGCACGACCTCGAGTCCCATATTGTAAGCCAGGGTCTAGCAGACATGATGGCTTCAGCAGAGACAATCACTTCAGTGAGTTTAATATATCTTGACTGGGAATTTGATAAATGTAACGCTCCTCATCCCCATCATTTGAATTAACTTTGAAATTTTGTCAACATTATTGTGGATTTGGGAAGTCCTTCCATGACAGAAATAGTGAGTGTTATTTCATCTAATAACTGTTATCTATCACCACTCAGGATTCCGAGAAGTATGTGGAGCAGCTGCTAGACCTGTTCAACAGATTCAGTACGCTGGCGCGGGAAGCCTTCAACGACGACCCTCGCTTCCTGACCTCCAGAGACAAGGTAGGAGATCATAGTTTCCTGACCTCCTTCTCTCTCCACAGCGCTTTCTCAAATCATTTCTTTCTACAGAACACTTGTACCAAATGAATCATTTTCTGGGTTAGAAATAAAGATTCCTGATTAGGTGCATGTAAAGTTAGTGCTCCACTGACCATTCTGTGTGTTTCCATTGCAATCAAGCAGACTGGAACTCTTTCTCCTGTGCCTCAGGACAGATTTCTTACGAGACAGATTTAATCCAAGATGTAGAAGATGTTTGTGTGGATAAACACAAGGAGGGTGTTGCAAAGTGTGTCTGCAAGGGTTATTTGAAAAAAACCCAGAGAAAAAGCACTTGTAACAGAGATAAGGTTGGAAGAATTGGCTGGTGTCAGCGCGGAGGGAATTGTAGCCAGTGGTGTAGTCTCATCTTTGGTTGAGTGAGATGAATCAAAGTTCATTATACTCTTCAGTTATTTCACGGACTCGAATCATGAGGTGTATAATTTCGGCACAGGTACTGTGGCATCCATAGGCTATTGATAGCTAAGAGAAGTAATTCTAAGATACCATCACTGTGCCGTAAGTTTCATAATGATTTATTCTGTGATACCCATGGTCTATTGGTGCCAGTCCTATTTCAAATGATGACTGGCGTTTTCTTTATTTCAGGCCTACAAGAGTGTAGTAAACGACACATCAGTATTTAGATTAGAAATTCCATTGAAAAACAAAGGGTAAGTACATATTTTAACTATCTGTATTATTACACATAACTTTTACTCTCTATTTGTCCTTATTTAAAAGTATCTGTGAGATTCAAATATTCAGTGGCAAATGAATTATGATAAAGTGAGGTGTAGAATAAGTTACACTGGCAAAAGCAGCGAATAAACAACGAAACAGTGTGATATAAAGTTGAGTGGCTGAATATTAAAGGCCTTTAGACTATAGTCGCATATTTCAAAATGTATTAGAAAATGAATAGATATAAGCTTGGATAGCATTGCTGGGATGAAGAGGAAGAATGGGGGGTGTGCATGTGCACATACATAAAATGGAATTCCAAAATGGTGAAAAGGCTAAGTCAAGTGTATTATGTCACTGTTATGAGAAATCTTTTTAAAATTATATTGTCAGTGACTGAAACAAAAAACCCAGCCCTAGTCTAATCGTATCTCATAGTTATCATTGGTAAAACAATGAATAAGGCAAACCATATATGTTGTCTCACTGTTTGAAGAAATTAGAATAAAGATTTTAGATTTTCCTCAATTTGATGTCATCTTTGACAGGGTTGGAACAAAAACGCAGCCAGAGTCCAAGTGCCCGGAGCTTCTGGCTAACTACTGTGATATGCTCCTGAGGAAAACACCTCTTAGCAAAAAACTAACCTCGGAAGAAGTCGAAAAGAAACTTAGGGATGTTGTGAGTAATATGTTACCAAATTTGATCGTCAATGTTGAAGTTTGGTTGATAAGAAATGAAGATTTTTGGGAAAAGAAGACATATTAATTGATGATCGTTATTATTATCTTTAATATGTTAGTAACCTTCTTTTCTCTGTTGCCCTTGACAGCTACTAGTGTTGAAGTATGTGATGAACAAGGACGTGTTTATGCGCTACCACAAAGCCCACCTGACACGTAGACTCATCCTTGACACGTCCGCTGATAACGAGAAGGAAGAAAACATGGTCGAGTGGCTCAGGGTAAGTTATAGCCTTGTTAAACTAATTTCTTCAACACAAAACATTTTTGATTATTAAAAGTTAAGTTTTTAGCGTAAGAGAAAACCAAACTTGCCGCCTAGTTTCCATATGGTCATTAGGAGAAAAAGTTTTTCACAAAGTCGCTTTCTGATAATGTTATTTATTGCTGTAAGAGTTCTTATGAATTGAAACCGTTCTTGAAACATTTCTTTGCATAATCAATTCTATACAAAAGCACTCCTCTCACTGCAGGAAGTTGGGATGCCGGCAGACTACGTGAACAAGTTGGCGCGAATGTTCCAGGATATTAAGGTCAGCGAAGATCTCAACACAGAGTTCAAGGACGCACACAGAAACAACAATGAAGGTCTTGCTGGTGGGTGCTCATGCTTTGTTGTTGACATATAAATGTTGATATGATAAGGCAGTTCTAATCTTTGAAGAGTATTTAGAACTGATATACATAAAGAAGACAAATTTTTCTGGACTTCACACCTTGTGAAATTCACGATGATTTGGTGTATATGCTTACTGCTTCCTCAATGTGTACTTAATATAGTATATATGTACCCCATCTCATATTCCCTACATCCCGCCTGATGAAAGAGTAAGCATATACTCCGAAAGGTTGTGAATCTCACGATAAAGAAGTTGATAAGTTGCCGAGTTACTTCCTGTACCAAGGTATCAATGAACACTCCTGAAAGTGTTATAAATACCCAATCCACTTTTCGTACTAAATTATTTCAATAAAGGATGGTTTCGCTATGTGTGAAAAAGGCATTTGAAAGCTTGAAAAAATTTTTTGACTTTGAGCATATGGTTATAACAAACTTGACAGTGATAATATAGATCAATTCAGAATAGATCTTGTCAAGATCTAATTCCCATTTCAAAGCTTGTGAAATATATTGATTCCTATTATTAAACACTAACTATAAATTGATCCTAACATGTGTAAGTGGAATTGATTACAATTGAGTTTTTTTGGGGTAAATATTCAATGTACTTAAGAGCAATAACGGTATTCAGCTTATCTCTTACTTAGTGTTGACAAGGTCCATTAATTAAATGGAATGAATCGATTTTCTCTTGTAGATGCAATAAATATAAAGATCCTGAACGCTGGTGCCTGGGCAAGGTCAAGTGATCGAGTCGCTGTATCACTGCCCATGGAGTTGGAGGACTATATTCCTCAGGTGGAGGAATTCTACAAACAGAAGCACAGCGGTCGCAAACTTCAGTGGCACCATCTCATGTCTAACGGCATTGTGAGTAGTTATCCTCGTCTGTCTGTCCGGCAGATTTACAGAGGCACCCTGAATAGGATAACTTTATTGATAGCATTTAAGAAATATTAGAATATCTTATATATGCTAACCTTTATATAGGTATCCTTAAATGGCTGAAAATGGCAGTCTCATTTTGTAAAGTTTAAGTAGGATAATAGATTTTTTTTAAAGCCAAAAGGAATGATTATCTATCTCAAATGTAACTGAAAAGAACTTGATACAAAATTTCTAAAGAATGAGCATTGACCCAACAGTCTTTTCATTTGTAGATCCCCAATATCTATTTGTTGCCTTTTCCTATCATGGTCTTATTGTATGTATTTCTCTTCTTTTTCCACAGATAACATTTTGTAATGATTTAGGAAGATATGATCTTGAAGTGACAACATTTCAAATGGGTGTTTTATTTGCCTGGAATCAGAGGCCGCGAGATAAAATATCTTATGAGAGTTTGAAACTGGCCACTGAACTCCCTGATGCTGAACTCAGAAGGACATTATGGGTGCGAACTCTACTTACTTGAGATAACGTTGCTGTAGTTATGAAAAAATATCATATTAAGTATATCTTATCTCTTATCTCATAACAATGGAATGCATAAGAAATAATTATCAATATGAGATAGAGTGAAGATTAAACAACAACAAACAAGTTTTGTCTTTCTTAGATTGTAGTTTATATATATATATATCTTTTCTTGGATTTTATTTCACCATAGTACCGGAAAAAAAATACTGGAAAGTCAAAATGGATTTCGTAATGACCAATTCCTTAAAAGGCAATATCATATATCATATTATTCTCACATTACTATCAATTTCAAATACTGCTCCATGTGTTAAGTACCAACATCACTCAATTATCTCTGTTCAGTCCCTGGTAGCGTTTCCGAAGATAAAGCGTCAGATTCTGATGTGCAGTCCGAACGTGAAGACTCCCAAGGACGTTGATGACAACACGCAGTTCTGGATCAACCAGGAGTTTGCTCTCATGTATGTTCATTGTAAACTTGTCAATCTTTATGTTTGTGGATTCAATTGTTTCTCTTTCCATCAATTACCAATTAACCCAAGAATACCCAAAGTCAACATCAATGTTACTCATACAGAGAAAACAGATTTTTTCTAGAAATAACTTTTGTGTGTAGTTAGAGTGCAAATTTGTGAAGCAACACAAGACCCAAGTCTTTAAAATACATATACATGTACATGATTAATTCCTGTTTGAGAAAATAAGTATGGACATATATGTGTATGCTTGATTTGAGTGAAAGGAAAAGTTAAGGATGGCAGGCATAGCAAGGTCCTTGGGATTTATGTCTATTGGGATATTGACACTTGCCTTGTGGGAAAGAAGATGTTTATAAAGAATGGCTGCAAATTAACGAGGCACTGTCTATCTTGACTTAAAACTAATGTTTATAAGGCCATATTGACTTCCAGTATAGATCACATCCTTCATCATTTTCAAAGTTGCTCTAAAGCTGAAATTATGTAAGGAGGTACCTTTTTAAAGGGGGATCAAGATTGGTACATTCCACCCTGAACCAATTTTCTATCTAGAGTGCCAGTGTTAAATAAAATGTACATCTGTCTTGATTTTCACCAAGTAGACATATAATTCTTCATTTGGCACACAGCTACTGCCACACCTGATAGCTTGTCCGTGGGTATTGACTTGCTCAGCAAGAATCTAAAGACGGAAGAGGATGTAGTGCCTGGGGATAATATTGAATTAGATATTTGGTTTATCCAATATTTTTGGTTCATGGTTTTAACTGGTTTAATGTGACATAGGAATTCTTTGAGAATATATTCAGATTTCTTTACTCTCCTGCAGCAAAAACGGCAAGGTTCAGAAGCGGGGCAAGATGAACCTGATTGGTCGGTTGCAACTCTCGACGGAGAAGACGAAGGAAGAGGACAATGAAGGCATAATGCAGCTCAGAATTTTACGTGTTCAGGTAGGTTCAAAACTTAGCAATTGATTTCACTTGTTCAGGCAGGTTCAAAACTTAGCAATTGATTTCACTTGTTCAGGTAGGTTCAAAACTTAGCAATTGATTTCACTTGTTCAGGTAGGTTTAAACCTTAGCAATTGATTTTACGTGTTCAGGTAGGTTCAAACCTTAGCAATTGATTTAATATGTTCAGGTAGGTTCAAACCTTAGAAAATGATTTTATGTGTTCAGGTAGGTTCAAACCTTAGCAATTGATTTTATGTGTTCAGGTAGGTTCAAACCTTAGCAATTGATTTCACATGTTCAGGTAGGTTCAAACCTTAGCAATTGATTTCACTTGTTCAGGTAGGTTCAAACTTAGTTTTAGAAGAGAATACTGACATTAAAAACAGAATGCTTGTTGCGAGCAACATGATATTTCAGTTACACTAGTACTTAGCACAGGGTGGATCATGATGTAGAAGTCTATTTTAAGTAACGATTAAGGCGCATTTGATTGGGTAATGGAAGACGGCTTGGCCACCAAAACGAGGTAATAAAAATATCGGGTTACGCCTCAGTTGGGTCCAAAATATATATTATAGAATTATCGGAACATATTCTGTGAATTATTGAGGAATGACTTGAGTTGTCTTTCTCAAAATCTGTTGACAATCAAAGTGTTTTCAGAGTGGCAGTAAAAAAAAATAATTTGCGAATGTCATACTTTTAATTTTGTATTGAAATATATCATGCCTAAGAAATTTTATAACCTTCAGCTAATTTTCAAGGTCACAGCAAAATAATTGACAAATTCAGAGCTGTTCAGATATTTATGCAAGATGTATGGAGGGATCTATTTAAAATTTTGATTTGTCATTAATTAATTTTCAGTTACAGGTTTGTTCATGCATGATATAATTCTAGTATTGTGATATTGCAATCTTCGGTGGTAGTAGTAGCGAAAAACACTTGTTAATGTTGATTATAACACTTGTTTCACACTTTGATTTCAGGAGGCAATAGTGAAAATAATGAAGATGAGGAAAAGAATTACAAATGCTGCCTTACAGACAGAACTGGTGGAAATTTTGAAAAACATGTTTCTGCCTTCTAAGAAACTGATAAAAGAACAGATCGAATGGCTCATAGAACACAAGTACATGAAGCGAGACGAGGAAAACATCAACATGTTCATCTACATGGCGTGAACAATAATTACCGGAAAATATGCAATTTTCAGGGATGTGAAAATTTCATAGAAGACTTGAGAACTCTCGCCAAATGGAGGAGTTTTAATCATTGTCTATTTATTGAATGCTTGCGTCTGAAAGAATCCTCAGATAGTTGCTCCAATAAGACGAAATAATATCAACGGAAATACAACATTTCGTCTATGAGAAAGACAAAATAATATCATATAAAATGACATTTAGTCTTTGAGAAGGCAAAATAATATCAACGTGATATGACATTAAGTCTTTGAGAAGGCAAAATAATATCAACAGAAATATAACATTTGTCTTGGAGAAAGTTTTAGCAATGCGGTTATCTTCAAAGTGACATTTTCTCAGACCATTCAAAGTGATAAGCTGTCTTCTGTTGTCGTCACTTTGCAATATTCAAGTCAGAAACAGAGTGCCTTGACACCGAATTGTGTTTCTAGACAACCAAATCGATAAACTGCAAGAAGATAGTGTAATCCATACAATCCTTGTGAACCTGCTGTCAAAGATTCTCTCCCAACAGAACTTACTCACGTCAGTTCTTCCTCAGAAGGCCCTATGGAGCCCTTTCTTGGTACATTTCTGACTGGTTGCAATTGAAGCTAGCTGTGAAACCAGCAACGTTGATTCCACCGGAGTACCATGTGTTACAGGAACCCTTGAGAAGACTGGAGTTCATTCACCTGGTAGGTGCACACACAAGACAGACAATCCAAGATTCAAGACAATATTTGATTGGATAGATATATGGACGATATCCACGGCAGGTTTTAATCTGAAACATATGGTGTCCTTGTAACAGTGTCATTGTTAGAAGGCATGTTTGAGTAATCTCCGTAGGAAGAGGATTGTTGTCAAAATGAAATTAATATTGCTTCCTCGACCTGTAAATGTTTTGGTCTGGACAAACACAAACAAATTATCATCTCTTAAAATCTGACAGAATGAGGTCTTTGTATTTCATCAAAACGACAAAATAGCTGAGGTCTTGTGGATAATGCTGCCAATTATCAGTCCAAGTGATGTTTCAATGACAAAAACATTTCTTCTTGAGAAAACTTATGCAACATAAACATAAAGTTTAGAAAAATGTTATGACATCAGATCTGGAGTTCCTATCTTAAAATGTTCATCATTTTTTCATGAGTTATGGCAATCTGCATTCAAAGTTTTTTTTGGTTGCCCATTCTATGCCCTGCATTCCCTTGTGACGTGACAGAATGTGCCACACTTCCCTACAAAGATTTAATGGGATTGTTAACTTTTGTATCTTTCAACACTACGCACTTCCATCATGAGTCTAAGTGATTTTACAAAATACAAGTAGAATATTCAGAAAGTCTTAGAAATAAGTCAAGAATGGTTTAATTTTTTTCATAATTACACACTGATGAAATATCAAGTATAAAAACTCTTAATATCCCTAACTAATATCCAGTGTTTTAGAGGAATTGGTTTTCAGCTAAGCACACAGTTGGATTTTACTAATTGAACTGATTGAATTAGACATCATCTTAATGTATTTACAACTTGTAAATGTACAAACAATTGATTATGATAAACATAAGTCTATTTCAGTGTATTTCATTTCATTAAAATTTTTCAAATTATCTATATGAAATTGTTTAAACGATGTTTTGCCAAAGATCACCCTTTTTATCCTTTTCACTTTAGCTACGCAATCGGTTTGATGATTTTTTTTATGCAAGACATTTTCTTAACCATGCATAACAAGATCTCTTTGTTTGCTTATTCACAAAGGTTGACCTTTAATCATCACCAATTTGTCTAAATATTTATTGACGTGAACTTAAAACAACTTATGGTATGAAGTTCGATTTATAGCATTTCGATAATAGTATTCAAGTGATGATAATTCTGTAGGGTATAAATTTGTGTGTACACTTTGACAACTTAGGTCATGTCTTTCTTCTATCTCTCCACGCAGGTATGAACATTGAATGTATCATCTGTGCTATCTGTGTTGTTTTCACAGGTAATACATTTGACTTAAATAACAGAAACAACTATTTCTGATAATGTAGAGTTTTAAGATTACAATATTTAATCAGAACTCATTTTCAAAGCTGCGTCTGGCTATAGATACAATAAACGCCATTGTCACTCTATTCGGTGTCAATGAATTTTATTTCATCTCTCATGATATTGATTATAAAATGATGCTGCCCTCATTCTGACAGCAGCTTCACAAGAGTCGATTCTCTGATGGGAATAGTTTGAATCAGTCTATCTTATAAATGACAAAACCTATAAAACATTTACTTGATGAAAAATTTAATCTTTTCCCTTCTTTACAATCTCCATGTTACTTTCGTCTGCGGAGGATGAAAGGTGTATCTGTTTTGCTGCCTCACTTAATGAGAGGTATCTGTGAAGGGAAATTTGAGTCATCTATTTCTCTAACATTAGCCACGGCATTTTTATTCATTACTTTTTTTATAAAAACAATAATGATAGGTTTGTGAAACAAGAAAGAATTTAAAGTTGCTAAGATGATATTGACTTTGTTAAGTGTAAGGTATCACTGCATTTCTTAGATCTTTGTATTTCTACAAAGCAAAAACGGATATGAGGGCGTTATATGTATTAATTTGCATACACAGTCACTTGTGTCACAAGTGATTGATACTATGGATTTAAAATGGCATTTTAATTATAATTGTCAGGAAAATTTAATTTTACAAGAATATGATTTTGATTGGTTGGAAATATACATGGTAACGCTGCAGTCAAACCTTGCTAATATGAATAAGGACTGAAATTCTATTTTTCCTATCTATTTATTACGTTGATGTACTACCACAGTTGGTGGATATACCTGCAATGTGCGAATGAAACTGTCAAGAATATGTTGTTGTGTATTAATTGTGTGAATAATGGGGATATAACCCAAAATGTGTAAATATGCTTTTTTAAAGCAGAAAAATAAAAACTGTATAGTATAAGAAGTGTTTTTTTTTTATGATTACTTAAAGTTGAATTACCAGAACTGAGATTGAAAACTTCATTAGATCAAATAAAACACTCTAGATTTCCGTCCTTTTAAGCTCATCAGAGCTTACAAAGCCAAGTGGACTCGAGACCTGTTGTACAAGTAGAACCACCGTCCATGAACTTCACTTTCCTCTTCTACAGAACTGTTGCACACCCATGTGTGAAATTTCCTCATCTTCAACATAGGGGATCCAAGTTTGTTGATTTGGGACCGACTTTCCTTATAAACGTGGCAGGCTTTAACCCGAATACAGACTTCTCCTCAGAGACAAAGGAAGTCCAAATTAAATTTGCATTAAGTAGATATCTATATCTGCATTTCTTGTTAATTTCAGATAGAGCCATTGCCTCAATCCGTGACATGCTCCCTTACTACATGATATGCTCACTACACGCTACCATCTTAATATTCTGGTGTAATTAAGTTGCTTAAAGTTCAGAATTCCGCTGGAAGGTGGATCCGCAAAGCCTCTAAGCACACCCCGGTTATACTATTGCTGATGAAGATACATTAGCTACCCATACCTCAGAGAATAGAGGACAAAATACTCAGTATTCTAAATGTCTTCACGACAAAGAGCCTCTCTACATGAAAGGATCTTCTCACTCGTGTCCCAACATGAGCTGAATGTCCCCAGGTTAGATTGAGACATATGGACACAGGCATTTCTCCTACATAGCCTGTCCTCCAATGTTCTTTAATACTTCACATTCACTATCAGTGAAATCCTTCCAATCTCGACTGAAAACTGTCCTCTTTAAGACAGCCTATAAGTTTTAACTTAGCAGTCATCAGCCTCTATTCATGTGTCTAGCGCCAAAAGAAATCGCTCCGAGACAGAGTGAGAGGTTGAAATCCTATACCATAAATGAACCCCTCCTGTCCAAAAGGAGAGGTATTACAGATTGAATGCTATCAATGTATTTTTCTCCAGTCACCTCTTCCCTATTTTCTAGATGGTGGGATAGCGCAGTGGTTAGTAGGTTTGGGTGCAATGCTACACTGAATTTCAGCGCATTACCACCCATGATTCGCTAGTTCCAGCCAATCCTTCAGGTTTCACCGCAATGCATAGCAACAATGGTGTTGCAGGCTTTCACCCTGCAATAATACAAGCGACCGCCATGAAAGTGAAATACTCTTGAAAGCACCTATTAGATATCACTCCATGAAAAATAATTCTTACTTTTTCGAATAAACGTAAAATCACTGGAATGATGAAATATTATGTAGACAACACTAGACATGCATTGAGAAGCAGATAATAATTGCATGTTTGATTAAGATTCAAAGCAAATCTTAAAGTTTTATGCTTTTTCATGTCTTGCACATCGGATGATACATCATGCAAAAACTGTTGAGCAACAGAGCCAATGGCAGTAATTTAAATGTAAATGTTTCACGTCACAACACAAATTCAGTATCATAATGGTTTATTACAAAATGTATATGATGAGCATGAATGATGAAATTGACAATGATTAACAAATGGTAGCGAGGAGATAAAAACAAGTTCCGTTCATATACAAGACACCTGTTCCGATTCAACACACAGGAAGAAAAGCTGAACGTGTATTTGCTCCTGAAAGTATCTCTCTCCATGGAGGATTCAGTTTGTATCAGAGAACACAACACTAGGCTTTCTAGTTGCAGCTTCAAGCCCTTGTTGAATGGTGAAGACCGTGAAGGCAGTTTTGGGGCATTCTTTCACTCAGTCATGATTAATTCATCCAGAGCCCAATCTTCAAAACTTCCGTCTGGCAGATACCGACGAATAATGAACGGGACTTTCCTGGCCCTAGGAAAAAGAATCAATAAAATAGTTGCATGTGCTACAATGTCAAATTATTTACATAAAAAATGTCAGAAATCTGTTTGTGATCTTTTATTAGGATGAGTACAAGTTAATGTAACAATTTTGCCAGATTAAAGAGCCACTCCGTGAGTTTTTGGAGTCATATATGCCAAACTGTATCAATGGTGTCATTTGATCGCAAAGTATCGACTGTTACCAAAAGACACATTTTAAAGCTTATTGTTTTTTTTACAGTGACAAAACGAAGGTAGAATGTCCCAATTATGATAGTCAAACATAATTTAGAGACTTATCTAAAACAGCAAGAAGGGGGGCAGTTAGGAGTTGATAGTGTTTATTAGGTTTTATAACTAGTATCCATGTATATTGGACTTGATATCTACACCTCTGTGCATGTATAAGGCTGTTTTAAGATTTTGATGGCAAACCAGTATTTGTCATAGTTATATGTCTTTAGGACATGAAAAGTTAAGATGTTTTGATTTTATATCACCACATATAACATTTAGGTTCTGACAAAGGTAAATAATATGTTATGAAAATCACGGAGTGGCTCTTTAATGAATACAACAAATTATATTGTATACATCACATTATAGTATGTTTCACTAAATCTTTCAGGCAAAACATCAAGAAACCTATTAATCTAAAAATAAATTGCAACTCACTTGAGTTCCTTCATGGCAATAATGAGAGGGTCTGTTTCTCCCTCCAGTTCAACCATCACAGGGGCACACATCCTGTAACATGTTTACATCACTTACTCATTCATTACAATTCATTTTATATTTTGTATTCATCATTTTTCAATCACTCTGACAAATTGTTATAACATTTATTCCTCAAAAGATGAACAATTACATATTAAAATATATTTCATAATCAATGGTTAAACAATAATTGTTAACTTGAATTAAGTAACAAATATTTTCAAGTATTGACACTGAACTAAAATATTTTTATGGTATGAGGGCAATTTCTTTTTTATTTCATGCCTACTACCTTGTATTAGTTAAGATAAGATTACCAAGTATGTTTACATACGCTATTTGAAGAGCCCTTGTGCCTAAAATACGAGCTCTCTCATATTTGGTCATATAACGAGACGTGATCCTCTTCTGTGGCTCCACCTGGCGGGGAGTGTCGCTTGGGAGAACTTCCATCTGTTCCTGTCCACCCTGGAATATCATAACAAATAACATAATAATGTGTGTGAGGATAAATTCATCAATTTCAACAAAGTAGTTACATTCACTATACATGATTTGTTCAGTTTCCTCTCAGATGTTACATTACAATGTCAAAAGAAGCTTGATCCTTTCAATGCAGTTTTTATCCCATCCTACTCCATCAGCCTATTTACATCCACAGAGTTTTTACAAAGTAAAAATACCCGGATATCTAAGGAAAATGACTTATGCTCGTTATGAATGGGATTGTTTGGCTTGATCAACCTGACAGAAATCAGGGTATTGTAGATGATATGCAGATATGAATACTTTGATGTTACAAGTTGTTATTCCTAAATGAAATATTTTCATTCTTCCCTTTTCAAAGAGACCTTATAGTATTTCACTTGTTCATTTTACTTTTAAGACGTACCTCAACATTTTCTGGTTCATCCAATGGTTCATCATCGTCCAGATCATTTCCTTCATCAAAGCTGTATAAAAGAAACTATACAATACACCAAGTACAATCGTTGGCTTTCAAACAATTTCAAACACGTGTGTTTACAATGCGATTTCATTTCCTTCATTGTTTTCATTTATGAAACAACCACATATTTAAAGAACCGAGGACATAACTACAAAATATAATAACATCATAGTTTGGTAGTAGTATAAGATAATATATCTACGACAACTGAAATATATTACGACCCAAATTCTTGAAAAAACTCAAAATATATCTTACTCATCTCCATCGAAATCGCCGTCGTCCGCCATTTTGGATTATAGTGACTTAGAGACACCTGGCGAGAGAGTTACCTCCCCTTATAATTGTAGACTTACTTCTTTCCTGTCAAGATGTATATTCTGAGACTGACCTTTTCATTCAAATTTCCTTGAGTGGAAATGTTTTAGCTATTTACAGTGACGGAACCAGGAATTTTGAAAGGGATAATCATTTATTTAAAATGGTGGTTCACCGTCGGGGGCCACCGATTTTACAGTCGATTTTTTACTTCAATCCAGGATTAGTGGAAGCCAAATATAAATAAAAGTATGGATCCTGTATTTATGAGGATTATAATTCATATAACTTGAGATCATATAGCTCTTATTAGTGTCCAATGGGCACGCCCTGAAAACCTACATCTTGTCTTCTTCTCAAGAATGAAAAGGCCAATAAAGCTGAATTTACTGTACGGACTCCTATATTCTATGAATTGTAGATTCTCTGACCCCAAATAAGGGTCACGAGGGCAACGCCCTACTCAAATAAATTCCTCTTCGACCTTCTCCAGAACGAAGAAGTCCAAGAAAGATGAAATTTTGTGTGTAGACATTCCTTGTCTAATCAGCAGTTAGATCCCAAAATTATCTATGTTTGGTTTCTTGTCCAGAAGCCAAAGACCAAGAAAGCTGAAATGTTTTGTAAAGAGTCCTTGACTAACAATAATCATAATTTATAGATGCGTGACTCATGTGACCATTGTAGTGGCGTCATTTTATTGGTTTAACCGTGGATTATTTTTTAGAAAACACTGCTCATTGGCTGTCCCGATCCAGGAGCAGTGTTAATATCGTGATGTTTAGCTCATCTGGCCTGAAACGCCCGATGGGCTCATGGCATTCGAAGTTCGGCCGCCCATCAATCCGTCTGTCTGTTACCTTTTCACTTTTCGTCATCTTCTCCAGAACCTTGGCTCAGGATATCTGAAATCTTGTGGAGAACTCATGGATTAATGAGATAATCTATAGATTTGGTGACCCTATAAAGGGCCATAGGGACCACGCCCTAAAACCCATTTTCATCTTCTAAAACAACAAAAATTCGGATTCTAATTAACAGATTTGCCGACCCTGTGAGCTCTAATAGGGGCCACAGAGGCCACACCCTAAAAGCCTTTTTTTGTCTCTGTATTTTCGAACAGAAAAGGCCCAGAAAAGTCAATTCTTGTGTACAGACCCCTCAGTTCATGAGGATATTAATGAGGGCATTTGGTGGTCCTGTGACATCAATATGATGGCCTTGTGATAATTTATAGAATAAATCATAGATAGGCTGATGGGCTACAGAGCCAACGGCACTATATTTTTTTGATAATAGAAAGTAAGATATGTTTGCATAAAGAGTCATATATGCCAAACTTAATCAATGGTGTCATTTGATCGCGAAGTATCGACTGTTACCAAAAAGGCACATTTTAAAGCTTATTGTTTTTTTTACATTACAATATGAAGGTAGAACGTCGCAATTATGATCGAAAACCGGACAGTGGCGCGCGTCAAATAGTCAAACGTAATTTTGGAGACTTATCTTAAACAGCCAGGAGGGCAGTTAGGAGTTGTTAGTATTTGTTGGGTTACATAACTAGTATCCATGTATATTGGACGTGATATCTATACACCTCTGTGCATTTATAAGACTATTTTTAGATTTTCATGGAAAACCAGTATTTGTCATATAAATTTATAAACTCTTCAAAAAAAGAAACTTGACATTCATGCGAAATTGATTTTTTCGAAACGGGTCAATTTTTTTCAGGATTCATACCTGTCATTTAAATAAAGGCTTGCTCAAAAGTGTAAATTTACCAAAAACAATGGCCCAAAACGTTTACGTTGTGTTCAGGGACGAAAACGAGCGATTCGTCCAAATGCATTTTCTGCCAAAGCACGTGCAGCATGGGATCAGGTTTACATGCAGACACGTCTGCTTTAGGGGTATAAAAAGCCATATCAGCCGCTGTTCATTCAGACTACACAACATCGGTACAGCGACCTGAAGAATGCCAAGACTGAACAGAGCGCAAAGCAACAACGCTATTGGCAGACTGCAAGCAGGAGCGACGCAGCGAGATGTTGTAAACACACTTTTTGCTCTCCATTGTGGACCCGTTTCAACACCCGAAACAACGTTGATGACAGGCCAAGGTCAGGCAGACCAAGGGTGACTACTCGGGCCCAAGATCGGTACATCCGACTGCTCCACTTTTGGGAACGCACCAGGACAGCAACGTCAACAACAACGCAGATACCAGGCCTGCGTCGAATTTCCGACCAAACGGTACGCAACAGGCTGAGAGAGGCTGGACTTTTTCCACGACGACCGGTTCGACGTCCCGTTTTAACGCAACGTCATCTGGCGGAACGTCTCCAGTGGTGTAAACAGAGGATGAGATGGGCACGTGCAAGGTAGAGAACCGTTCTCTTCACTGATGAGTCCCGTTTTCTGCTTCGACGAAGTGATGGGCGAGCACGTGTATACCGACGTCGTGGAGAACGTTATGCTGCCAACTGTGTTCAGGAGGTTGTCCCATTTGGAGGTGGGAGTGTCATGGTGTGGGCCGGAATTCGTCACGGTGTTAGGACACCCCTTGTGCATGTTGTGGGTAACCTCACAGGAGTACGGTATAGGGACTTGATCCTACAGCCTTACGTTATTCCTCACGTCAACGTCCATGGTGGTCTCTTTCAGCAGGACAATGCTCGACCACATGTTGCACGTTTTTGTCAAGACTTTTTACAGCGCAACAATGTCCAGACATTGCCATGGCCAGCCAGGTCACCAGATTTGTCACCAATTGGGCATCTCTGGGACGAACTGGATCGACGCGTGCGCAGTAGGAATCCACCAACCCAAACACTTCCAGGATTTCTTGCAGCACTTCAGCACGAATGGCAGAACATTCCACAGGCTGTGACAACTTGATTGCATCCATGGGTCGTCGGTGCCAAGCAATAATCAATGCCAACGGTGGCCATACCCGATACTGACATTTGTGCACCCCTGTGGTGTTGAAACACTTGTGCACCTGTGCATTTCAAGATCATGCTTATTCTGAATAAAATTTACTGAACAGAGATCTTCAAACATCGTTTTAGTTTTCATTTCAATGTTTAACTTGAATCTGTGGTCTTTATATTGAACTTTGAAAGTCAGTGTCAAGTTTCTTTTTTTGAAGAGTTTATGTCTGTTGGACATGAAAAGTTCAGATGTTTTGATTTCATATCACCACATATGACATGTAGGTTCGTTTCATAGGTAAATAATAGGTTATGAAAATCACGGAGTGGCTCTATAAGTTATTATAACTTCTTTATGTGTGTGAGTTAAGAATCGATTATACAACTCTCAGAATGTACAACCACCGCTCTAATCCACAGGGTTACGGAGGGATGTTCGGAATTAATAGCTAATTTGTCAGTTCGAAACCAACCTGGTACCCGGGCCCCGTTCCACTTGCGCTCACTGTACTGTGTTTTTCATATGACGGATAATTCGTGGAGAAAAATTGATGGCATTATATTAGCACATTGAATGCGGGATATCCATGGCCTGTCAATCACATAGCGGTGCATTAATGAATGGCAATGCTCGTACATGTACGAATCCATTTCAAGCGTGTCTAAAGGTTGAACACAATATCCGATGAGTGACCACCGAAAATTTCATTATTTTTAGTAAAGTATGGGGAATAATTAAAAAATGTAAACATATGACAGTTTCTGGTATCCTGAAGTCGTGAATGAAGAAAGCATTCTGAATCTGTTTTCTCCATTCTCAAGAACGTATTAAACTCACATTTTGATGATCGTCCAAGTAACATCAACGGGCTTATCTTTATGTACCCTCTCTCTGTCTGGTAAACGTTGTGCACCTCTTTTACTGGTCTACATTTTATAGACCAACTCTTTTGCTTATTCTTTGTTGTCCGATCATTATCACACCGTACGAGCGGTGAACGGCAGGCAATATTTAATAACTGAAAGTGAACTATTTGATGCGCGAGAGGTCGGAACGTTTTGTGTTTTAAGTGTAGGAAAATTGTAAATATCTATATATTTATAAGTCACACTTCCACCAAAGTCCATGCTGTAAAATAAAAGTCCTTTATGCGTATTATCGCCAAATTTTTTTCTATTCTGTCTACAGACTAGCCTATAGGCCTGAAAAACAATGTCTTGCCGCGACAAACTGTCCGTCAAAATATTTGAATTTTACGAACTTTTAGGTATCTTTGATAAATAAAGAAAAATCTAAACCCACCAACATTAAGAGTATTTATCAAACTATCTTCATGCCAAATTTGATGGCTTTTCGTAGCTGTCATGTTTGAAACCACAACACCATCAAATTCTTAGTGAACGATTTTATAACATCTTGGTGAACTATTTAATGTCAAAGTGTTAAATGTGTAGTGTACGCTTTAATGTCACCGTTCAATACGTTTTCTAGTCAGAACGGGCGCTGTATCGTCCATGATTAGTGTATTTACATCATGTATATGACAATCGGGTAAATCCTGATCACCTTGATTCTTTTTACTCATTTTTGTTTACCGCATAGTGATTATATTTCTTACCTATGGGCCTTCCATATCCAAAAGTTTTAACTTGAATAAAAAAGTGCCATTCCTTCGAATTCTTAACTATTGTTTTATCATAGTTATATTAATCGTAAACTATTTGCAGATGGAGATACTTTAGACGTGAGTGGAATTATTTTGGACGGGTCATTGCATGAGACAAGTGCTATTCCCCTGTCAAGAATCTACTCCTGTTAAAAACTGCTCCTTGAAAAAGACTTCCTTTGTAGTAATTTCGGCCAGCAATATGCGTCTCAAAATGGTTTAAGGAGCCACATCCGGTTTGTACATGAGAAACATGCAACCTATCGCACATTACATTGGCGACATGAACACTCATTCTAAATTGAAGTCATATAAAGGTTGAGAATGTAAGACCAAGTTTTGTTAAGACGGGGCACTTAAAACCCAGGTTTGGTTTCCTACTCTTTCTGTACGATATCAAGAGAGTCAACAATAATTTCTGGTTTTATCTCATTTGCAAGGATGTCTTCGCTTGTACTGTCGAGAGTTGTCAGGGAACACCGAGTATGTTGTTTGCGTCAAATATGTCACACTTAAGTGTCTTTTATATATATATTATTGTAAATTAATGTCTGTCTCTGAAAATCACCATCTTATTACTGATTAGTTCAGTAAGGAGACAATAAACAGGTTCAAGTGGTCGTTTATGATCGAAAACCGGACAATGGCGCGCTAATGACTCAATCGAAGAAATTTGGCATGGGAAATGCCGCTAACTAAAACATTTTCACAGTGTCACTGCAACGAATTTGACATGTACATACTGAGCTGTAAAACGCCACACCACCAATGAAAAGAAGAAAAGCTATATTCTCAAGCGGAAAGGTCAGACATAGCATGTTTCTGTAACTGACAGAACTGCTGGAAGCATGTCACCTAATTATAATTATAAGTTAATTTTTGTTGCCTTTTTTGTTGTCATCCATCAATTCATTATCTTTATTTTCTCTGTTTGATGGTCATGACTCTGGTTCCCCGGAGACAAAAATATCTTTATCACTATCTTTTGGGACATATTTATGATCTTTTTCTACTTGTGTAAGTGTGCCTTTTTTGTCACATTAACGATTTTTAATGATAAACTTCTTATCTATATGACTATCAATGCACTGATATATATCACCCCACAAAAGTTTTCCAAATGTTTCTAACAATAGCAACACTGTAGGTGGCATTTCTATCGTTTAGACAGCGCATCTGAAGTGTAAAAACCTGGAAATAAGCTAGAATGCTACAAAATAAAATAAGATGACGAGTTAACGTTGACAACAAATCGTTCACTACCAGAAAATGAAATCGTTCACCAAGTTAATAGTGCCTGTGTTATGAAATTGTTCACTAAGAGTTTGTTGGTGGTGTTGTTTCAAACATGACAGCTCGAAAACGGCATAACGAAGAGCCTTCAAATTTGGCATGAAGTTAGTTTGATATTGGTGTGTTTAGATTTTTCTTTATTTATCAAAGATACCTAAAAGTTCGTAAAATTCAAATATTTTGACGGACAAGTTGTCGCGGCAAGACATTGTTTTTCAGGCCTATAGGCTAGTCTGTGGACGGAATAGAAAGAAATTTGGCGATAATACGCATAAAGGCCTTCTATTTTACAGCATGGATTTTGGTGGAAGTTTGGCTTATGAATATATAGATATTTACAGTTTTCCTACACTTAAAACACAAAACGTTCTGACCTCTCGCGCATCAAATAGTTCACTTTCAGTTATCAAATATTGCCTGCCGTTCACCGCTCCTACGGTGTGATTGTTTCTAATATAATTATTCTAAAGTTTTTGACCAATTCTGTCTAACCATAGAGCAACGGCTCGGCCTAAAAATATTGATTAATATTTGGTCTTTCGAACGATTGAGGAAAGTGCTTGCAGTTAGTAACATAAATTGTGTTCTACCGTGACTTGAACGATCAATCGGCTACAAATGCGAGATTTTTCTTTTTAACAAATAAACAATTTTGTTAAATTTTCATGCATTTTCTCACCATAACAGTACCGCAGCTAAAATGTCAAGTCCATTGTTTGATTAAGAAAGTATTACAGTTCATCAAGTCGGAAATGTAAGTAGCAGTACCATATAAACAGTTGCGAATCGTGTAGACCTGCTGTTCTTCAGATTCCGATTTAAAGAGCCTTACCTATCGGCTATGGTCCGCCATTTTGTTTTTAGAGATAATGACATGAAAAATGCGCTGCACTAATTTTACAACATTAATTGAATAACCATATAAATGGATAGAATATCCACACATTCACAAATGATTTATTAGTTGACTACTCTTCAATGCCTTGTAATGCTAGGCTTTTCACACTTGCAGCAGATGAATGGCTTCACTTCTCATTCTTGTTTTATTTTACCGAGTGTGCACTCTTATTCATCTAGTCTTAATCTTTAATCAACTAGAACATGTTCAACTGGGTCATTTTATATTGTAAGTTGTATAAGTTGTATTAACCGCAATTTCCTTCCACAAAAAATACCCCAAAAGGACTGTCCTTCAGTGATTAGTGATCCAGGATCAGACGTCGGTACATCACTGACCCTAAAACCAAACCGTGCAAGCATGCCAATTTCCCATCCCCGAAAAAGGTTCAAGCAAGGTGCATCTGCTGGAAAGGTTATGGCCTCGGCTTTTTGGGATAGCCACGGTATCATCATGATAGATTACTTACAGAGGAGCCAAACTATCAACGGGGTATATTATGCTAATGAATGAGGCAATAAAGGGCAGCCATTAATGCAAAGCGTCGAGGGAATCTCAGTGCAGGAGTGCTGCACCTTTAGAACAATACTCCCGTCCACACAGCACATGTTGCTGTCACTTCCTCGACAGAATGTGGCTTTGAAATTCTTCCACATCCACTCTACTCCCTAGATTTGGCACCATCTGACTTCTTCCTCTTACCCAAGAACCATATACGTTGACATGTTTTTGCTGTTTTTGTTAACAGTTTGTTGCTGCCGTAGAGAGATTTCTGACACCCAGGATGCAGAGTTCTACAAAAATGGTATAATGAAGCTGGAACTTTGCTGGTCCAAATATATTTATGTTGTTTTCTATGTCATTCTACAAACTGTTTGCTTTAATCCACGTATTTTTAAACCATTTCAAACTACCTACATCCCACCTGATGAAGAAGCAAACATATACTGTGGTGGCGAATTTCACAATAAGGAGCAGTGAGTGAGTTATTGTGTAACACCGATTGGGCAATATTTCAGCCATTAGCAGCGTGCACAATAAAGAAGTTATCTAGAAAATCTTGTCTTCCTGAGGCAAAAGATGAGAAAAGAATCAGAAGATTGAAGAAGCTTTGTGCAGATAGTGATACCCTAAAAGGAGAAAGTTGATAACTAAAATAACATTGTATTCAGACAATCATTTCATGTGAGACTGACGTCATGCTTACCTTAGCTTCAGTTGTTTATCATCTTTCATCAAATGAAAATTCTCAATTCGAACAAAAACAGCAGAAGACATTGATCAATTTATATAATTTATTTATAAATACTGTCAATTAACAGCCTTTGTCTCTGTGTCTCCACCCTGCACTGTAGGGATACAAGTGATTCTGTACACAAATTCATTGTCCACAAACTACAAGATTTTCATGCTGCTCGGTAAGAGTATGAGGCTACCTCCACCCTAAATACACATGTATCTTCCTTACTTATGTAGAAAATTACTTATTATGACTTACAATAAACTCTTGTGCAACACTGTACATCTCTGTACAGTATCAACAACACATGGATCTATACACGACAGTCTGCTCACAGTAACAACAAGAGGCTCGGACACATTCTTCAGAACCTGTGGCATCAGTGTTGCAAAGTCTTTCCTAACTCTAGTCAGTGGGCTTCCTAATAGACACTCTATTAAATCTTAAATATGCAATGTTAAAGCAACCAATTTTGGCACACAGTCATTTGCTAAGGATCTAACGTAATACAGATTATTCTTTTCAGTTAATCAAAACAAAATAATAATGTAACATGATTAGACTATTTACATTTAAAAATACCCAATAAAATTTAGATTTTCCCCTTGCACAATGTGTTTAAAAATACATTTGAACAGAGCATTTTGCAATGGTAGTTGATCAGTATTATGATATAGGGCAAACAATAGTAGATATTTAAAATGATATAAAACATCAACATCATTCATACTATGAATGTAGATGTTGAAGCAAAGATTTAGACCACAGTTATCAGAAAACATTTAACATGACCATTTCATCACAAGAGAGCTTACTTTTGTCAATAAGTTTTAGTGATAAATAACTTTGAGAATTTACCAGTTGATTGGACTTGAAATACACATGGGAATACATTACCACAAGTCAGCAGACATAACAGGTATAGTGACCAAACTAGGGCTGTACTTGATTTGACAATGAAAGAGCTTACATTTGAAAACAACGTCACTTGGCCGAAATAGTGGTTTCCTAGATTTACTCAAGATTTAGTGAAAGGGATTACAGATCTCAAACCAAATGCAGCCCCAAAATAGGATTGACTGAACAAGGGATGCTCTTGATTTGAAAGCCAAAGAGCTTACACTTGAATGAAGTAGTGGCATGGCTTAGATATTGGTGTGGAGAATTCACTGTTAATGAACTGAACTCACAGATCACAAACCAAAAACAACCCCTACATTAATGTGAATTGAACTGTAATATGGAAGTGGTAGAGCTCACAATAGGCCCAAACACTTTAGTGGTGTTCCACATTCAAACGAAAGACCTCCAGATATCAAATCAAAAGCAGCCCTTAACATGAGGAGTGAGTATACTAAGGCTGTACCAGATAGTGTGCTGTGGAAGATCCTCTGTCCACACTCTAATCAAGTGCAGGCTGCAACTACAGCAGGTTTATGATCCAACTTGATTCATTTCTCCACAACTCTTCACACAGTCAACATAAATAGGAGCTCGAAGAAAACACATTTAACATACTGTTTTTCTTGACATTTGAGATTGAGATTTAAGAAATTGCATTTCAATGAGAAATATTTGTAAAGGACTCGAGTTGAGAGAACTTGAGACCAATTGATACTTACCAATGAGACACTTTCTGATCTTTGAGCAGCCAGAGAGATCATACAGTTAGGGTTTAAACAAAATTTGTTTGATCAAGCAATAGCTTTTTGCATAAAAATGGCAAACCTAACCCATTATCAATGAACTGTATGAAGAGTTATGTTAAGAATATGATCATATAATATTAGCAGGCAGTTTTGATTCTTACATCTTCACAACACAGAACGCGACAAAACCATTATCTATTTCCACTGGAAATTATCACAAACTGTTAATGAACCAACAGTTAATGAGATGAACATGGTACACTACAGTTGTTCGGACAACTAAAGATCAACAGTATCATTCTTGCAATCAGGTTGCAGAACGTGAGCAATGGTGGATTGTATTATGGAAACAAACAACTCTCACCTGGCTATCTTATTCATGATCTCCCAACTCTGATATGCTTAGATGTGGTGAAAAAATGTGTCATTATGGAGAATTTAGTAATTAAACAGTCTTTTAGAAAGGACCCTAATTATGACAAGTAACCAACCCAAGATATTTTGATAACTAAATTCTAAAGTTACTGTTTAAAAACTTGTCAAAAATGCATTCAATCTGTTAAAAACAATAAATGACAAAATTTCTTTCTCATTAGCGTAAAATAGATTTGAAAAACCCAAACTGGTGAAAAGTATAGGTCAATATTAAATAATTCAAATCAAATCACAAATGCATCAAGAACATATAATAAACACAGAGGTACCAAAGATCTAGAACAAATTCTTAGTACTAATATAAAGTTAAATAAAGATATCAACCATAGGAATTCGAGAGAAAAGATGACCAGACAAAAATAATCATGACTTATCGACTCTTCAATATGACTTGAAACTTGCTTGAAATTGTCTTCATGATTTGCTTACAATACATTATTTGAAAATGCCGTTAATCTAAACAAACATTGTAACCTAGCAATGTATACAATTTGATTGACAACCCTGATGAAATTTGTAACCAAGACGATTGACACAATAATCACATTACAAGAACAGCAAGCTGTCTTCAATTTACAAAGTTGGATTGATTGGTATATTAGAGTATGTACAAGATATCACAAGCAGTAAGTAAGTGAGCTACTGCCCCCAGTGGGTACCTGCCAGTGTTAGGTATTACAGTACTACTGTACAGCATTCCCATACCTACTATATATATATATATATACACAACATAGGACATCAGCACTTCATTGATGTGTCAATCTGTGAGCATCGGGAAAAGAGGATAGAAAACAGTTTCTTAGTTTAGAATCAAGCTAAACCATAGGCACTGTTACCATAATGGTTGGCAAATACAAGTGCTTACATTGGGATTTCAGGTCGCTGTTACACAAAGCAACCTTAGTTGTAATTTTTTAATTCTTGATCCTGTTTCAAGGACTGCTTTGTGTAATGGCCCACTGAGCAACAAAGATATTTTATATCATCTCAAATGTGTTCTATATCTAAACTTGCGAATCAACAGCACATAAGACACAAAAGACAGTCATCTCACCCTCCAGATAGTTGCAAGTAAATGAGAAATTTATTTCACCCAAACAAATTAGAACCCCATCAAAACTTAGAATTTTATACAAAGTGTCTTTAAAATATTTGGTGAGAAACATTATTTTTTACAAAGCAACCTTAAACAGGAATGCATTTTGAGATCTCATATTTGATGTTATTTGCTTGGATACAGATCATGTGTAAATTTGAATGACATTCAATTTACATTTGTTAGTTTATCCTTTTTTCCAAAGAATCACAACTTGCCTCCCTAACAGCCACAGGTGATCAGAGTTGAAGTGTTGCTTGACAAAAATCATGAAAAATAAATTTTCTATGTGAAACAAAATAGGATTATCACAATTTTTCAACTGCCCCACACACTAAGACAAACAGTTTTGGTACAAATGCCACAAGTTTCTTCATAACTTAGAGGCATTATGGCAATGACGTGATTCATGAAGCGAGTTCAATTAAATACATACTAAAAATATACATGTCTTTGCATTTAGATTACCCTTATCTCTACAGATCGTGGTATCTTGAGTGCATACAACTCACGATAAATGAATGATAAATAAGCAGATTAAATAGATAGAAGCTCCCAAAGGAAATCTCATCCTCGATAGTGTAAAGTAACTGGAAGAGGTTTAGTAGACATCATTGAAGCTTAGTTGTTACACTGTAGTAAAGTTATCCTTCAAATTATAGAATGGATTTCATAAATCAATTAATGAATATTTTCATTTTGAATTCAATACTTAATAATTTTGAAGATCATACAATAAATTAACTTTTAAATGATGAGTATCCTTTGAACTGGCAAAAGCCTAAAAATTCAAGGAATTCAATTCATTCATGGCCATTATCAAAGAACATAGAGGTGTACTTACTTTCAGACTTTCATCAAATTAGTAGCAAATAATTCACTGTTTAATATTCAATAATCTTAACATCAACATAATTATCATGCATAGTTTAAAACTATCAGTGAAGCAGATATAAGATCTTGAAGTGGATAGATACATAGTGGTATAAAGAAGAAACAAATCTGTTGCATTAAAACACATTCAAAATTTTCAGATTCATTCAAGATTTGCAAATTTTACAAGCTCCTTCAAACACTTAATTCAAAAGCTAGCAGCTATGTCAACATAGATTTTTAATGAATAGAACACGAGCTCAAATATTCCTATAACACAAAACCCTATATATGAGCAAAACAGTGTTAGGAGTAAGTAACTACACCCCTAGGTAAGGTTAATAAGGAGAGAGTAGTGCATCAACAAGACATGTACAGACAGTAGGTAATCTAAGACTCGGAGGAGAGCCACTGTACTGACAGCAACAGTTGGCCACTAAGTGATTGGACATGTGTGTACATACTTGCATACATACATACATACATTCATCTGCTATTGGGAGGTATGTGAACAGTTTCTAAAAGCACCATGACAGCAATTGTAAGTCCTCCCTTTGTCCACGGGCTTGCTTCACACTTTCACGCAATCACGCATTCATCTGTTCTCCCTTTCTCAAGTGTCACTAGTGTTCATGGTGGCAGGTGCATGTTGGGGAGTGAAGACTAACAAAATTTGCTCCTGTTGCTAGCACAACTAAAACATCACAGGAATCACAAACAGGCTCTGTCTGTCTGAATGTTTGTACATGTGTACGTCCACCCAAAGGCGACAATACCACCACAGTCCTATCTGAGGTTGTTGCAGTCTCTTGAGCTGGCCATTTGTAATCGAAGGATATGATACAGATGCCGTGAAGCACATCACCGTTCAGACTTGTTCGGACGTACAGTCCAGTACGGTACATACAGTACACAGGCTTGTCAAAAGAGACAAGGAGGTTAAAACTGTTAAAAGCCTGGCTGCTTTCACAGGCATCCCTGTTTTGATAAGGCATTATATACAGAAGCAGCTGCCTCTTAGCATATATTCGTTTCTTGCTAATCTAGATGTGGTGCCGACTCAGACTGGGCCGTTTGGTACACTGGAAGAAGGCTCTGGCACAACTTTATTGAAATTCTCCATTGCATCTTTGGCTAGGTTTCTGAAACACACAGGAAATATACTTAACCATGTCTTGGTCAGAAAAGAGATGTCACAGAAGAGGAATCACTAAACAAATTCAATGAGGCAAAATAGTTTGAAAAAGAATGAGGTACAAGAAGACTAAAGCCTTCTGGTCTTATGGCAGTGGATGTTAACGTCTTCTTGGTGGTTCTTTGCTCGTAACTTTAAACAAGAATGACAGGGAAAATACATCTTGACTCCCTTTTAAAAAAAACTAAGGTGATTGTGAGTCTCTCAGGTAACGTAATGTCAAAGACTGATTAATATTAGAGATTGTTTTGTGAAAGGGGTCTTTCATAATGGCAAGACAAAGAAGAGAGAACTCTGCATTACAAAGTCCAGTTTACCTGGCTTCCTCAACTGCATCCTTCTCCTCTGTTTTCTGGGCGTCTACTGTCGGACCGTTGCCCTGCTTCATGTCGCCAGCCTCTGTTGGCTTAGAGCTGCCTGGAGACGGCACGGTTGGACTGGGAGACGGCACGGCTGGACTAGGAGACTTGATCAAGCCAGATGAAGCAAGGAAACTGAAATATGCACATGTTGTTATTAGACAAAAGTCTAGGTTCTCTAAGACTTCAAATCTTTGTCTTCTGTCTCTTGCCTCTCAAAGCTCTTCTAGGTAAGTCAACATAAGCACTTTTATTTTGTTAAGAGCTTTGAAGATATCAGGCATGAAAGCTATGAAAATATAGAAATTCCTTATCTCTGTGACAAGGCTATAATAACAAAGGTGTTAACTCAGTTAAACAGACAAGTATTTGACAGGTCTAATGTTAAATTTGACATGGTGATGTTTTCACCAGGAAATAATCTTGAATCAGGAGAAGCCAACTTCCATTCACTGAATCAATTCACACAAGAGTAATAGCTAGGCCTCTGAACATGCAGTACAAATACTCATCCATCCGTTCACTCGGGTTTTTAAATAAACAAAATGCATCCAGCATTGACAAAACAACAATAAAATATGACAATATTGGAAAATCTCTGCTGTAAGTAATTGTGCAAAACCAACAATAAAACAGTACAACATTCACGGAAAGGGGATAGCAACTCATTGAAATTTTTTCATAAGGCAAGACACTGACAATATGCACCGACTTGTTGATTTGTCAGCATAAAATATATATGAGTTTTCAAATAAATTCAAAGTTTTTAAAGAGGTGCAATAACCATAAGCCTGGAGTTAGAAACATAGGATTTTAACTTTCCACCAAGAGCAAATGTATTGCCCATAACAACATGCTAATTGGGATCCAGTCAGTGTGGTGAATGTTAATAAAGTAGCTACTGCTTGTAAATGTTCAAGTTTATGTACAAAGTATCTCGTACATTTCCGTAAGTCAGTCATCTCTTGCTAAACCAGTCCAAATCTGCTACCTTATATTAGCATTACTCTGGTAGCTCATGACATCCAAAGCTGATGCCAAAATCAGAACTTCAATCTTCATGATTTCAACGCTTTAGAATAACATTTCACATATTTCCTTTGATCCATTTTTGACATGCAGGCTGTTTTGAAATAAGGACATACATGAAAATAATCAGTCAATTCAAAGGTATTTGAATACATGCAGGAACACTTCTACAACAAAGCAACTAAAAACAACAACAACAACAACAAAATGGGTAAAATTAAACATTCTATCAATCACAAAAACTTTAAAAAATGACTAGAACTTCAGAAGATGACCTTGAATTTGTCAAAATGGTATTTGTTTGCTGAAAGTGCTTCAATGCTTTTGCTAAGCCCCATAAACCAGCATAATGCAAATACATAACGAGTTGATGTGCGCTGCCATGCTGTAAGTAATAAAGGTGAAATGGCCAATTTGATAAGAATACTTAAGCATAAAACATGGTGCAGGATGAAAGTGAGTAACCACAGCTTCATACACCAACATGGGCCTCTAACCACCCATGCTGTACAGACTCACTTAAAGTTTGCATTCAGGTTGTCTTCCGCAGCAGCTTTGTCTATTTGTCTCCTTGATACGCAGAGAGAAAGAGAAACGAACCTATCAATGACTGGTGCAAAGGTTTGCTTTCAGATATAGAATGAGACTTATGTAACTGGTGCATAAACTTTACATCTTCATCCATTACATACATTCATTTAGCATTAGACATAGTACATTTACAACATAAACTTGAACTGAATCTGAATGCCTCGTGTAAAAAGAAAAAAGAAACAATTTATAAATGTGCCTCTTCACATACAAATGAATACATGCTTCTCTTTAAAACCTAATATTCAAATCATAAATCTGAGATACGGACTACAGAAAGAAAGAAATCCTAACATGAAAGAGCTGCTCTTCTTAAATCATACATTTATTGACAAATGACATACGCTCTAAAGCGATAAAGATAAGAATGATTTGTCTTACTTGTCATCCTGTTTAGCTTTATCACTGTCATTTTCACTCGAGTTTACTTTTTCTGGAGCAGATTCCTTGGAAAGTTTGTGCATGTTGTCTTCAAGATGATTTTCTCTCGGTGGACTGTAACAGACAATAACACTTATGATACATGATGAAATGACAATATGAAATAAATACAATTTAACATTAAAATAATCAAGTAACGAGAAGTGATTGTACTGCAATCACAAAAAAGAAAGGAAGATTTCAACACCCTGATTCTACGATGTATATTGATCCTGATCATTTTGACAAAATCTACACTAAAAGCTGGTTACAACAGATGCAACCAGGTAATCAAGTGATGATGATGAGTAGAAAGTGGTTATCTCCCCAAGTAATTTCAAATTAGATAACTTAACTAGATATACATGCCACTTTATAGTCATTGTTAATATTTGTGACCTCATTACCTACTATTATATAGCCATATGGTGGACGACTGCAACCAAAATTTTCAGATAACCTTTGTAAAGCGTCATCCACAATACCCTAACAAATGCCACAGCAACCCCACCCCTACGGCGACTCATGTGGTCGCCATCACTGGCTATTTGTAATCTTCTAGAACGTGGTTTGGGTACAGCAACCCAATTAGTGAAATGTTGCAACATTACCAAGACTTCTTATTGGATTATCAGCTGCAGAAGGCAGGCACACTTAAGTTGAGAAAATGCTTTAGGGATTGAATTAGCCACAGGGAAAGCCTGGGAAGTAGAGGACAACATTGCATGTTTGATTACCTGGACGAAGGAGGAGGTGGGGGTATATCTGATGTGTCGGCTGAGGCCTGCTGCTCTGCAGATGTACTGGCAGTCTGTGCAGGGGAAGTGGGGGTTGGAATTGCAGACTCTGTCTTATCTTCTCCTTCCATGTCTTCCAGCTCCAGGTCTGTGTGTGGAGTCTTCAGGTCTGTCTCCAGGTCACTCCCACCGGCTGGAACCACTGTACAGGAATCATACACACATGTACTTAACAAGTAGACATAGAGATAATTACCCGAGGAAGTGTGCCATATGACTTTTATGAAATGAGTGTAAATTTTTGTATTGCCTGAGCGAGAGGTTATACACACAAATTCACATATATGTCACATGGCATGCTTCCGAATGTAATAATTTCTTTATTACTGAATCTATTTCATCTAAAATGGAAATATTCATAAAACAGCCTGCTTTCCTTGCGAAGACCGGCAACAGTACTGTCATGAACAGTTGTTTTATGAAGTCACAGCTGACGAAAATACTGGCACTGAAACAATCGTTGCTAGGCAAAAGTGAACATATTTACTTGTTTTAAGTCTTTTCGAATGCAATAAGCTTCTCCCATACAACATTATAGGAAACATACATAAAAATCATACATAAACAAATCAATTACGTAAGTTTCCTGCATAAGGTTATTATCTTATGAGTAAGAATTTTGGCTTTATATGGATATCTCAGAACAAGGGGATTATATCAACATTCATAATTATGTTTAGAGATTTTATGACTGCTTCTAAGCACACATCTTATGTATATCTATATACAATTGTATGCATATTGGGCTTTGAAACCTTAATTGCTGAATAAATTTGTCTTTCGGTCTCACAATAGAATGTGAGATGAGTCAACTGATCTCTTCAGAACATTTTGAAACTTTATATTGTCTCACAGTACACCAAAAATATGCAATATATAGATCAAGATTACACTCTTTATGCTTTTATTTGGGCTGAATGTTTTGTTTGTCATATATATGCAAGACCAAACCATTTATGGACATATAAATCAGCTAGTTACAGTAATAATAACAAATAATCACTGCTGACAAGTATCACAGAAATAAAGATAAATCTGGGTGATATATATACATACATGATAATGATATGATGATGATGATATAGCCTTTCAGGAAATGTAATCTTAATAACAAGCCAGTTAAATTGAAAAAGCAAAGAAAATCAAAACTTATTACTTTGTCCTGAGCACCTTCTCCGTAACATATCCTACTCTTTGCCTCCTTCAGGGATCTGACAACTCAACTAGTTCACATCAAGAACATTGGGTATGCCGTAATCTACTGTTTAAATGAGTTGTTACTGTGTGGACAGGAGTCTTTAAGAATGCCTTCGGCTCAGCTTTAGATTCCTTTGTACTTACCATATGCACTACCTCTTGTATTTTCTGTTGTATCCATGGCAACTGGTGAACTGCTTCTTGGATTTGGACTGCAATAAAGAATAAAAGTGTTATTTTATCAAATAACCTTTAGAATGAGGTCAGGTTTACCAAATGTGGTTTTTATGTAATGCCAAAAAAAAAGCTTACATCAATTTGAAGACACTGAATGTAATAATGACAAATACTTTAACAAGTCTGAACAGTGGCCAGAGTGATGTGGTGACCTTGATTTAAGTTAAAATCTACAAAATCAAGTGTTTTTTTTAATTCCTTACCATTAACAACTAAGACAATAAGAAGTTCCAGAGTTAGGGAAGTATCATGTTAACACGAAGTACTCAACAGTCCCTCATTCTTAACCGTGGAAGAGAACAAGTATGAAACTGATTATAGGAATAGATACATACGCTTTTATTTGACTTGACACATTGGAGAAGTCTGCCCAGTTGTCGTTCTGTTCAGTGTTCTTTGTCCAGGGTCCACCAGTTTCCATGGCGTCAGCACCAGCGTCCATAGGAACATCATCAAAGTTGGCCCAACCTGCTGTAAAGTGATCACCTCAAATTGTCATCTTTTTACTGGCAACAGGGTGTAGGATCAGTGATGTATTCATCAAATTTCAAGGCTTCGAAGTAAACGATCTTTAAAGCATTTCTATCGTTTCTGTCAGTTTTCAATATTTCTGCACGCTTTAGAAAAAGGCACTATTAAACAAGTTGGTTAAGCAAAACAATATTTAACCCAGGTTTACCATCAATGTCCATTTTTTCTGTAGGACGTTGTGAAATCCTTTGAGGGGAGTTGATTTCTTCTTCACTATCTGTACTGTCATCTTCACTACTGTCATTTCCTGATGTCGCGCCTGATAACCGACTGTAAGAAAAGTTCATTTGTTGTCAAATTCAGATTTCTTTAGGAAAATATGCCTTTCCAATTCTGTTAGTGTCCTAAATGCTGATTACATTGGAGAATTACCGTATATGACCGGGTATAAGCTGAGAATTTTTTACCAGAATCGGGGGGTCAAAGAGGGGGGTCCCTAAGTCTATGTTTCAGACCAAAAATTCCTGAGGCCAGGTAAGTATCCAGCCTGGTTCATCAAGCCGAGCGAGTCCAGGGAGAAAATGTTTACATCGAAGACAGTGCATAATCATCGATGTCGTGTAGAAAACGGGGTTGGTTCATACATGAGATACCAGGTTTTTACTGGGATTTGGGAGGTTGAGAAAAGGGGGTCGGCTCATACCCGGTCATATACGGTATGTTCAAGTGCAGTTAATTGTTTTTCAACATTGGTAGAAAAAAGTTTACTCACTCATATTATCTAACTAGAGAGAAAGTCAAGAGGTTTTGGAATTAATTATATTTTCTTATGATAGTGGTTTTCGTAAAACATGAACAAAGGAATAAGAAGTACATATGATATGAATATATTGGGATAATAATATATATGGATATTGATATATTCATATTCATGAATACAATCACAGAATCACAAATCATCACTGCACATGGCAAACTCTAAAAAATCACCTTGGAATAATTTACGTAATGAGCAAAAAAACCTTGAACATATTGTCAATAATTCAAATCAGTTGTCAAAAGTACTATTCCATGAAGCAATCTCAACTCTACTGTCAGTCTAAGCCATTGGCCAAAATATTGGACCAATGCTGAGGGCTATAATGGCCAAGTGGGACAGCGTCCAGGGGACTTTGAAAAAATAAAAATTTTCAAAGTGTATCAACCGTTACAAATTAGATAGATAAGAACAAATGCCTTGAAGAGGTCTACTCTCTAAAAAGGAAAATAATTTGTTTAATCTCCTAGCCTTTTTGATTCTGGTGAGTGTATCGGTGAGAGATCGAACCTTGGCCTGTTCTGCTGGGCACTCTTGTTGAAGGAGATTGGTTTCTCCTCCCAGATATCTTCCTCGCTGTCGTCGTCGAACTGTTGGATCTTCTCCTGGCCTGCCTGCTCAAACATTGTGGAGCCAGGGTGCTAAAACAGAGAGAGGGATATTGGCCTTGTACGTGTGATGGTCTAGCTTATTCTTATACATTTACTAGCATTGTATATTCAGTATGGGCTTCTAGCTGATTGTTCTTCATAACCAAGTTTCACTGTTCAAGTTTTTGCATTCTTCTAAGGAAACAGAATACTAACATAAATTCCGAGGGAAACCACTAAATATGTAAATCCCATTTACTGAAAACCCAAAAAGCCACATCTACGCATGTTGATTGATCCACAAACCAAAGTTTCAATGAGCGGACGGGGAGGAAGAGAGGGAGTAAGGGAGGAAATATACAAATTGTTTGGTGGTGATAAATATGAAGTTTTTTTTATCTTTTCTACTTACACTTTCCTCTCCAGCTTGTATATTGAAGTTAATACTTGATATCCTTTCGTCAAACGGTGCACTGAAAATAATGTATATAGTTAAAATTTTGTCAATAATAGTCCTTATTGTTCCAGCAATTTGTGACAGGTAAAAATGGAATGAAATGTAATTTAGTTGTTGGCAACATGGCTTACAGATCCAGAAAGGATCATTCAGAAGTACGAAAACTGCAAAATTTATCATTTTTAGAAAGTACTCAAGAAAAAAAAAATTCCTCAAGAAGTAGTGGACACATTCTTTGCTAACATTTTATACCACATCATGTAGCATTTCTCAATATCATTTTTTAAAAAAACATCTACAAATTTTATCTATTCAGTTTTGACTAAACATCAATTCCCATAGAAAAAATAAGTGCTTGACAATTTCTTGTTTGATTTCACATCAAGTTTGTGAAAAGTAATCAGCTTTGTGCACATCATTACAACCTACAAATACATGGTTCTCACTTCTGTTTCAAGTTAATACAACCATATTGATCGAACATTTACCTGAATCAAACCTTTATTAAATGTATAAGAGCCTGTTGGCTTAAAAGGACATCAAAATGTCCAATCACGACGATGATAAAAGTAAAAATAATGAAAAATAAAACATTTCAAATCCCAAAAACCACCGACCACCAAAAACAGTTGCCAACATGATAGGCATGAATAGTTTGCATGTTTGAAAGACAACGGGTGCAAGATGACGAGACAATAGTCTTACCAACGGACCATTCACAGACATGCAATCTCAGGAAGAGATGTCTACTCACTCAATCTTTTCTTCCTGTTCAATCAATTCCTCTTCATTAAAGCCAAACTGGTCTATGAAGTTGCTTGTCATCTGTTGCAGCTGGTAATCAGAGAAGGCCTGATGAATAAACCAGGCAATGAAGGTGTCAACAGCAAATAAAGGACCGACCATCTGGTGGCAGCCTCTGCACTACAACACGGCAGCCAGGCAGCAGCCAAACTAAAGCAAGGCTATCTCACACTTACACAAACACTCACGGACAGACAGACAGACTGCAGGGTCTTACATGGCCATATTGATACTCTCTAATGCACAGGTTCTTGGAATAAGTTTACTTTTGTACATAAGATTTCAAATCATGAAATCTGTTAAGCCAAAAGAACTTTTTTTTCCAGTTCAGTTTTTATTTGGTTTAACAATTTCACGTTTTCATTTTGACAAAATAACCATTTCATGACTTCAATAATGTTGTTCTAAAAAAACCAAAAAAACCATTCATAATTATTTGTTAACCTGTCCATCCGCAAACTATATGTGTTATTTCAAATGATTGTACTCTTGGCCATGAGGCCTCAAATACTTAATAAACTTCTTCTTCTTCTTCTTCTATGACAAGAAAAAGTCAAACTTTAACAAGCCACATAAAACCCTGCACAAAGAAGACTCTTCTGTATGCACAACACTAAGAGCACAATAACTAACACAGTCTTCTTTAATGTCAGGCGTAAAATGTAGGTGGGGTAAGATGATCAGAATTATTCTCCACAGTTTTGTATTCATTATCAATAAGGGCAATTGTCTCAAATTTTTTCAAAACATGACAGAGCATATCATTCTATTAAGGTGACAAGACATTAACACTATTGTGCAATCATATTTTTTTCTATCACGTTAAGTTTAAGTTGTTGAAGGTCGTTTGGGAAATATTTCAGTTACTGCTCAACTTTAACTTGAGACAATGGAGGAAGACACCCTATACTAGAAAGGAATTTTGTATTTACTCAACAGACACTTATAAATGAACTTGGGAATATCCCCCTCCTTCACTCTAGACATACAAATATCCATGCACTCATATCTAATCATAGCATGGCAGTGACACGCCTATCATATCTTCTAACTTAGGATTAAAGATTGAACATAAGATGTTAAAAATGATGAAAAGCCAAAGTTATAATTTAATACCCCCACCTACCCAATACATAAAGAATATGAATACACAAAGTTTCAAAAAGCGCCTTAAAAGAATAAAAAACATTTCAAACCAAATCTGTCATAATACAACAGGATTTATTATCACGTCAAGTTGTAGGTATTGTAAAAAGGTTGAATATTAGAATGATAGGAGTGGAAGGAATCAACAATATGTTTTTTGTTTATATCTCAACTTGACAGACTTGGTATCCACTGTGACAAACCTAGTCTTGTGCACCAAAGCCAACCCTCTTACAGAACCCACAACACATTCACTAAACATCTACACATGCTTCATGCTTGGAACGTTTAAGATTGGCAAAATCAATCAATAACTATAGAATGAAATGATGGAAAATGCTGACAATATTCAGTAAAACCTGTTTACTGAAAAACATTGGAAAAAAACATCATTTACTTTGTAATTGTTCATAACATTGGAACATTTGGTAAATGCAAAAAAGATTACTGAGTATGAAACTACTTGTCTTGATTTCAATGTTTAGTATAACTTCCTAACTTTCGTTTTAAAAAAACACAACCAAAAGCAATTAAATACAACACTGAATCCCTCTACAAAGCCCATGCAACAGCAAACTATGCAATAAGCCTACAGAAACAAAAGTTCTATTGAAAATCTTCATCACTATTTGCCTGTTTGACGGACACCAAGTTATCAAAATAAAATGTCATGAAAATATTTTTAGTCCTTGTTTAAAGATAACATTGTAAACTACTGATGATAATCATGCTTCACTTTCATAATATTAACAAATCATTATTTACACCTAACCATATTGTAGTCAATGAAAACTGTATCATAGAAATTCTTATATTTTTCATTCCTTCAAGTCAAAATTCAGTCTGAACACATTTTTCATTCAGACAAAATTCAATCATGATTTTAAACACAAAGACTTTTAAACTCTTCTTTAAATTTCCATCATGAGAATGAAACGGCAAAATTACAAACCTAAAAGCAGTCAATCATGAACATATCATGAACAGATATTGGAATATGTACCTGTTGCATGGCTGTATCCTGAGGGAAAGGAATGTTTTTAAAGTCACTGTCGTCATCTTCACTGCTGGAAGCCAAGGGATGGCCTCGTATCTGAAAAAGATACATACACTTAAACATGGATTAACAAAAACCCTGCTAAGGCTGCATAAATGTCTTTAGCTTTACATCTGTCTTATGACACTTTTGGAACACGAGCATAAGAATTGTCATTGGAAATGAAAACTTGTCAACAATTTAATGAATGAAATCAAATTTTACAGATGGCGCAGTGAAAACACAATAATTACCAATTCTACTGTGTTCTTCTTATTTATATCTGCTAATGTTCCTGACACAAAGGATTCCCACCTCTGTCGAACATCTTCGGGAGTTGCTAGAAATAAAAAACATTTATTACAAACTTTCATCCATGAAAATTCATTCAAAGGGTTTTAAAAAAATATTACGAGTTATCATAAAGATTTCAGTTTTTGTGGTCAAACAGACAGGTGAAAATAATAACAAAAAAAAAATTTAATTAGCATAATTCAAATTCAATTGATTGAACAATTTATGAAAACATCTAAGTAAAATCCGGGGGACTAAGATTCAACTTTAGTAAGCTTCCAAATATTGTCACTCTACCTTCATAATGTTCCTTGATGAACTCTGCATTTTCTCCTTTTTCTAGACTTGAGGCAACTGTGTTGGCCATTTTGGTGAGATGCCCCATAAAGCCCCGCCGTCTCCCTCCATCTTTACTCCTGTTTGTTAAGTTGCAGATTGAAATTAAATTTTTCATAATCATATTATATTACATTGTACTTCGTGAATCAAGAATCAGCTGTACTTGTTACAGTGACATCAGGGAAAATGAAGATACAACAAACCACATCCCATGTCACAGGGCAAACCTAACTATTTCTCAATTATCGAAATGCAATGTTCTAAAATAAAACAAAGTCTTGCAGAGGACCTAAAATACAAATATGAGTATGCAGGATTAATTTCTGTAGAATTCAGATTAATTCTGCAAACAAGACGATTTGGTAAAATTATAAGAATTTTCATGAAATAGTTAAGCATAAGTTACAACTGAAAACCCCCCACATAAGTAAACATGGAATCTAGAACTACAGATAAAACACTATATAAAAAGATTACTTACTGTTGTTGATCATTTTCTTCCCATTCATCAACTAATCTCTGAAGTATTCTACAACCTGAAAATAACTAAAAACAAAGAACCCGATGAGTTTATTAGTTGTAACTATGCCTTGATGTATTACGAGTAATATTATTACTCACCGATGGAAAATACTGCAGTGTAATATTCAAATGGCAATATTAAACGTATGACGTCATGACAGGGTGTACTTGAGACATCACAAAGGTAGCCAAGTTGTGGAAGTTTCAGCATACAATCAGCAATAATGCCCATTTCATGTGGGCAAGTAATAAACAGAAAACTAAACTTTCTTCCATTTAATACTACTTTTTATCAAACTAATGAATGATTAGGTATCAAACTCGCTTTTGCTCGTTTTATTCCAAATCATTTAATAAAAATAGTATTGAATTGGAGATCGTTCAGTATCCCCTTTGAGCTCTGAATGTGCTGAAATTTCCCAATGCAACTACCTGACAATGGCATAAGGAGAAGGGAGAAGGGGGCTTATTACATTAAAAAAGTTAAGTCTGACAAAAGTGCAAATTACAAACCTGAACTAAAAGAGGACTTTCCTTCTTGTCGTCAACTTCTGTAGGAGGGATAATGAGTATTGTGTTGATGCACTGCTCCACTTGCGTATGTAAGAAGTTGTTCCATACATACTTGAAATATAGATCCTGGAACAGATCAACAGATATCACAATATACCTTTACATTCATTTTATTATTCACTGTTTTTTTCTAGTATTTCGAGATAACAAAGTTACACTAACACATACAACTACACAGTTTCATGAAAATGAATTTTCTATCTGGTCTGGGGTTTTTTTTCAAATTTTATCATCAAATTTTACATCAGAAAGAAAGACGATATTATTTACAGAAAATCAAAAAGTAACTGGAACATTTCCCCAGCTTGCTTTATAAACAAGCAGTGTTTATTGAAAGCATAATGAACATTCAAAAATATTTTCGTACTTATTTTCCCCCATAAAATCTGCAAAACTGTCTCATTAAGTCTAACAGCTATTGATCATACCAGCAGAATTTCCATGGTTCCGAGATTTGCTAGTTCTACGTTGACAGTGTGAGTGTTGGTGGATACAAGAGCTGTGACAAGTTTGGCTATCTGTAGTCGCGTGTTGCCAAGGGGAGGCTGGAGGGTCCCGCACGTTGTCGGCATTGCACTGAACCGTTGCTACAACCAAACATAGCCTTTTCATAGAGACAAATGTATAATTGAAAATAATAATCATAACAACATTCTAATTGAGTATGTCTTTATGCAAGAATTGTTTTAAATATCAATGTGTTCACAGGATCTATAAGAGTTATGGCTTTATGTGAATGACTGGTTAAGAATTATAAGGGCTAATAACGTCTAAATCAAAAGCAAATTGCAGGGTTATGAAAAATTAATGAAAAGCAGCAGCGTATCATCATAGATCATAGATACAAAGAATAAACTTGTGCCCTCATCTAACTAGTCTTCTAATGGAGAATGCACACGTCAAGAACAGAAGGTGTATCAAGGACAAACTATAGTCATCACCTAAGTTATTGTAGACAGACGGACAGTTGGAACTTTTTATAAGAAAAGGTAGACAAATGTCTTTTTACAAGGCGAAATCAGTTTGTACCTTTGGTGGCTCTTGGAGGAGTTTGTGGAAGTCTTTAAGTCTAGGAGTTATAGCTGCTAGTACACTGTTGACTCCCTGGGCGAGACGTTCAGTATCTATAGCAGCCATGTGTTCTGCAGCACCCTCTGGTCTGAGGAAGAAAGTAACACAGCAGGTGTTAAAAGGTTGTAGCATTCCCACAAGTAGGTCATTCTTAAAGCTCCTTTAAAACTCCTCTAGCAGTGAAAATTTGCAACATGGATACTGTCTTTAAATCTAACTAATACCATCTTAGCAATAGTCAAAATAAACACTGTAAACATTTACAAGAGATGGAATATGACGGCGAAAAGCAAAACACTTTGGTAGATAATATAGTTGGAAAGCAAGATATAAATCTGCTATAACAAGGGGTATGTATAAATATTAAATCCTCAAACATGTCAGGTACAAGAAAGAATGTAATATGTAACAATTTTAACTCACCCTTGTTTCCGCACTTCCAGGAGTGTGTGAATGACAAATAACCCATTAACTAATACAGATTCATTCTTTTCATTGTCTAAAAGGTTTTTCAGCAACTGAGCCACAGTTTCCTCTCTGAAAGAAACAAAGTTGTATTGTACCATCATTTTCTAACCACTGGTTCATTGCCTTTTCTTAATTGATTAATATATAAATAAACCAGTATAACTACATGACATCTTCTTAGAATAATAATTCAACAGTTCGTGAAGCTCTTTACAAACAAGCAGAAATGTTTACTCGTTTCATCTGTACTGAATATCATCACATTCAGACAACACCTAGTCTTAATCCAGGCAATTATAGATGTGTCAGCTTAGATATTTTCCACATCAGATTACCACTGGATGAGAGGGATGTTGGTTTAAAGAGAGTATACCAAATGAAGAGACCTACACCATGATTATATCAAGACTTACAACTCCATGGTGACAAGAAGAGGGTCAGGGTCCGAGGAGTCTTGGAGCTGTATAATTTGTTCTCTTCCTAGACGCACAATATCACACAGGGACTGGGCTGCATTGCAGTGAATCTGAACAAAAACAAGTCTCATTAAGTTTTGTGTAAACAGATCAGTGACAAGTCTAGGGTTTTCCTCTACTTCACAAAACCTAGTAGACTAAATAGACAAAATTTGATAAAGTATCAAAATAAATACTATTATTAATTGTTTGAACTTCTAGGTGAGCTTTGACATTTCTAGGTGTGACAATCTGCATCAATATCAATATTTTGAAACAAGACTTATTAAACAGTTCCCCTACATCAGAATGAAGGGAATGAAGAAACATATGTACTTTAATCTCAATGAATAAAACAAGAAAATGTCTGACAAGTAACATATCATTTACCAATGTTACTGCATATTACAAAATCAGCAAGGGGCTGATAGCACATTCTGTGAGTAGTTTAAGGATAAACACAATATAGTGAGACACACTTACATCTTCATCCTTAGACGGGACTATGCTATCTACAAGTCTCTCCACTACATGTTGCTCATTCAACCACTGAAACAAACAAAAGTTGCATTTAATGGCAAAATGTCATAAATTTGAAAATGTTAATTTGAGGTGGACATAATAACAAAATAAGTGATAACATAAATACAACAAGAATACAATAATCAACAATCCACCCACTAATATATAGTTACATATGTTATAGTCAGTAAATCATTTTAATAGGATCGAAGTTTGTTCTGCCTTATGAAAATAACAACAGGAGTTTTAAGCACTTCTGAAACTTCCCACACAAATTGCTAGGTAAGAAATCAGTCAATAATTATGAGTGATGAAGCATCGTTTTAAGATCTCGGTATTTAATGTTCTAGTATAATGGACTTCAGATTGGTTGACTCTCCTCATTATAAGGTGACAATGAGAATGCAGGGCGCCTACCTCTATAACCGCTCTGCGAACCTCTGGCAGCTCTATACAGGTGATGAGACGCAGGAGCAGGTCCATTATTGCCGAGGTGCCGATATGGTCCAGCAGACTCCCCACAAAATCATGCTTGCTCTTCAGGTACTCAAATATCTGCCATTCATACACAGGAACCATTTCACAAACAATACTACTGATAACAAACACATGAATGATGAAGGAGAGCTTGTTAGAGAATGAAATTTAAGTTATAAGTTGAGAAGAATAAGCAGAAAATAAGAGCCTTTGGCTTTGCAGTTCATCAGGCTTGATAGGGTAAACAATTTAAGAAACTTTTTGAAAACTAGGGCTGTGAAGAAACAGGGCTTGCAAAAGATCTTTTAAAATAAACCCCATTTGGCCAAGGAACCCGAACACTGGATTTAAAACCTGAGAAGAAATAAACAGATAGATGCAAGGACCATGGTTGTCTTGCTATGCCAAAAACCCATCAAGCCCTTTTAGGCCCGCTGAGTTTGAAATGATTCTGAGATACAGATGAAATTAAATCAAAACGCAAAGGAAACAAATGAGAAGTTACAAAAGTGTTACATGATGAAGATAAGAAGACAGAAAGATTGATCCAAGCAGTGCCAGCCACTCTGCCAACCTTGATTATCTCACCATTTCACTTTTCCTTGTTATTAATAAGCCCATGACTTTGCTAAAAAAGCTAGCAAGAAGTGGATTTAAAGGTTTCTCAGACTCAAGAAAACCATAGAGTTTATCAACGAGCTCTTCCTCCCCGGCCAGCCTGTCATTAATCTGGGTCACATCAGATGTCAACACTTCGCAGGCTGTGTTTGGGTACCTGAAAGACACCGTGCCAGGCCTATTAAGGCCACAATTTGTAATAGACAGTTGACAAAAACAACACAAAACAAATATCACTAGAATAGGGTTACTTATTTTGCAATCTGACACCTAAGTGTATAGAATTCACTGTTGTTCCTAGTGGGTGTCCTGGGGAAATTCCACCATCCTTTGGCTTGGTGTTCCTTTTAAGAGTACGATTCTTTTAAATTTCAAAATTCAAAATGACCCCCTCAGGAACAACAGTGAGAATTTGAACACTTCATGTATAGAACAATACCCGACATTTACAAATGGGTATGTTAACTGTTACTATTTATAATCATGAAGTCAATTCCTTTTCAACTTATAGCTGATTCATACATAAAATGATTTTTTCTTATATGACCTGAAATGAGTAACAATGGAAAGGTGCAAAACTATCATTTGTAAGGCTTGATTACACAATATTTGAATTTGCATCATCTCTTCAAAGAGTAACACTTAATCATATGGCATACATCATAAGAAAATCAAAATCGGTGGGGATAATTTCTTTGATCTCACATGACTGCTCCAGACAGAATATCTTTAACAAGAGGGAAAAAAAAGCACTTCCTTTTACTTTGTTACGAATGTTCAGATTAAATTGTGTAGAGAGCATTCTGACGTTACTTACTTGAACCTGTTTTTTTCCTCCACATCTTCTGGTGGTTCTTTAGTGATGAGGTTGACCATCTCTTCCATGTTCTCAGGCTGGATGATGCTGCAAAAACGTCAAACATTTATTCACCCTTTTCCAAAATCTTAACACACAGATTGTTCTACTGATGTCACAAAATCATGGATTTAACAAACTTTATCCCAAATAAATCATACATAGTTTGAAAATTAAGCAAATATGGTAAACATTTGTTGCATAAAAGAAGATCAGTAATGTGCCTTTTCGGGAAATTGCTATATAAAAAGTTCGAAGCTAGGAAGTGACATCGGACTTTTAACCCCTGATAAAGAAAAAGGTTTTTAAAAATTAATATATTACTTGTATCATAGCAATGTATTTTGTGGTGGCGTTTTTACTGTATCAATTGGCATTCTTACTTACAAGTCAATAAGTTTTCTGTTTTGTGCTTTGCATTCTTGTAAGATGTCATCTTCATCCATCAACTCTTTAAGAGTTACGTCCTGTAATTAGCAACCTCCAATTAGGTCAAGTAACTTCACAATCATGCAAATCCATCAATAGTCTACACTATTGTGCTCATATGTCAGCTACCCTACAAATGTGTAACACTGTAATCTTACAGGCCAATTTTCTCACCATCTACGAACAAAACTAAAAATACGAGTTCGTCTCTGTGGTTAATATATGCATTGATATAAGATATAAACTATACACTAAAAAAATGCAGAGTTACATGAAGTAAGCATAGTCTTTTCGTCTTTCAATATCTAAGTAAATAATCTTGTTTCACTTGTAGCTAACTCTGAATTTTTTCATTCATTCGTTTCATCACCCGTTTTTTTTGACAAAAAAACACAAACTACTTCATTTCAGATTATAGATTAACCTCTGTAAAATTCTCAATTTTCTGAATATAAAGACAATGCAGGGTGTAAGAAAAGAACTCAAATTATTCAGTCCTGAGTAGTACTTGCATACACACCTCCTTTTCAAGTAGGGAGTCAATATGTGATGACGTCAATAAATTAAATTTCCAGAACATGGTTGATCTGAAAAAGTAAAATTGGTGAACAGATATACAGATTGGAAAAATATAGTATATAAAGTCACACAGAATCAAGATATCCCATTGACAACTTGACATTCACATTAGCTTGAAAGCAGTTACACTTCAGAACATCTACACCCTCACTGAAAATCATTATTGTGGATTTGGTATACTGATAAGCATTATGATTATTGATCACCGAATTTAAGACTTTGAAGAAATACTGGAAATGTTTAGAATTTTATCATAGGGATAGCAATTTTGTTTCTATCCTACAATATTGGATGGTATTTCATAAAAATATATTTGTTACTAAACTACAGGTTTACTGAATACTCTGCAGTGTTTATCATTCCATATAGATTTATCATCATCTGACCTAATACAAATCAAGATCTTTTTCCATTTATGCTATACTTATCTTTAACAACTCTTCAGAGGTTCAACCATTCATTTCTTAACACACAAAATTTGCTTTAATCCTTTAAACATTTGCTTTCATTTCTGGCGCTCGCAATGAGAATTTCTAACTGGTAACAATTAAAATTTTATGTCAATTCATTTAAAACTGAGTGTTTGGTCTGTCCTAAAATTATTAGGAAAACAATAGTTTCTTCTCTTGTGAATATTTCAGAAAGACAGTCAGTTATTAACAAATAAGAGCTGTCAACATGTACAAATGTAACAAACTTCAGTATCAAAATAAGGTGAGGCGAGGTGATATGGGGTTTAACACTGCTTTCAGGAGCATTTCACTTATATCGTGGCTGCTAGTATTATTGCAGGGAGAAAAATTTAAGTTTCTTCAGTCAGTTGTTTCCAGAGAAGTTTAAAGACTCTGAGAGAGATAAAACTTTACTTCTGGGGTACAGTAGTTCTCAAATTCACAAATTCAAGTGAGTGAGTTCTGGGGAACACAAATTGCAAGGCATGATGAACTAAAAATATTAAATCAATTTCTCTTCATATATGGCAAAAATTACCGAAAACTTCTTTGTTTGATTTCACCTGAAGAAGGGCCAAGAAGTAACCAGAAACCTTGTGAGAAATCAAATGAAGTTGTTTTCCATAATATTTGCCTTGTACTCTCACACCAGCTTCTAAATGCCTTTGAAGAATTTAAATTTCTGATTGCATGAGTAAGGTATGACGTAAATCTGTGTGGCCACTTAAAAACTCAAGATAAATTTTGTAACGTCTGTTTGGATAGACAGGACCCTCCAAATGTGGGACCAATAACTGGTTTTCATCAGTACATAGCTTAAAAGGCAAATATAATGATTATAATAAGATTTTATCATTATAAAACAAATTAATCAAATGTTTAAAAAAATGTTTAAATAAGTTTTCATTGTCAATGTTGAGTTTTCAATACTGAACATTTATTCTTACATAGAAATAACATCTCAACTTTTTTGTATCAAATGTCACAGTCACAAAATGGTTGCGGTTTACATACATACTATTCTAACTAGTTTCAAAACCAGTTTAAAAAAATTACTTTAAGATTGTATTTTTCAATGCAAATAATGAAAATTATGATAATGTGTCACCTTAATATTAATTTTTAGATAGATAAAGAATAGAAAGAGATACTGTGCTTGGAGATGGTGTAGTCAGTATAACCTTGTCATAAAAAGAATTGAAAATTCTTTATTTCTTGTGCTTTTTGCACAGACAAATTTTTCTTCATCCTTTTCCATAATAAATAGAATACAAAAACTGAAAATTTATGCAGTTGCATTCTCATTCTGGTGCTATAATTTTAGGTTTCTTGATTGAGTTGAAAATTCAAATGTTTGGTAATATAATAATCAATGGTTGCTCAGATGATTAATTCATGCAAGCTCTTAAACTTGTTTGTTACATCAACTCATATTAATAGATAAACATGCAAATGATAAAGTACCTTTCTAAAAATGCTGTTGTACAGCATCCTTGTATGAAATAAATAACTTTTAAAAAATGGTTGCGTACAATAGTGTTTTATACATAATTTGTCATACTATTTTGTTAAAGAACCACCTCATCTATGTGTGTAATAAAATTCAATGATACAACAAACACATGATTGTACTTATCAACACCAATGTAGATACATAACAGAGGGTAAATTAAACTTCATTTTATCAAAGCAACAAACAGTTTTCAATGTGTTTTTGGTAACAATAGTACAGCACAGGATAATTCAGTGCTGCACTCTTTTCTGTAGTCTTGTTCATTATCTGCCATAAAGACATTTATGCTCACATGGAACAAGAGCAGGCTACTTTTTACACTAAATAATAAATAAAACACAAAATGATTGATGATGTCATTAATTTTTTTGGAAGAAATTCTAAACAGGAAGTTTCAAGCTCATGCACGCTGGTGAACCACATTCCATTTTCATTTCTCCCAAGAAAGGGTAGCCTGAAGCTGGACAAATGTATTAATCATATGACCATTTAAATGACCATCTAATTAGTTGATGATATTAGTGATAAAGGTAACACTTCCTGATTTACCCTCTGCTTCAGAATTTAATGCCACGAGTAGGCGTTTCTGACAGACGATCCACAACATTGTTTTGATCGTTACACGATAAAGTATCGAGGCTAAAACATGTAATCGCGACATTCCAATAAATGCATTTGCCTGAGGAACTCACTTTTAGGGATGTCCACAGCTGAATATATAATGTATACTCAAGTACGATGATCAGATTTGCAGCGATGTTCCTATCTGATCATGTTTGTTTCGATACAGGCAGGGTCAACAGTCCAACGATAAAAACCGCACCATCGCAATGACAGTGCGTTTGGGAAGACAAACTACATTAAGTAGACGTTACATTGATTTGTTTCTGATCATATGATCAAATGTCACCACATGAGTATGTCAATTTAAGGAGTTAAATGAAAAAGTTATGCCTTTAGGCGGGAAATACCAGACACTTCCAAAATGGCGTCCACTGAAAACGAAATTCACGCACAGCCCATAATATTGCGTTATCTCGCGAGATTTCCTAGCAAGGTGCCCTTTCCGTGACAACTGATTAAAAATGCAAGACACTGTTCGCGAGACTCATTATACGATATTTTATCATATGTATAAGCAATTACAAACATCATTTCGCACAGGATATGTAATAAACTACAGCGAAGATTGCTGAGACAAAGTAGCCGATCCCCACCTAGCCTTACTGAAGGCAGACTTAGCTAAAAACACATCAACTAGTCCGTACACTGGTAGCCTGGAGAGTCGCAACTTGCCACAGTAGACTATTAGAGGTGTATAATCTGATTACGATAACCTATCGTTCTATTCGTTCCCAATCACTAACAACTGGGAGCTTACTTTACAAAAGCGTGCTTACACACAAATGTAACCTAATTATTTAGCCAATATTGTTATAGAAACCATGTGATACCTATTAAATTAGGCTACTTTTTAAATAAGATTTTAGATCGACCTTTGATAAATAATTTTAGATTTAAAAGACAAAGATTATTCTGTTATAAAGACACCTGTTCCGTTTTTATTGCTCTTTTAAAATAACATTGTGCTGTTTGATAAGAAGGCACTTAGGTCTAGCAATCGACTCCAATCCAGCATTATACATTCACCCTCAGAGGTAATACTAGAAGTGACACAGAGTATGTCGTTGGAGTCAAATAAGTCAAACTTTATGATTTTTTGTGGTTACGTTATCGAGAAGAAGTAGTTGTCTCCGAAAATCACCATCCTATCGCTGATCAATTCAATAATGAGACAATAAAAACGTTTAAGTTGTAATTTTTGATCGAAAACCGGACAATGGCGCGCGCAAATGACTCAAACGTAATTATTGAAACTTATTTACAGAAGATACAGGGACCAACTTATGTCGATAGTGTTCAGCACATCAATTAACTAATAGTCATGTTAATTATATGCACATTTTGAATTATTTACACATGTATGGCGGTTTTTCTCATATCCTTGAAAACGTGGAAATCTCCTAATTTTGGCATTTAGAGATAAAGATACAAGTTTAGGGACGATATTTGAATTCAACTAAAGACAGATGGTATTTCGGTCCTTCTTTCAACCCAATAAAAATTTAACAAACATACTCGGTGTCACTGTAAATCATTTGTTTTGTAAATTTTAACCGAAAATTAAATAGCCGAAACATATGGCTAGTTAATCAGAACTATAATATTTCTGGTTAAGTAGCCATATTTAATGTGAGTCACTTACGTATCCTCCATGAATTATGAATACGTATGCAGGACGACAGTTGTAATTCAATCTCATTGAAATCAGCTGGGACCTTTCTTTCGTACCTCGCTGGATTTCTAATCTGAGTACTGCCGATTTAAATGAGATTGTTGGAAGCTAAATTATATTTTATTATAGCATTGAGATTATTTAAGAAATTTCTACAAATTAATGTATATATATATATCCGATATCGTTGAAATATATATCAAGAGCCATGACTTAGGGACTGACTGTTGCATCTAGACCGCCCGACTGCCTGTACATGTATGAGCATGGTTTGATTATCGCATAGAAAGATAGTCCCTGGGATTTATAAGCGAAACTTTTTTAAAAAGCGAAACAGACTGGAACTCAAATCGTATAATAAGAAGAGTAATTGCTGTAGGTTACTCTCGTAATACCAATATTTATTACCCATATAGTCAATGATAAGTGGTGACATATTTTCAAAATGAGCACATGTGCACACATCACTTTTGCCTGCGACGCTTGTTTCGGCGCGAGTTACCATATTTCGTCGTCTGTGACGTCATAAAACCATTGTCCGTGACGTCACGATAGCGGGCCGTCCTAAGAGAATGGGGCCGTTTTCTGAATATTTCCATACGGTTTAGATTGAAAAGAATAAGTAATAAAGAAATTATTACACTCGGAAGTGTGTCATACGACCTTTACGAAACTCGTGCAAATTTGTGTACAGCCCTCGCTCTCGACCGGGTAATAAAAAAATTCACATTCGTTTCGTAAATGCCATATGACGCACTTCCTCGGGTAATAATCTATATATGGTGTACCAGAAATGTTAGATACTATAGTTAACCTAGATAAGGTCGAGCCCTTACGTTTTGGCCACTAGTAGTTAAAGATAAAGCGTTACATAAATGAATAGCACAAGAGATACATAGTTATCATATACAACAAGCTGATAATTCATTTAGCTGTCATTTCGGTATGTGTGTATCATTTAAAGAGACCTTTTATTCGTCACAACCTCCTTGTAATCGAGGGATGAATTGTTGAGTCAGCTGAGCGATATCATATTACACTTATGAGTAAGAGTACGTAGTTCACAACTTGGTTAACTTTCAAAAACAAAAAAGCTCTACCAACTCACGGTGAGTTGTTGTAGAGACTCATGCTATTATGAATGGATCGATGGAGACATCAACTGTTGCTTAAAAGTCAATCGGTTCAGTGGTATGTCAACATGAAGATACGATGACGCGTCTTTGCCCGAAAACCTGACAATGTACCGTGGATATCGCGCGTCAATTGGTCAAACCAAATTTTGGAAGTAATGATCTAAATCAGATATTAGGATAGCGAGGAATTGAACGTGTTTCATAGACTATATAATTAGTTTTCATGTAAATTGGACGTGATTTCAGCTACAGGAAACACTTACGGATGTTTTCCGATTTTCAACTGTGTTTTTGTTATATATTTGCCAGTTAGGGATAAATGAGTGGGAGTTTGAAATAATCATATTGGCATATACTCTATTCAGGAAAGCATCAAAGCCAACAAAATAAAATTGTGAAATAGCATTGGATTTTCTTTTATATCGTTTATGTTCCTATCGGATTGTCTAAAAAATAAATTTTGCCGATATCGTAGTTTTTGCTAGTTTACATGGATTTAAAACAACGTCGGAATAATTCATATTGGCCTATTAATTTGATTCTAGAACCCATCTGCAACATATTTTTAACAACAACTGATATTGTAAAGGTTGTTTGTTATATGGATAATGACTGTCCACGTGCAACACCCGTTGCTCGTCTTTCTTCGAGATGTGTTTTCAAGGCCTTATGTTAAAGTGACATAAGACAGAGTACGAGGGGTCGTATGTTAGGGTTCAATATGTCAAACGTTTTCACTGGTGTTATTGTAATACTGATTGTAGCCGAACAGCACAATTCTAATGCTATTTGGTTCAGTATAGTGACAACAGAACGGTTTAAATCATGACTCTTTAAAATGAAAACAATAAAAATGTGCTGTGACGGCGCGCGCCAGTGAATCAATCGTAATTTTGAAAATTTAAGTAGACAAAATAAAACAAGTTGTCCATAGTATTTGATAGGTCGAGTAATTAGTACACGTGATTGGGATTGAGAATTTCAACTTATGACATAAGGCATTTCTTTTATTTTCTATGAAAAATACATTTGACATTTAAGATTATTATTATTTTGCAATTTCATTGAGTTGATTTTAAATCAAATCAGTACGTATGATATTTTGGCATGTATCAAATCGAAATGAAATTTGGGAATGATACACTATAAGTTACTTCTTCTAACTACCCGGGTATTTTGAGGTCAATGTTTTCGAATTGTTATCAGACAGGCGATAGTTTATAAGGTCTCATATAAAACATATTGGCATTAATTTTGTACATAAAATATGTTTATGAAACATCCTGGCTTGGTTTGAAAGGTAATCTCCAACGTCATCATAATTATAGATACACATTGAAATAAACAGAGTAGTCATTGCTTTTTAATAAGCAAAGCCATTTAGGTCTTAAGTGTATTTATCACTTATTTATTTATTTGTATCGCAGATCTTTGATAATGTTGTGAGATGTGCATTATTAGTGCATTATTTGTATCACAAGTGTGCGTCAGTACACTCCGTGAGTTGTCGGGATCATGATGCCAAACCTAATGAATTGTGTAAGTGTATTGAGATGTACTGTATGTTGCTGGAAAGTATCCTTCTATTCATTTATCAATATTAAATCGATTCAGTTAAGTGGTAAAATAAACGTATAACGTCGCCATTCTGATCGAAAAAAGGACAATGACCCGAGTGAACATAATTTTCCAACCTCATCGGAAGAGCGTAAAAGAAGTTTAAGTTGATAGTGAAAGGTTATGATAGGTTATATAAAGTTATCTTTAGATTGTTGTAGTCATGTAAACGTATGGTAGTAACCCAAAACCCCTACAACCCATTTCCCTTACAGCTTATAAAAACAAAGTTATGGTCCATTGCACTTCTAATCTCAAGCCTGAAACCTCTGACAATAATGGACTGGTCCAGAACATTGACAAAGAGTGAGACAGTTGGTAGTTTGATGTTTTAATGAAATATAAGAGAGACATATTAAAAATCTTCATTCTTTCACATGACATATAAGAGACATATATTATATAATATATATATATATATATATCTTTCCTCCTCAGCAGATAAATCTACTTCATACTTAATCACTTTAACAGATAAGTTTTCTGTCATAATTCATAATCCAACTTTAACTTTAATTCCTGTAATCCCTTCTGCTCAACCACTCACACTAAAAAATCTTCTCCACACTTAACCATTTGTTAGGGCGACTCTATTATGCCAGAAGGGTAACTCACTGTGTTGTTTTAGCAACCTGTAGGGGAACTGGGTTGTAGGGGTAATGGGTCGTAGGTGTTTTGGGATATAACCGTTTGATAGGTTATAAAACTAATATCCTTGTATATTGGACGTGATATCTACACCTCTGTGCATTTATAAGGCTGTTTTTATATTTTCATGGAAAACTTTTTGGACATGAAAATTAAGATGTTTTGATTTTATATCACCACATATGACATTTAGGTTCGTATGAAAGGTAAATAATATGGAAAATCACGGAGTGGCTCTTTAACAAAATCAGATGAGAATAACAAGAAAGAGTTTTCGTATTCATAGCCTGATGTTCAAGAGTACAATTGTACATATAAGTACATAAATTCATTGCGCATGGTCATCAAAATGATAGATTACATTTATAAGGTTGATTGAGGTTTGGAAAAAATGCAAGTTTCTTTCGGAATTCAACATCCTTGACATATTTGACAGCCTTGTCCAGTATCTATTACTGAAAATAATTGATATATCGGCTTGACCTTCCTAGTTCACATAGTATAGCTGAGTTAGATATAGCTTTCCTGAAATCAAAATATTATACACCTTTTCAATTTAATCTCTCACAATGTTGTCCAATATTTCTGAACTTAAAAAGTGTTGGTGCTATTTTGGTATCAAAAGGTCATTGCATTTGATACGAGGATACTCGTTAATAAGTTGAAGATAGGAATGCAGGCCTTTTGAGCTAGAATAGTCAATGCTTCACATGCCTATCACTAACACGTCTAGATGAGAATATTAAATCTAAATTTCCATAATATGATACATTAAACATTTCTCTACCATACGTTCACGCCGTGTAGGAATCCTCTTAAACTGAGACACTCTTCGATTCGATCACAGATTCTCCCACAAATCGTTTGTTTCTCTTTAGTTTCACATGTCGTTTGTATATATTCAATTGATTTTAATATTTACTGCCCTCCCACTCTTGCAAATGCTAAGTGCGTCTCTGAATTCCTGTACAATATGGACAGTAGTTGTATGTATTTAAAGTAGAATTATAAAGTATGATCGCATATACATCACGACGTTTTTATTAAATAAATGAACGACAGCCATATGATTGAGGAATATAAAGACATTGAGAAGTTTTGCTAAGAAATGAACATTCAGTACTTGCAACAAATGGATATTTTGTGAAGAGATAAACAGATTTGATCACCACAACGCTCCAATGCAAATGCCATGCAAGCGCACATAAAATCTGAGAATCTAGCCGTATTTTGAGATTTAGTACCGGTGCACGAAAATAGAAGATGGATATGGCATAAAACTACAAAGATGATCTTTTTTTAAATCTTACATAAGGTAACACTTTTCTTTTGATTTCTTATCAAATTTGTATTTTCCTTTACCTTTTTGTTTTTGATAATGATCAGATATATAAATGAAAATTTTGTATTGTCTGAATTATATCATTGCTAAAAAAACTTAACCTCAACGTTACCTTCTAATTTTAAAAACTTATTTGATCAAAATTAAATATTTGTCTTTTTTGAAAATGTAAATCGCTATAACTAGAGTGATTTATGGAGATTATCAAACCGACCAGTAGTTGTTTAAGATGACCACGATAATCTGAGCATGGGAGATAACTCCTGAGTGCATATAGACGTCGCAAGTCGCTTCCTAGATTCCATTCAAAGAGGGAAATATTACTCACAATTATAACCCATGATGGCATACCCCCACTCCTTTTGATGTATATGAAATAGGAACAGTCCGATATGCCTTTTTGTTCCTAGCTGGTATCTAGTTGATGTTTTCCTTAAATATTTCCAATAAAATTGATACTTTCAAACTTATTTCACATTAAGTTCTTTGTCATCCAAATAATTGTGTACCTGCTCAAATCTGTTTACATAACATTACACAAGGAAGTAACAAGTGTACAAAGATGGAATAGTAATCTGTGATTTCAAATGAACGAATAATCAACAATGAAAAACAGATCCTTACGAAACCAGTATAGGCATAAACATTTCAAAAACCTACTTTGCTTTTACTAGCGATAGCTAGGATGATTTCAAATGCTTGAAGTTTTGCTTGAATTGAGATAAAAGGGGGAAAGTCAAAATGAATATTTGTTTACTCAGAATTTAGGGCTAAGGAGGGATTCGATATATATAATGTAAACACGTTTTAAAAGAGGAGTAATCTTTTAATTAAATACACCCACTCTCTCTCTCTCTCTCTCTCTCTCTCTCTCTCTCTCTCTCTCTCTCTCTCTCTCAATCATAATTCGTAATTTCTAGGAGTAAAATTTTAATTTAAAAAACGAAGATTCTCAAGCCATGATGGAAGGGTAAAACCCAGCAAATGCTTCCCTTCGACATAAAAATCACTTTCACACTGTGATATAGATTATAAGTACCATCAAAATGCGAATGAAAGAGTTACTTCCCTTTGACTACGTGAATATCTTTGCCCCGCCCACAAGACCGCTAAGAGTGAAAATGAATAATGCCACAAATTATTATCTATAAATGCCTTAGTCAATAGAAAAGTCCAATAGCTGAAACATTTTCGATCACCAAGGATGGATAAACTAAAGTAAACATGTATAAATAATCGAAGTTTCACAGACGTCCGTACTGAAAAGAATCCTGATACCAGTGGTTAGGAAAATATGAACATGACCATATAAGGCGCACAACCCCCGGTCGCTGAAAGAGGTCATCGATATAAATTAATAAGTAATTCTTAGGATCACAGAACGTCACATTCGATATTTTGTTGAATATAATATTGTTGAAAGCAAGACGTTTAGATTGTCATTATCGTGAATATATTTTTCTTCGCCCCTCACGAAGCGTTTTTGAGTGTGGGAAGTAATTTGCATCACAAAAGCTCTGCACATGCGCATTCATTGAACAGCTGAGAAGCAGAGTTCGGTCGTGGCAACTGAAACAGACAGAGAAAAAATCTGTGATCAAGGTTTTAAAGTCAAATCGGTAAGTGACAACATTTAATTTGGATAAAATAGGCTTTTAATGACACATTTTCATTTATTGAAAGTGTATTTGTACTGACAAAGAGAGGTTTAGGAGCTTTTTTGAACTGCGTATGTTGACCTTGTTTGTTGGTTCGTTGGCTTCAAAAGTTTTTCCCGTTACTGAAAATGGGTGGAGAATGATAAATAACAAGTTTAACATGGAACTATGAGGTTAAATATGTTTGACACTTAATTTTGTAGATATGTCAGTGAAAATAAACCACTGTCATAACTTTTGAAGCGTTAGGTGATGCCTCGTGGCACAAGCATGTACACGAATCCGGAGTACGCGTGACAAAGAGGGTCCTTTGTTCAACGTTTCGGCGGTAAAGTTTACCCTTTCTTGAAAGTGACAATCATTTATCGTTGTTAAAACCTAAAGTCTATTCCTGTGTTCGTTCAAACATTCAGTTTTCATGTGTATTGAATGTTCGGATCACTTGTTATCGAGTGCGAAACTGGTGGGTTTAACTAGGCGGATGCGTATGGTTTGACCCAGTGGTGCATAAATCATGAAAATGAGATGGTGTATAAATTTAGCCGGAATCTCCCAAGCGAGGTCAGTGTAAGTTCAACTCTACCAGCGCAGCGGTTTGGATTTGCGTAACTCTTCAGTTTGGATGTAGTTAGCCTACATTTATCTCATATGTCAGATTGAAGTTGCCAAATAGGCTTACTGACATATTCGGAAATTTTACTTGTGTGACGGTAAGTGCGTTGACATCGGGTTTTCATGAAGCTTCTGCGTTTGACATGCATGTTTGAAACTAAACGCGTACCAAATGAACTTGGCACGAAAAGGGCGTTGAACCCAGTGTCAGTAATAAGTTGTTAGTACAATAGCTGCTTAAAATTAAGACGAAAGATGATACATTTATATATATTTTCAGGAGAGAATTGACAAAGCGTTTAATGTGTGGGAATGTGAAATCCATTTAAAAGAGGACAGTCTGTCTGACTCGTGTTTAGATAATTTTACGTGGGCGTACCCCTACCACCATGTGAATCATGATGATGAAATCGGGCTGATTTTCATAAATATCGGAGCTATCATCTTATTTAAAACTATATTTACAGATTCTGTATTTAATCTATTTACCTTTTATTTTCAGGTGTGGAAATTTACCATAAACCAGCATCATGTTCAGTTTCCACAAGCCCAAAATCTACCGTAGCATAAATGGATGTTGCATATGTCGTGCAAAATCCTCCAGCTCAAGGTTCACTGACAGTAACAAGTATGAAGCAGAATTTGAAAAATGCTTCCGCATTCGTGAGGAGAGAAGTGGAGAAATCTGCAATGCCTGTGTATTGTTAGTGAAACGATGGAAAAAGTTACCTGAAGGCACAAATCGTCACTGGAATCATGTATGTATCTTTTGTCTTTCATTGTATTTTGCTTGAAGACATTATAGTCAATTGTTTTGTTATGAAAGATTTCAATTCTAAAATATTGGACTGTTTGTATGTATGTCTCTGCACATGTAATGATAAACAAATTTTCACACCCTTGCCGTCCCCAACACTAAGACAGACCAAATTTCTCAAGTAATTAGTGTCACAACTGTTGCCACTGCTTGTTAGTAATAGCTAAATTAGGTTAGGTACCAGGACAGTTTGTTGACATCACTTTGTTTGCCTGCAGTGTTTATGATGAGTCATTATACTGGGTGGAATTGTGACACATTCTCTATTGTTCACCCAAACAATGTCAGTATTTGTAATGTTTTCCCCTATGAATTGCCATATTCATAATGATGTAGGTTAACTTTCTGATAAAAAGAGAAATAACAAAGTATTTGTCACCAATACAAAGGGTTTATCATGTGAAAGATCAGATGTCTTTCAAAAGCCAAGATTTACATTGTCAACAATGGTAATTAAGGAGAAAGATATCCTTTTCTCTTACATATCCAAAAGTTTCCTTTTTCTTTGTTACTCAATACTTTTCAATGTTAATCTCTGTGAAAGTCATAGTCGTAACCTGCAACTATTATTTATAACTAAACTGTTGTTTTCTGGGTCAAACAGATGCCAATTGATGATTTACAATTGATGACAGTAGTTTAAAATTCAAGCCATAAAGTTGACACATTAATCATATTTTCCCATGAATCCAGCAAATGACATTTCATTGTTATGAATCATACTACTTTCAAAAATTCAAATTTCCACTTTCTTATAAATATTAACTGTTAGTGTTATTCTCCCCTCTTGATACAATGGCAGTCACAGGGTCAATGTGAACAGCAACCACTTGGGTCTGACCTGAGATTGTACTAGTCAGTTGAGGTACTATAGAGATAATCGGGCTACTATCGTGGATTATGAACCCTCGTACTTACTATAAACTATGTGACCTACATAGTTGAAGTGTATGTCGGTTGAGAGTGAGTGGGATTAAGTTGTTGAGGTGGAAACTATCCCGACTGAAGGATGGGCAGTGGCAGTCACTGTATACATAGTGACTTGACCTCCTTATCTGTACTAGCCCAAATGTGGGAAAACATTTTACCTCAAAGGGCAATTAGAATCGTGGCATTGTCACCTGTTTACATTGTTGTCTTCTTTAATTGGTTTTTGTCCTGTTTCTTTTATTGCTGATGGTGTTCTTTTCAGGGATAACTGAAAAACCTTCCTAGGAATATTTTTGTAATATCTTCAAGAAATTCAGACAAATCAATGATGCAGAAATTTCTTTTCAAATATGATTTTTTTTGTCATTTGAAACTTAAAAAAATGGTATGTTTTCTCGTTTATACAACCAAGACAGATTATCTTGTTTCTTCAGGGCCCCCTTGTAAAGAAAAAAACTGTAAAGCTACGAAAGACATTGCCAAGAGGAAAAGATATCAATCTATAAACATGAAGCCTGAACACATGTTGTGCTCTCTACACTAGCCATGGGCTAGAAGATACATACATACACATACATCTAGCACAGTAGATATTCCTCTCACTGCAACCTCACAGGGTGTGTTATAGAGGGGGAGGGGGGGGGGGGGGGGAGGGGGCGAAGACTTTGTGGAAGTGGAAGGGATCTTATGTTGAGTGAAATATCTTCAAGGCACGTGTCCCACAATTCAGCTCAGTGTACAAATGTTGCCTTCACAGGAGATGAAACCAGATATCTCTTGCCTGCCTCATCATTAGATAGTTTGCCATCTCCAACATGGCAGGCATGTCTTACATATGAACACTCAGCCCCACATTCAATCTGCCTGTTCAACACTACTCGCTGGCTTTATGGGCCTGTCATTGATTTCTTGAAATGGTTATCTCACATGGCTGAAGCTTGAAGAAAGGCAGGCTTTTCTGATATATCCTATTTTCTTGCATGAGGTTGAAAATAATTTATCAATAATGTCATTTTCAATATTAGAATTACTAATGTGATTTTATGATATTGATGATACCAGGAATAAATTTGTGTGGATTTTATTCCAACAAAATTATAATTCTAAATTGGTCGAAATTGAATTGGAAAATGTGCATATATAATCCTTGACTTGTTTACTTGTGAAGTGCGAGGTAAACAAGTTAGGGTGTTTGAGTGTAGCTCATACAGGCCGGAGGGCAATATGGGAGCACAACGGAAATGATTGCTTCACTGTAGAGTGGCCATGAATTTCATAACCTGACCAGCCCAGTAGGATTACTTATAATGTAGGTCGTAACGAGGGCTTTGTTTCTCATGTCAGCTAGCGCAGTACATACGCAGTTGTTGGCTTCATGCACGTCACATACGTAAACATCATATTGTCAATTAAAAACATCTTACATTGTATACAGGATTTGTGGAGGAATGTCATATTTGAAATAAGAACAACAAGTTAGGGTTACATTAAAACTTTGAAATTATGTGGAACAAATAACAATATATATATATATATAAAACTTTATGTGCCACTTGATGCAATATCATTCAATGAAGTTACAACATCCCTTGTTATGTTCAGTATGTAATATTACATAAATATGTTATTAATTCTAATTTTGAATACAATTGGAAAAAACCCACTAAATTATCTACAACTTTGAGTCAGACATTGTTTCCTTTTGGAAAGGTCTGAAGAACTATTTGCCCCTTCAGGTCAATGACTTCTGCGCTGTTCTGGTATGCTAAAACAGATAATGAGGAATCAATTATTCATTCTTTTTGGGGCGCGCGAAAGTAGTTCTCATCACAGTCTTAGCTCTTACCATCTGTTCTCTCTACACTTATATAATTTCCTGGCTAACGAAAATTGCTATATTCACTCTGTTTATTATTTATAATTTGATTTTGAAGAATTTGGATGGATGTTAACAAAGACATTAATAATTCCTATCAATTTATCAGTTGTTGATAATGGATATATGCTTGTTTTGGACATCTCACCATCAAATGTTACCGTCGTTATTGTCAACTCCGAGTAAAACGTTTCAAAAATATTTTCTAAAGCTTTAATGGATGCCTGACACTAACAAGGTTTACGCGAGACAACAACCTGCCTCAAACCTGTGTCGCACTGAAATTTGTTTGAAAATGGCGTTGTAAGGATAGGTTTGCTTTCCAGCCCTAGTCATACGAAGGGTATTTATCGAGTAAATGAGAAAGGCACTCGGTGAATGCAAGGGTCATGCCCTTTTTTCATCGGGAAAGAAAGGCACACCTGATCCATCTAAAAATCCAGAAGTGATTATTGAGCTAATCCTCATTAACACCTCCAGACTGCAGGATGTGTGAGCTGCCCTGTTTATATATCAAGTATATCCAGAACCAGCTTCTTCGGGTCAAGTGATCATCAGCATGCCAATTTGTGCTTTCACTTGAGTCGAGGAATTTGAAGAAATCACCATTGTGATGGCATTGTTGTTCCTTTTGCTGTGACAATTCGGTGCAGTCTTAAGATAATGTGATATAACTTGATACAGCGTTCTGATTTACTGGAAACGTTTTACTGCTTTTTGTTGAAATTTGATATTAGCAAAATCCTACTTTGAAACTTTATTTATGCTTATTTTAACCACAGCAAACGGGATGAAAAGTTGTTTTCATTTTGAGAAGTTTCAGACAAGAACTCTCGCAAAACATGAATTGATTCTTTGTTAGTTTGTCTTCCAAAATAGCATATTGATCCAAAATTGCAGTAAGACATATGAATTATTCAGAATGTGATATTTCCAGGCATTTATTCTTTGACAGCAGTACAAGATAATACCATTCAAAATTTCCCTATGTAAGCCTCATAAGCACATTATAAATGAAACAGTTCTATCAGTTCTATGATCCAGCTGACAGTCACGACATTCGTATTTCTATTGCTACCATAATCAAGCATGCTTCTCAACCCAAGAATGTTGTATGAAGATGGTACTGCCAGGAAGTGGTCAAGTGTGCCAGTATCAATGGCCAGCAAATTAGTGCAGCACATTGAAATCCTCTCCTAGCCACAACATACAGTGGGACAGGGCTTTGATTGATGGGCCTGGACACTTGCTGGACAGTCACTTCCCACTGGCCACCTATTATCAAGGAAATCTGGGTGGACACTTAATTGCACTCTGCAAGTGAAGAATGAAGTTCAATCAGACCTCCCTCTTGTGCCTTGTAATCTGCTCTGAAAGGCCTCAGGACAGAGGGAAGATGCTATGATGGGTTAGAGGTCAGGGGTCATGGTGCCTTGAAAGGGTTGAAGATGATGTTATGGAATGCGAGGAGGCATGATAATAGGACAAGCAGGCCGGGTGAGAGGAAGAGGAGTGATTACATTGGTTGGTGTGGCTGTACTGTCTGTCCGTCCGTCTGCTCCTCTCCTTCATTGCCTGTCTTCCACGGCTCATCTTCAGAGCGAGCATGCAGTGTCAGCTTGGTTCTGATTTGAGGCAACTGGTTTCCAGGGTGGCCTGCATTGATTCAGTGTTGGCTTAAATATACATCTTCTAGACAGGCATAGTCATTGAAAATTGAGTAAATTATAAAAGAAATAAAGTACTAGCCAAAACTCATTTTAACAGATTAATGTTTAGATTCTGATATATAGTATGATATACCCTGACTGATTGACATAAACACATTTTGTTATAGTCATGGAAACCATTCTTTCCTTAAAATGAGTTTTTCAGACTAATTTCTTGACACAGGAAGAAGAATATGAATACAAAGTGGGTAGACAAAGAGACCATTTCTAACTTTGTTAGCAGGGGAAAGGTTGATCTGAAGCTGACAAGCCAGTCTTCTAGTCCTGACATTTCTCTCTTTTGGACTTTAATGTCGGTATCTCATGACAGATTGCCTTCTCCGATTCAAGATATGTTCTCTCAGAATTCTAAGATCATCAATATATTTATTCCTGGGTTATTTGCGATCCTCATAGGATCTTCTTGTCTGGTGTTGGAGTCTTCAGGGAAACGGCATCTGAATATTCAAACTTCAAACACTCTGTGGAGTTGGTAGATAATTACACACTCAATCAAGTGGTTTTCTTGCTCTATTATTAGTTTTGGATCCTTTCTTCATTATTTCTTTAGTAGAGCTTAAGATATTCTTCAGTTTCCTACACAAACCAACAACCCATTCTTTCCAAGCAAATTCGATACCTTGTATATTTATGATATGTATACTGATCAGGGGATAAATTTGATTAATTTTTATTTCCAATCATTTTCATGATGTGTAAAAGGGAATAAATGTTCTTGTGTAATGTTGTGTTGCAAAAAAGAAGAAAGTTCAAAATTAAAAAATCCTTTACAAATGAAAAAAAGGGTTACAATGCATGATTGAGGCATGTTGTAATGGTGTGCCACTAGCTGACAAGCTGACTGTAACTGTTACATGCCCAGACCCGCCATATCACAACACCCAGGTCTGGACCATCCCGTGAGATCTCCTCCAGATGGGACTTTACTCTGGCATGGTGATCTCTGTCTCTAATATCATTAGTACACCAATCAACATGTCACAACACTCTCCATCACCATTGGTCTCTCATCTCGTTATCCAGGTCTTTTATTTTAAGTCTGTCAAATCGTGTCGTACTCTCATGAATAGAACATCTGGTTTGATGAGGATTGAAAAAGTATAACATAAATTTTGAGAATAAGATATTTAAATTTTTTTTTTTATTCTTACCTGGTAATAGCTGCAATTTAATCAGTAAAGTCATGACTCCTGAATAAGGAACTAGGCTTGATAAAAGTCAGCTTTTGGAGAAAAGGAAGATTTTCAGTAGTTCATGCCAGCTCTAAGAGGTACCTGCTTTTGCTATAAGAATGATATTCAAACCTTACCTCCATGATCATCAGATATGATAAGAGATGCTAAATGTCTTAAGCCAAGAAAATAAATTATGGGTAACAGCGTACTTTTTTGGGTTTGAGGTGGAAGCATGGATACCTGGGAGTAGGTTTGGGAGGTAGAACACAGCCAGGGAGACAGTCTGTCCTGGACTTTGATCCTGGGTACATGCGGATGGTTGCTGGAATGTGTGACTCACCAACCCACTGCAGTATGGGGAAGCATAACAAACACTTTGTACCCTTATCTGACATAGTCCGTCTTTGTTAGAATCACACAACCATGCTCAACTGTCTCTCAAACCCACAGTCCCACTTTCTGCTTCCTCAAACTACTCAATTTGCATTCTTCAGGAATTGATTTTACTGAGAAGTTCACCTTTTCCTGGCATTCAATGCTTTACAGTTAGTTGAGCTATAAACATTCAAGAATATTTCTCCTCTTTAAAAATATTTACATAATTTTCATTCTCCAAGAATTAACATTTCATTTCATTTGCCGTTGTTTTTCTCTTTAAAAGTGAGATTGTTTGTTATCCATTCAATGCGAATGACCATTCAAATAGCTCTTTTTTACCATTTTTTCATTTGAGACGGGAAGGGGAAAATTCCTTATGTAAGGCCAGTGCAATTTATTATGGTATTTCTATGTCATTGAACTGGACTTTCAGCCTGTTACAGTTTGAGATGAAGATGTAGTAAGGATCATGGTCTTCTATGTTACAGATACTAGTTATATGATACAGTTTATATTTGTCTACACAAAGACCCAATCATTAACATCTGGTTCTCATGATATGATAAGAGTCGTATCACATGCCTGTGCCCCATAGGAGGAAGTAGAATGACCTTACATAGTAATTGCTGTGAAATAGCCCGCAGTTGCCTCCTAGAGTTACATAGGGAAGGGAGGGGGAGGCCATTATAGATCATAAAGGAACACATGTAGTGGTCAGTGGGCTGGATGACCACAACACGCCTGTATGGACTCTGAGTGCTAATTAAGCTTTAGGTAGTTGCTTGTGGGGGTCCACTTTAGCAGATGGCAGCCATTTGGTAGGGATTAGAAATCTATTACATAAGTAAAATCTGCCCTCAAACCAGACTTTCATTATCTTGAGTTGATTACACTCTGTGATTAATTAGACACATTTGCTGGGACACATTGTTTCCATACTTGACAGGACGATGCATAGACAAGATCCCATGGTGAAAGCTTGTTATGCAATGATGTAACATGCCAATATGTCATGCGTAAGGCTGATGGACTAGGATGTTGGATGCAGCACCCGAGATCAGGCTTCCTCCAGGATCCATCTGAAGGGCTGGAGGATTTCTGTCCTATCATATGCTCTTCCTCCTTCAAATATCACTCTTGTTATTATGATAACAACTCAGGACCAGTTGTCGACCTGCATTCTTCTGGTAATCGCTTCACTTAAACGTGAAAGGCCATCTCTGGAATGTGATGTTATGAGACATTCGATAACCATTGCCTATATATGTGAAACAAATAATTAGCACCCACTTCATACAAAATCTCTCCTCTCCGATTTATCACATTATTTGTAAAGAGCTCACCAGAAGTCTAACTACTGATCCATTGTCATTTGATTAGTATGTTTTACACTGAAAGTGAGCAGCAGTTTTCAATGCATCAATTCACTTCAACAATATTACTGGTCCCATATAAAACATGTGAGTGTTTTAGTTTGTTGATTATTCACATCATCAAAGCATTTAAAAAATCGAGGTGACATCAATGCCGTGACCTTATTGTGAACATTTTCTTAGAGTTTATTTCTACAGTGTGTCTGTCAAGACTGGTGTTTTATTTGGATTTTGAATGTCTTAAGTATAAAAGATAAAATTCTGCTCGTGAAGTATAGCAGAGACTAACTTCTGTAGTAGCTGTGTCACAGTCAGTATAACCAATTGTAATTGTTTCTATTTGACCTGTCTCTAAAATGAATAAATGACATGACATACAGTCTGAATTCAATACCGGGCCAGCAGATCCAAAATTATTTCCTTTGTACATTGTACCGGTTGACAAGTACTATACATAGCTTACAGGTACATGTATAAACTATTTTCTTTGTATCATGTGCCATAGTTTCACCAAGCATGGGCAGAGTAACCCTTGCTAGTGCTAAGAACTATAGCTAGACGACTAATGGGTTAAACTAGTACTATGGACATCGATCTATTTAGTTAGTGCTTCACAGACTGCGAGACTGCCGTCAATGAGTAGAAATTGATTTATTCAAAACACCTCCACGCTCTCAGTTGATTGGTCCCTGACACTCCTGTACTGAGCCACGCTGGAGTAAACAACTATTCATCCAGCTCAGACGCAATACTAGGTCATTGTTCAGTATACACTTGTTTGCGTCAATCTTTTTTTTGTAAAAACTAGCTTATGGCTTACAGTTTGTAAAAAGAACTTTACCTATTCCGTCCTGTTAATTGATTATTTCTAATGGAAATCTGATGCTATAGATATAGTAGTATTGTTGTGATATTATCGGTTGTTATTGGAACAATATTACTCATATCGCCCTTGGCAAAAGCGTATTAATCAATATAAAGTGAAAGTCCTGTCATATGAATATTTAACATCAATGAAAATGTTTTGCTTTAAATAGAAAATTTAGTTCTTAATGTTAAATGTTGGATGACGTATTTGAAATTGATATTGCTTTCCAATTCAAATTGTTGTGGTTCAAATGAGAGAAACAATATTCTGATGTTCAGGATTTCAGGGTGATACAAAAAGTTTACTTAAAATACCCATGTTAAGATAACCTAAAAATAGATTTCAAAGTTTTTATATATTTCCAGTTGTTATTTGTTGAATGTTGATGTTAGTGAGAGCAACTTCCACATGACAGTACAGGAAGCTGAGGACTATGTCCCTTCAGGAATATTAGGAATTTTCTGTAGTTATTGTCAATCATCCATTTAAATACATTTGCATTGTGTCATTAATAACCTATTTGGAGAAAAAAGTAAACAGTGTATTGCCACCAATTTATTCAGACAAAGCCTCGGACAGTGCTGCGCGTGCATGCATACGTTTGATCCAGTGATCAGACGGCAAAGTTTGTTTGATCAGTGATGAATTCATCACAATTAGACCGTGTCATATTAATCTCCATGGCCTGAATTACACAGATGGTTCCAATATTATTTTACACGTTTTCCTTCAGGGCCTGATGGTTTACTGTTTGTCTCCAGCCATTAAACTACACTCCTTCTTGTCGACCAGTAGTTACAAAAATCAATCTAACGAGCTTTGCAGTTTGGAATCTGTGTCACCAGGTCACCAGCGGGATGAGGATTAATTTTGAAGTTTGAAATTGGTTAAATTGCTCTTTAGTCTGCTTTTTTCATTTTTCGCTTCAATATATGTCGTAATTTTGAAATTTGACGAAAATAATCATGTTTATTATTTTAGATGCATGAATCAACCTCTCAGTATGAAGGTAGTAATTTGTTTGTCCAAAGCTAAGGGTTCTTAAAAAAATGTTTTGGTTTTATGTCAATGACAGTCATTAGAATTATAGCAACTCCAATGAACTTTTATTGTTATTTTACAATGAAGGCAGAAAGGAGATGCATAATATCATTGCATATATATGGATTTCACATGCAAAACTTTACATTTCTAAATTTGGCATTCCTAATCGGTTAAATTTTGGTTACTGCACCCAATAGACACAAATATCTGAGAAGATAAATTCAATGAACATGATACAATGAGAATTTTGAATTATTCAAGAAATGAGAGGCGAGACGAATCAACTGTGTGGTGTTAAAAATCAATAGTCAAGGTCAGTATTGAAACTTGGTAGGTTTGATCTGACCGTAACCGTCAGATTGTTGTTGTGTTGGACCTGATAGACTGACTTTAAAATCAAATCTTGTTACAACACTTTAGAGTCAGTCCAGTGAAGAGAAACATACAATGCAGTTCAGGGCAGGTGTTTGTTCATGCATGCAAGACTAAAGACAAGTCTACATGTTTACTAACTAGAATTGTTCTTAACTTAAATTGTTAGAAGCCCTCTTTGTTACAGTGCTTAAGTATTAATACTTAGGCTTGTTTTAAGTAACCAATATTGGAGACCTGGTATCTGAGTTGACAAACAATTTCCAAAACCAGTATCTTATTTGGGAGACTGTTACCAAGTCTATCTGGTCAGTTGTCGGAACGTCCAAGTAAGGAGAAAGTTTGTGGTCAGATAAGGGATGAATCAAAGGGCTGGACACTTGGCTGGAGGTCAATAACCCAGTTGAGGTCAGAGGAGCAGACGGAAAGCTCATTGCATCCAAAATGGCTGCCCTCATCATCAGATTTAAGCTTCTGGTGGCCAGATAAAGGCTAGCTAGGTGAACTCTTGACCTCCTCCCTTGTCTCTATCCACGTCTTGATTGGCAGCTTAGCTTGTCACACAGGAGAAGTTTAACTTTTCAACCAGAAAATTAAATAATCTCCCCAGAGAGCTTGGAGTGGCCAGGTGGTAACTTTGCTTGGTAACAAAAAGGTGACCACTGAACTATGTCCTCAACTTAACCTTTGAAAAACTTGGCAAGAAAGTAATTAATTAGTGCTTTGTTGCTTTAATTAATCTGAAGGACAAACACTTAAAGTTGGGGTATGAAGGTGTTTGTGTCCCCAGGCTCTTGCAGTTATTTTGGAAGTCAATTAACATGAAATAGAAACCTTCGGGAACTATTTACACCACTGCAATGTAAAGAATTTGGACTACTTTAACACACATTTGTAAGCCTTCCTGTCCAATGACCCCAGCAAATCACTTTGGGTGTCCTTACCCAACCCACTGAGGTGTCCTCCCCACTCCAAGGTGGTGTCCCCTCCCCTCTCCTGGCTTTCTTTCTTTCCTTCCTTCCTTCCGATTGTATTTCTTTCTGGCTTCTATCTTTTTACCTGAAGCTTCACCTCATGCACTGATGGTTAACTTGACATTTGTGAGTTGTTTCATTGAGGCTTGGTTTGTTATCTAATTATTTGTTTTCCTGTGTAGGGGAATGTGTGTGGAATGTAAATTTGTCAATTCTGATTTGAGTGAGTACTCTCAATGTATAGAATTATGCTAAAGATGGCTCAGAGTGATATTGCTTCCTGATTATTTTGAAGGTTATAAACTTCTCACCATCTTCCTCCTAAAATCGTCCTTCCTCATAACTACTGACAAAATTTCCTACGTTTTGAGAAATAAGTTTGAGATATTTTGGACAGACAAAGTTCAAATCCATCCCTCTTCCTAATTGCAAACTTATACTACTAAATGTGAAGACTACAGTGACTTCTTCCTCTAAACCCTCTTATCGCTCCAGTTTGCCCCTGCCTTTTCCTTCCTAATATTGATACAAGTGATGTTGAACTACAGGTCCAACTCCAAGCGTACACTGAGCTCCACATGTCCTGTCTTCCTGTACTTCCCTCAATCCACTCCCCACCCTTTATTTTAAAACCAACTCCTTCCCTAAGCTTTAAGCAATTTAACCTACCCAAAGTATAGATTTCTCCATCAAAACCTTATTCTTATAATATAATATGAATTATCTCTTTTGTGTCTCCCACAAGCCGGGTCGCTGATTTCCTCCTCCCCAAGGTTCCCTGAGCTATCCTTTGTCCCCCCCTTCCCTCCCTCCCTCCCTGTCCTCTCACTCTGACCTGGCCAGTGTCAAGTTGTGGTCAGTTCACTCAGTGAACCCTCGCTGCACACTGGCCCTGCTGCCCAATACTCACTCAGTGCACTTGTACTAGTGGCCAAATGTTATGACCACTATCCAATGGTGACTTTAAACTTTTTTGTAATTTTCAAGATGATCTTGCCCTGATCAGGTCTAGATTTAGTAAATTTATCTCAGTTCATCTACATGCTGTAAAAAAAACTATGAAAAGCCAGAAAAAGCACATCTCTAAGTTGACAATTTGATAAAAAAAAAAGCACAAAATATTAACATAGGAAATAACCATGTAATGAGACTACCGTATTCGACGTGATAAGCGTCTGTGGCGCTTAAAAAATTTGTAAAAGGGGGCGCTAATTAAAACGATAAAAATTGGTAAAAGGGGGCGCTAATTAAAACGATAAAAATTGTCCTCAAATTTAGTCTTGAGAGTGTTTTCTTACGATACACATGTCTTTGAAATATGATTTTGTGGCTTGGGGTCTTGAAATACCCTGTATTCTTCACTTTAGTGGAAGTAAAATACTTATTGCAAGACTGAAAAACCTTCTTCAATGAATCAGCATGCAAGGTAAGCAATGTTGAGAGGTGGGCACTAAATCAGGACGCATATTGTTCAGTCAAAAACGTGGTGGTTGGGCGCTTATAGGGGAGTGGGTGGTTATTAAGTCGAAAACGGTATCTGTTAGTAACTCAAAAGTTGCCACAGAAGATCGTGGTAGTTAAGTAAGTTGCGACCTACTGTGAGTCAAGGCAGTCAACTGAACAGATTGTTCCCTGTCGAACTTTCCTAACCCTTAATGATCCAGCCCTCTTTGTCCTTACATAAGATACCTAAGCTTTCAATTCAAAACACTTTTGAAGAAAGTTAAATGATAATATTTTGTCAGGAGACAGTTCGAGTATTGTTTTTGGGCTGATTGTCTGAGTATAATAGATTATGTTAAAAGAGTTATTGTGAATATTAATATGAAGATTCTTTCACCATCATCAGCCAGTTGTTTACAGATTCCTTCCCTTCCATCCAGTCTTGTTTATTTTGAAAATACGAATGGTCTGTTGAGTTATTATCATTTCGGAACGTGGATTCATCACTCTTGTCATTTAATTACCAGCTGACCCAAGGCTGGAATCTCTATTTGGAGGTGGAATTTGGCTTTATGTCTAGGGGCCGACAGGTTATCAAGGGTGGATGGGTTGTTGAAGAATTGGGCCTGGCACTTTGACAGGAGTTGTCTTCCCTTGATGAGGAACTCTTCTGTGTGGTCATTCTTCCAATTATTCATCAAAGCATTGAGATTGGTGATGGACATTGTCTACAGATGCATCGGTTGGTGTTGAGGAGAGAGGGATATTGAATGTTAGAGCTGGACTGTAAACCATGTTTCTTGATTGTATTCTCACCATTTCATTAGTATTTCATCAAGATCAAAGGAATGGTCTTACTCTTGCTGCTGCAGTCTTGTACTTTTAACATGTTAAGATCAGATAAGTTCATTTCATATCGCAAACTTTCTTTTCCTAATAATTTTCTTTCTAAATAAGAGACAATTATGGGTTTTTTTCAATGATGTAAGAATGTAATTGGTAAATGTCAGATGTGAAATATGATTACATTAAATATGTCATTTAATGTAATCATAACCAGAGTTGAACACATTTTCACTAAATTTAGTATTTCATTTTGGTTTAGATTTCAAAGGATCAGTGATGTTATTAATTTTGATTCAATTCCTTAATTTTTGAGTTCTCCATCAAAAGTACAATGCATGTTCCTATAAGAATCAAATATAAATAGACATGAGTGTCGCTTTAACAAACATTTCAGTGTTGCAGTATAAAGCTGTTCCCCCCCCCCCCCCCCCAAGGTTTATTTTGGTAAAGTATCCCTATGTTGGATACAGCATGTTTGTTTGTTTCCACTTCTCAGGTTAATATAGGGGCAGTTGCAGTACATGTCTGTTTACCATCAAGTCTCCTTACCCTACCACATGCTTGCCGGCTAATTCCCCCAGCACCTTGCTAATGCCATGTTCACCCCTGTGAGCTTTGTCTACAAGGTGCCACGCCCTTCTCTCTCCTTGCTTCCCAATGTTTGAATTAGGTTAATGTATGCACTGTCCAACTTGGTCAATGAGGCCTAGTTAAGGTTCATTGGCATGCTGATCAGGGAATGGTCAATCTGGACTCTGGTCAGTCAGAATAGTCAATGGAGATATGGGGCAACTTGATACGGACTAGATTCTGTGAAAACATGTTCCTCCGTGTTTCTGCACTTGCCTCAGATTACAGGCTTGGTAAAGACAGCTCCAGACGAGGCATCAGCATTTGATGTTAACTCCATTACGCAGATAGAGAAATGCCAGAGGAGTTTGTGTCCCGCCACCACCCAATTATCTTGCCGTTTAATTAGCTCAAATGATTTCATGAAATTTGATTTTTTTAAGTTGTTCCTTTGAAAGTTTTTATCTAAGCTGATTAAATTTTTTGATAATATAGGACATTTTAATTGGTTAATTAAATTAATGAAATTATCATTTTATTATCTTCATCTTTTAACAATTTCTGTTTGAAATGAAACCCAGATGAAATACATTGCTAACTGTGTCCTAATCTTTGGGGAAAATTTTGCGACCTTATTCTCTGCCCAGATTTTTTGGTATCTCACATTATGATGAGTTTATTCTGGCGCCTTGGTTCCATTCAGGATTTCAGGGGCTCCTGAATCTAGAAATGCTGTTGCAAAATCAATACCCACTTCCCGTTAAATCCCCCTCCCCCTCCTACTCTCGCCCCCATGATCTGTCTGTTACATGACGAGGCAATTACTACATTCACTCATGCAGCAGATGTCGACACATGCAAAAAAATCTCGCAGATATGGACCATAACATTGATATGAGAAAACATTCTAATGTCCCTCTTTGTTGAGTTGAGTATTTTATGCCATTTAGGCAAACTAAAAGTCCTCCATTTCCACAGACAGGGCACCTTTCTGATTACACGGGGCCCCAAATTAGGCTGCGTCTGCTCCTCGCCAGTCGATGTGTTGTAAGCAGGCGGGCAGCAGGCAGGCTGAGCGACGAGCCGACAGTCGGGAGGGATTGTGGGGTGAATGTCCTCAACCACTGCTGTATTATAATGTGGCTGCATAGTAGCTCCTCCTTACTCCACTAGAAAGGAGTCCTGGCTCTTGACAAAATGTCAGTGCATATTCTTAAACAAGAAATGCCTCTGAAGTCCTTTTATTTACCAGAGGTGTTTCCATTTATGTGCTAATGCATAGGTATTAATGACAAAGTGGCAGTCATCGCTGTTAAAGTGTCCACATGCTATAAATAGTTCAGCCATTACTGTGGTCAAACTATTCTTGGGAAGTCGTTCTCTGGCATGATGGATCGATAGTGGCTGGTAATTGATTCTGTGGAAGCATGCAGACTCTCATAGTGTAATCCTCCCTCCGATCATAACCCTCGCTTCTCTACTCTGTTGCAGCCCGCAAAAAATAACATATTGCCGGGTAAAATTTCCCCATCCAGCGAGACCAAATTTCTTCACTTCATTAGTGTGTGCAGCTTGGTATCTTAAAGCAGGATATTTTTTCATACCTGCATGGTATAACACAAGAATACAAAATGACTGTCACAATCAGTGTCTGGTTTATCATTACCTGTTTAGTATTAGCATGTCAGGAAATCAAATACTTTTGAGTGTTGTAGAAAAAAAAATTTAATTTAATTTATTCGTAAATTTCTTTGTTTATCAATACCAAAATAAAAATTTCAAGGGTTTCCTCCAAAAATATATTTAAGTTAATATTTTAAAAAAAAAAATTTTCTGTACTAAATTTAAAAAAAATATATGTGAATGTCTAAAATTGAAACCCACATGTTCTTTCATATTGAATGATTAAAGTTCACTTGAACTGCTGCAAAGTTATAATGTCTGTACACAGTGCATGCAAGTTGGTGTTGAAAGCCTGTTGCAGAGGGCACCTGTTTGTGTGCAGGAGAATGGAGGTGCATGTCTTCCCTCCCTCCCTCCCTCCCCCCTCTCTGTGCAGTGCAGTGCAGTACGTGATGCAGAGGGGCAACCACTCGACTGCACACCGCTCACTGGTCGGCACACGCACATGTTCTACCTTACATGTGCAGCACATTTGCCTCAAGCTCTTTACAAAATTAGCTCCCTGCCTCTGTATTGAGTCATCGGGAGAAAATGGGGCCGCTTGCAGTGTTTCAGGAATCATATGGGCGCCCTCTATAATTGAATTTATGCTTAAATTTGTGACAACCATGGCAGTAATAAGATTCATGTCTTAGCCATTAGAATACAAGTGACCTATAATAAATAAAAGGCCTACTTGTATGCTTGGAGGAGTGAAACATGCTTGTGATCAGTTTGTCTACACCAGAAAAATGGCAGTAGGTTAGTGATCTCTACTGGGTCAGTGTGTTACTATGTCGGGAGCTTGGGAGGGGAGGCGGGCGTATACATTGCAATTCCTCACTCGAGATTAGACGTACATACAAGGGTAACTACACCATCGGTCTGCTCCAGATCTGTCTTGATGTGGTCACTGCTTTGTCTTGTCTTGTATATACCCATACATGAAGCACATGGCCCACTAACACAGCAGGAAGAGAGACAGGCTGTCCAGCTGTAACCTGAGTCTCTTTGTCTGTAGGTCTCAGTAGATACAGAGAGTATAAAGTCCTGTACATTGCCACAGTGCCGCTGGGCAGTTTCTACTTTGCCCAGTTGTTTGGAAAAATGATATTCCCTTAGACACCTAATAAAGTCTATAAATTAGACACTAGGAATATAAGGACAAAAAGTACCATATTTGTGTAGAAACTAGTATAGGACTTGGTAAATAAACGTGTGCAACAATAGTTTGTCCATGTTAATTCCCTCGCCTTAACATTTGAAAGCGTTTGATTTGATTAGAGTTAATGTGCTAGGTCCATTCACAGATAGAGTTGGATGGTTTCCAGTGTTTTTCTGAGTGTGGGAGTGTGTAAAAGCTGCTGTTGGCTGCCACATTAGTGCCGATATTTTGCTGACTTGCTGCTTTTAGCAGGATCAAACACATTCTGTTGCTTTTCTTCTTAACTTGTACCTTGCTTTTGCTTATGCATCTTTGTAGTTCTTGATTAGAACAATCTCAACAATTGTGGACAACACAAATGGCTCATGTCTTGTAGTTTATAACAGATTCATCATCTCAGAACTGCCTCGGCCTGTAATCAGTAACTGACATGATAAGTACCCTTAAAACAAACCCTTTGCAGTTTCCTTTACAGTTCTGTTTTTCAGGGAAAAAAATTTGTTAGAGGAACTTATACCTATATTTATATGAATGAAATATTCTTGTCATGCAGGTTGTTGACGCAAGAGCTGGTCCTGGCACAAAATCTGCCCTCAAAATCAAGAATAAAAGTCCACTGAAGTTCAAGAAACACAAGAAGATAAAGAAAAGCAAGGAGAAACGGATACCGTACAACATTCCAAGTCCCAGCCACTTATCTGATGAGTTCTCAGGTGAGCATCTCCACCATTTACTCCCTCAAATGAATAGTCTGCTTTAACTCTTCCCCTGCCAATGACGGGATAGTCTGACAATCTGTGATTTAATAAGATGAATGATTTTTGCATTATAACTCTCAATATCAAAGTTTGTTTATAGGGATATGTTATGAAATGTTAAAGTTTCTAACTGGGTATACTACGGAAATATCTTGAAAAAACATTCTTTTCTTCACATATAATATAGTCTTCTTCTGTTGTAGTTAAAAAAACAAAATAAGTTCTAAAACAACTTGGTCAACCAGGTAAAATGTATGGGCTACGTATGTAACTTTAATGCAAACATACACAGAGGACTAACAATGTTAGTAACATCCAACAGCACAAGGAAGATGACGTTGATGATGCTGTATGATCGTTTCAAGTGATAGTCTTTATTACGGAACTGGTCCAGAGGGGTCGGGCCAACAGATGTATGACTGGAACAGCTGGGGATGTTATTTAAGCCTAGATAGAATATGGCCATACAGCTCCAAACCATCCCTGCTATGTTAATCAAAGAACTGGAACTCCTTGAAAAACAAGCCCACGAGGCCATCATTAAAAATAACTAACTTTATTTTTTGTTTTCACACCTGGAGTCTGTTATGATAATATAACTTGACACAAGGTTACTTTGGGAATTTTATATCTAAAGTTTACTTTTTAAATGTTGAAAAATTAAATCTTTTATAAGGCAACTGTAAATGAAAAAAAGATCCTAAACACATTTATCAAGGATAACACAACTAACTTTGATAATTATTTGTAACAAATAACAATCTTTCTTGATAACACATGGAAATTAAACTGTGTTAACAAGTTCTATAATTAAAATATATTAAACAACATGCTCTAACCAATGTCCAATATCATTATCCTGAATTTGAATTGAAAATTTGTTCCAATGCTTTAATTTATCTGAATATTGGATAAAATCATATTCAATATTTAGGCCAAACTAACCAGGCAGAGAGAGCATTGTGTATTGGAAAGAGACAGGCCAGATAATGCCAGCTTCTCATCAGCATATTTCAGCCTGCTCGCTGCATACCTAACTAGGCCTACAAGTCGTGTGCAGTCAGTCAGTGGGCAAATATTTCTCACCCTCATTGCTGCAGGCAAAACCATCAAAAGCATGTCAGTCATGAAAATCACACAGACAGGTTATGAAACTTCATAACATAATATTATAGAGTTTTATGTGTGTGATGAATGATAGAAAAAGCATGTAGACAACAGCAGCTTAACCTAGATAGAGGCCCCACCTATCCGGCATATTTGAGCGGTGACTTGTGGCTGCTTGATTCGGTCGGGAGCTACACACACTCCCCTTCCATGCTGTTTTTGTAGCATGAGCAGGGTCTAGCTCTTTTTATAGGAAAGCCTTGCCATTGAAATCAGAGGCATAAGAGGCCATTTTGAGGCTTTTTCCTGAGGTGCCTTGCGACTATTTTAGTTTGCATTTCTTCGATTTCTTTCTTTAAATAAACAGGTGTGCAGTTCTGCACGAAGGTTAAAGAAAATAAGTTCCTGTTCAGGAAACTTAATCTCAGGAAATAAAAACTAATGTTTTGAGTTATGTTTTTTTTTTTAAAATAATGATTTCTTTGATATCAGATCTACTTTTAGTTTTTTAAAAGACGTCAATGCTTTTTGTGTGATAAAATTTTAATAAGATAAAAATCATAGGTAAAAAAAGAATTCCTTTTCATGTTGTGACATTTTTTACCCTGAAAGATCATAACACCTTCTTTTCATGTTTTCAAAGACTTTTTAAATCCCAAATCCTTTCAAGTTTGACTGTTTCACAAAGTTCCTTTGAAGTGAAAGTCTATATGGTTTGAAGTGTGAGGTTAAGGTATTAGCATTCCAGAGCCGAGGGGTGTAGAACTGCCTCCACTTAAACCACCCACCCACCAACTGAACAAGGAGAGTTTGTTTGCCTTGTGATCGAGAACTCCCTCTACCTCTCATGAATTCAGATGATATCTATCACATCTCTTCATATGTACTATGAGCTTATATACTACCAGGCTTTAGATTACAGTGTATATTAGATTTATCAATGGAAGGTGTGCGGGTACATACAGATCGACTGCCCTAATTCTGATCTACACTGGCCAGTGAATCATATTGCCATGTATGAATATCCTATTCAAGGATTTTGATGCATCTTAGTTGGCAAACTTTGATTGTGTAAAAACACACCGATTAGGGGTGACTATTGACCTAATTTGACTATTGCAATAGCGATGGACTATTGTGACACACTATTGCACTTGCTATTACGATTGTTTTAGATCCAAACAAAAATGTATTTCATCTGTGATTTCTAAAGATTTCATGAGGATATTATGATTGATTAAACAGATTTCAGACATCTTCCACTGTTGCAACCAGGGTTCACAACTCTTAAAATAAATTTCTCATCTTAAAGATTAAGAAGTTAAATGAATTCAAATAAACATGCTTGAAATATTTTGAAAAGTCACTAAGAATATGACTAATTCAGGAAAAGTAACACTTTCGATAGTATCAGTAGTTTACCTTACAGTCAATGTATCAATAGTGTTTTCAGGTTCCCTATCGATAGAGTACTATTGCAAGGATGACTATTGTGATGCATCGATAGTTTGATATATTGTTACACCCCTAATACCGATTGCTTGAATTAGTAATGGATAGCCATCTCAGCCCTTGAGTAAGGAGTGAAGTAGGTCACACACAATTGCAAATATCGAACCTTTGAAAAATCTATCATTAACTAGTAATTCAAAAGCCTGACTGGAATGGTGGAAAAAAAACGTAAAATTGAGCTTTAATATTTTTGAGTGATTTCAATATTTCTTCATTAATTTACGAATCTTCAATGTCCAAGCAAATTGATCAATAACAGTAATAATTTACTTGCTACTAAGTAATTTTTGGCACCTCTTCTAACCCCTTCGTGTATCTCTGAGCAGGTGACGAGACAACCAATCAGACCTTGTCGTTCCCGCGGAAGAGGTCCCTGAGCCTAAGCGACGACTCGGACAATGAAGACTCCCGCGACAGTACCAGCTCCAAACACAGGAAACGCACTCCGAGCATCGCCAGCTCACGTGTCAGCTCCTTCCTAGATCTCAGCTACTGGAAAAAGTATGTAAAATTACCTTTAATAGCTTAAATCCCTCTCTTGAGGTGTTGAAATAAGACTTTTTGCAGTACTAAAATTTGCATATATCAGAGATTACTTGACCAACACATTCCAAATTGCTAAAAAAATCTACATGATCTATCAAGTCATATTTTCTTTGATTCTAACTAGTCCTTATGTGCTACCAAAATGGCCCAAATTTCTATCTCCATCAAATTCATAATTCTTGACACAGAACTAACAAACACATCTCCTCTTTCAGAACTCAAGTGTGTTGTGGCACCATCTTCAAAGGACTCAATGGAGAAGTATTACTCGACCCAAAGCTGTTCCGACCATGTTTGTCCTGTGCTGGGGACAAGGTTCCCGGGAATGGAGCGGAAATGCACCGCAGTCAGTCTGTTGAGACAGAAAGCAATGCTAGTAGCCAGAGCTACATGGACAATGACTTCCTGGACACTAGGGTGACACCTGATCAGGACTGTCCGACCTCCGTGTCTCCTGCCTTCTCCCTCGAGAGACTCACATGCGCCGCAAGCAAACTGGAAGCGAGCTTTGCACACCGGGCGCTGGCCATGGAGTGTTAAGTGGACCGTGAATGTGACTATCTGACTGACACAGAGCGAGGAAAACATCTCAGGAAACCCTTCCACACATCTGCACAAAGAATCTGCCATTTGCCATTTTCTTTTTGTAAGAAAACCCCAAAATTTGAAAAAGAAAAAATCAAATCAAACCAATGTCTGCTTACAGTGTGCGTGTTTATGAATAGTACATGTACGTTCGCGTGTGCAAGTTTCTGAATGGATTTATGAAGATTTGTGTTTTGCTCAACTGCCTTGTTACGATGTAGGAACTTATCAGTACCATTTTGGTTTGCAATGAGAACAAACAATTTCAGTTGTAAGGGTTGTGAACTGTTTTCCACCACTAGTCTTGCAGGAGAGGAGCATAGGGTCCCAGCAAGCAGAGAGTGCATCCATCCTCTGCAATAAGGTCACGGAACCTCCTACATGGAGCGCTTGTGCCTACCGGACTCTCCATCCAAGTGTGCCCATGTACCTCCATACAGAGATACAGCTTCACAGCTGCCTTGACACCTGCAGCTGCAGCTGACCGACTGGTTGTGTTGTGTACACTATTCCATACATCTCATGTAACTTATCAACCGTCTAGCTGTGACGGTCATGGCTTCATCCATCCAGAGATTCTCAATCAGTTCACAGCCTGCCAGTACGGACACCCTTCATTTATTCATTCATTTATTCATTTAAACAGTGATTAATGCTTTTCCCTTGCAACGATTCATGGATCTTAAGAAAAATTTCGGAGTTGACTCAGTTTGTTCACTGCTGAGCAGAGACTTCAGTTAATAGAAATCTTGGTGCTTAATGTATGTTCCTGTGTCAGTGGTTTGTTCACACATCAGTTCAGTCGGCAGGACAGACTGAACCGGACTGAACTGACCACCAGAGGGTGCTACAAGTGACCACCCCAAAGCCTTTACACCGTTCACCTTCAATGATCTCCGGCCCCGCTCCCGGGCATGAGATTGATTGCTGCTCACAACATTCTCGGTCAAACCAAATAGAAGAAGCAGCTGTCCAAAAATCATGGATTTATTTATTTGCAAACCATCATCAAATCAATCATCAAGGTAGGGCAGTGGATTGAAGCGGCCAGTGATTGTTACAATTCCGCAAAGCTATTCCTCAGCATTGTCATAATATTTCAAACAACATATCGGCATCATCAACTCATCAGTTCTTTATTCGTGGACTCCTGCTACAAGAAGCTATGCGGCTTCCAAACAAAGAAACTCGTCCCAGACTTTCTCCAAATGACCACGGCTGCTTCTGTGAATAGAAGGACCAATAATCATGAAGATATATAGATAACTATGATATGACGTGTTCCCAAACACAAGCAATGATCTGCCCTTTATCTCATGACAAATTGTAACATAGTATACATACGTTTACATACATAAATATATATATCTATCGTTGTTATGTTTAGAGAGATAATTCTTCTCTGATTGCGAGGGTTTCACTTGGTATTTCTACTGCTGCTAAGGCCTCAATGTAACACAACACATGACAGACAAAACACCCTTGTTGGTTCTAGAAAAGCTTTATTAGCCAAGTGAAATGCTAGCACTTTATCTCTAGATATTTCTTCCATTTCGAACAAGCTCATGGTTTTCAAGACGTTCTCACTGTTTTATATTTATTGTACATATTCATTTTCAAATCATGCTTTCTGAAAATATGTCATCACAAAAACATCTGCAATCGTCATGACATTACATTCAATGTGTGTTTTTGCACCTGATTATTACAGAACAAGTGCGGTTGTTTTAATGAACAAAATGATTTTCCATTGATTTCCAAAATTTCTATAAACTATTTTGATATTTGCGTCGGGCAAAAGTACGCAGTTGAAGTTTGCATGTGAAACTTCATTTGTCTTCTGTTGTGATGACATGTTTTTATGTTTTTATTATCGTCCATCATTTTACATCTGTGTCAATGTCTAAAGTAATTTTATCTTTCAAAAATATGATCTTCAAAATGTTAGAAAAGCTTTGTGTCAAAGACTGTTTTCTATACTCATATTTTGTTATGTTTAGAAAATATTTGAAAATACTTCAAGGCAAATATAAGGAATGTTGAATTCTTGTAATATTTGCCCTAAAACTTATGACATTTGAGGAAATAAAATGAGTGTTCTAAAATGTCCAAGTACACTTACAACCAATATATATGTATATTTTGTTTCAAAGTTCACAATGTTTAACTGGTAAAACTACTACAGATAATTGACACGGATATTCCCAATCCTAAGAATGAATGAATTATTTCAATGTTTGTTTGTGGCAAGTCTTGGTGTATTCACATGAATCGGACATATATTCACTCTGGCTTTATGACATGGTGTATGAGCCGCCAGCAATGGTAGGCACGGGGAAGCTATTGTGACAGAGTAATATATACCCCTTAGCCTTCCATGCTGTCAAACCATACTATTATCCTAACTTATTGGCTTTAAGCAGTGAATGTTATGTTTCATTGTTTTCATATGAAAACTAATATATACAATTGGATCTTGATGTCTAATATATTGTACATAATCTTGTGTAAATTGTCCCTGATTTTTAACTTATTATGGTGCAAGCGCATCTGTTGGACACAACTTCATGTTATTTTGTGCATGCCGGATTGTAAATAGTGTTAGTATAGTTGTTGCACATTTATCAGCGTCCTCTAGTCATAAATGTGGTGCGCAATCCATGAATTAATCAAATATTGTCGTACTTAGAATGTGTACGGAGCCTTCATCCACGTGGAGACGGTTCCAACTTATTGCTCAGGGTTACATGAAACAGTTGATGAAATACAGAGTTGATTTATATATTTATATCTGGCTAGTTGGAGTGCAAGTAACAGGAAAAAGCCAATCTGATTCTCGTCACATCAAATTCTCAAACTGTTACAGGTCTACAAGATGCTACTTCACTTACAACTAGTCTTTTGAAATTTTAAAATGCTGTTGGAAAAATTATTTTATGGGGCAAAACAGATTGGTATGTCAGACAGGCTTTGACTGAACAGTGATATTGGACGCTTTGGAGTTCCGTCATATCATTGACATAATTATAGACTTGGAGAACTAGCGCAGATCTACTTTCTGGACCTGACATACTTATCTGTTTCACTCATGGCTGGTTAAATACGTTATCCCTTCAAAACCATGTTTGCTGGCTGAAATGAGCAAATTGTTGTCTTTGCATAGACAAGTTATTCGTGTATATTTTCTCTTGATATAATGTGGCATGGCTACAGCGTTTTTATCAATATTCAATTTATGAACACATTTAGAAACAGATTATGGTCAAAATCTCATTTAATGTCAAATTCAACTAATTATTGCTTCTTTTTTTAAATGAATATATTTAAACTGTAGTCATAGTTTGATAAGTTGGTAGAAAAAATAACTTGTCACTTGTTCCATTGAAACACCTCAAATGAACCTCTTATACCAAATGAATACATCCCTGTGTTTGTGCTTGAAGTAAGCTTCGTATTGCAAGTTTGAAGATTGAAAAATTGTATCTTATCTCAAGCTGACAGAACTGTTACTTGGCCTCAGCATTGATTTCGGTGAAATGAATCCATGGTGATATATCTCTGTTTTATAATGACACTATTCTTCTGCTTATGTCTGCATGACAAGTACAAGTGACTCAAGTGTAAGTGTCTTTCTTACATGGTTGTTCAAACTTCTCCATCGTTAATGTCCTCATATTGTTAAGTACGGTTTAGCCATTAGCCTTTGCCTTTTTGACAGTCTGTTCAAAACAGATTATCTACACGCAAAGGCTATGTGTTAGCTGTATGTTGACCCGACCTTCATAATCTGCCAGTTGGCAATTATTAAGTGATATTATTTATTCCTATTTTTGAATAAATGAGATTTTTTGGGTTATTTATATTTATTTTTTTCAAAAACCACAAAATCATGATCACAACCAATGGAATTTTTAATTGAAACAGTTCATTCCCAAAATATCCAAAAAAGTGAAAAACTTCCATTTTGATATGTTTTATTGTTTGCTTTGATGTACTGGTCTGGAGATAGCAGTAGAAAATGAAGGAGGCCTCAACTCCCCTCTGCTTGAAAGAGACGGCTGTGAAGATAAACCATCTTCTACTGCCCTCCCATCTGCACTGTGCAATGCTTGAGTACTACAAAAACCTTGCCAGTTATTTTGTTATTTATTTGCTCCACACAAGACGTTTCTATGTCACAAAATGTCTTGATTATTTTTTTTATTGAAATATATTTTATGAAAAAAGAACAGAAAAAAATACTCCAGAAATGTCATATGACACGTTGTCAGAAGATGTCATGAAAATGAAAGTATTCCTGCATTGCCATGGTATTTATTGACACTATTTATTTATTTAACTTAATACTTGTTGTCATGATGACTGATCCTGTTTACCTCACAACTAGTGATCTGTTTGTCCTCACACAAACTCTGACCCCTGACCTTTTGCATTGTCTTTCACTCAAATAACTTGCTGATCAAGAGAACAATATCTGAACTATACTTCAATTTTATTCCTCCAGTATCATCAAGGGCATTGTGAGTCCAATTTTGAATTCTTTGTCTGCAAACCTATCCATAGGAGTGTTAATAAATTCCAAACAAATTGCTATATGAAAGTAAAAGGGTTTATGATCAAACTTGTCCTTCATTACTCATTCCTGTACTGCATGATCTGAATGAGTCTTCAACATCAAATTCATATCATAATCATGGTTTGTCAAGAGGACAAAAAGTTTATGATATTGTTAAGAAGAAAATGTCTTCCATTATGCTTTTGTTTTGAAACTGAGGAGCAATTACACCTCCCTATTGCCAAATATGAACAAATTTCAAACAAAACCATGCTTCATTACAGATATGAACTTTGTCAGTTACTCTAAGTCCTGTTGAACCTTGTTGACACTTGGAGTATGTGTGAGGGCATGTATATGTTGTAGAAAGCGGTATTACACTGTATGTTGACTAGTCGTGTGTTATTGCTTGTAGTTCCCCTACATCTATCCAGTTGATATTCACTGTTGCAAATGCTTCTTTCACCCCTTGGAAGGACTACAAATGTTCTGTTGCATATTATCATGTTTATTGTACAAAGAATTGAAGCAAGCATTTGCAGCTGGTATTTATGAATTTGTGTCTCTAATCTAGGAATGTACGTACTGTAAGATATAAATGTTTAGTTTCCTCTATGGTATTAGTATCTTGAGATATGAGAATCGTGAATGACAAGGTTTGACCAATCCAGGTGACTTATTCTCGGCTAGTCCCTCGTCACTTTGCTGTGGACCAACTTCGTTTACATGCATCATAGAGCATGCACGATGTCATGGTCGCTGAATGACTGTTAGAAGCATCATAAGATTAAAACCTTTCAAAATCAAAGGCCAACAAATGATTTTAGGAAATGTATGCAATCAGTCAACGAAAGAACACATTTGATACTCTTATCTATTTATTGTACTCCCAGACTTATTCACATGTGTTTGTGATGAGGCTCAGTTCTGTGCGAGCCAGCCATCTGACTTGTGACTGAGCATGAGTGTAGTATGTCAGTGAGCATATATGGTCCTGTTCTAGAGTCAATGATTGCTTAAAGCAAGGTGCTTGTTCAGAGTTGGGTGTATTGCTGTAAGTTAGTCAGTCTGTCAGTCTGTTTATTTCAATTGGTGAATGCGATAATACCATTAGCATCAGCCTAGCTCCAGCCACTCATCTTGTCCATTTGGTTGTCAATGACATGCAATAATATCTATGCACCAAGCAAGATTTTTATACTCAAAATATAGCTGTGCTTATTTTTACAACCTACTGCATATCAGTCAAAGTTTATTTATTTATCATTCAATATCCGTTTCATCCATTGACCATGAGAAAACGACAATCATGTGGAGGTACCATCAGCCATTCCTCTGAACGAGCACGTGAACAAGATTAATGTGAAGAGTTGAACTCTGTGAGTGGTGGGCATGTTTGTATGTGTGACAGTGACTGAAATTTGCCAGAGGCATTGCCGCTCGGTCTGGATATCTAGCAGTAGTGGTAACCAATCAGTGGCTGGATATCTAGCAGTAGTGGTAACCAATCAGTGGCTGGATATCTAGCAGTAGTGGTAACCAATCAGTGGCTGGAGCAGTGCGATACCTAGTCCTTCTTTCTCCTTTAGTCTACTCGGCAGATGTAACCACGCTGGTCCTATGATGGTCAAAGGATCTTCCTAATGCATTATAAGACCACTGGTGGCTCTCTGGGTGGCAGAGGCTTGAAATTTGCAATCAGAAAGCTGTTCTGGACTCTTTTACAAATACTTAAAAATAAGGAAAAAATCTTAAGTGTTTTGGGTGCCAGATCCCCACATGTTTTCAAATTTCTGCATTTAGTCCTTAAAATGCTCCTAGGTTTGTGAGAATGAATAATTTGATTGTGTTCTACAAGATAAGCTTCCATTGTGAATTCTGCAATTTGTGCCTACACTAGATCTCTTATGATATTTTGCTTCCAAGTCATCGTCATGTAATTCAGTCTTGCCTTGACCAGGTCGTTCAGTTATCATCTAAATATACTCTTTTGTATTTATTTTCTCCTTCCCACCAAAACGGTTGTCTTCCCTTCAGCTACATTGCCACCTAACGGCGACATTGTAGCTTCAGGGGAGACGACTCTGTCTATCCCACCTTTACCTAGGCTGGTCGGTGTTTGTTACCACTTGTCATTATAGCATCAATAGAACATTCCTTAGAGGAACAATACATTACTGTATTCATTTGTTCACAAGAAAATTCATTTGTTCATTATTCATAATTCATTTCGCCATTGTTTTCTACTCCTTGGTCATTCAGGGTTTTGTATCAATAAACGTTTGCAAAACAAAATGATTTTTGTTATTTATGAGCTTTAGTGTCATTGTGAAATATCTTTATGGAAGATATCGAAATAATGTCTTGAAGGGACGATATAAAAGTTATTAAACGAAGCCGAGGTGTAAATGTCCTCCCAAGACGCCAGCGAATGAATAGTATTTCTGATCTTTGGCAGTACTGGTTTGATTTAAGTTTTATGCTAAGGTTACTCATTTAGACAGCCACACCCAGTGATTTATATCCAAACATGATATTTAATAATGGGAAACTATCTACAAACGTAAGTTTCCTTAGAATAATGTCCAACACGTTTGTTGAAGTCTATCTCGGACAAACGTTTCTTGTCGATCGAGACGTAGAAGTACTTTTTAGCGTATTTGTTACCTAAATAAGAGGCTACTCAAATAGTTCCGTGAAAGAAATGACAAAGGCACTCTCTGGAGAAAAATATAAAAAATATGGGGGCATGCGTATTTTTATGTTTTACTCGTATCAAATCAAATGTATGGCCACGTGTTATTAAAAGTGCAGAGATGGCATTTCTTTCCTTAAACCTTTTGAGTTATCACAGCGTAAAACATTGTGACAACAATCCGATCCTGGTTCAACCACCGGAAATCAGACCCTCGTCTCTACTGTTCCTTATAGTTATTTGGCATGGCGTTTATCACCTTTAACGCTTTCTTCATTTCACAGAGTAAACCCGCCTCGTGAGCAGGATATGTGAAACCGTCAGGGTTACGATGGCGTGCTCGGTAATATTCTAGGACATTTTAATACACTGTCTGATCCCTCGGATCACGCAGACCAATCGTGTCCAGACAGGCTAAGGTTCTTGGTTGGTCTGATGTCTGATCTAACGTTATCTCATCTTTCATGGAAATGATCATTTATAAATGAATATGTTTCATGATAATAATCAATCGTGAATATATGTCGGGTCTCTCCTGTCGTTGCTTATGGGCTCATAAGTTGTTCCATTGCGATAACATAATACATAATACATAATTTTAGACATTCATTTTCGATTTGTCGTTGGAAAGGATTTCGAAGATTGTTGTCAAGAAGATGTTATAAATTAAATTGAAGAATAAATGCTTTGGAAATGTTTATTATAATACCCAGACACCCACTCCTCAATTGTTTTGGGAACGTATACGTTGTAGTTCTTGGTAGTGATTTGGATAAGTGAATAATTAATTTTGATATCTCCAAATCATCAAAGAGGTAAATCTGTCTTTCAACCACATATACACAAACGCATAAAGCAACTGATGATCAACACTATCAAACATGTTGGCGTCTAACTGGTTCTTTTTCTATCCATCATATGTTGCTAAATACCACATTTAGCATGTCATATTTCACAAAACATACACAAATTATATGCGAATGGAAAACTAAGTGATTCATCTTGTGATGACTTTCTACCCATTAAATTGTGTGATGTTCAAGTGGTGCAGATTGTAAATGGTGTGTCGTTTGGCTTAATATTAATCCAGATTTGAATCCTTTGAAACATATCTGGGACCTTCTTGAACATGAAATCAAAACACCAGATATTCGCGTACAGAATCGTGCTGGTTTAGAAGCTGCATTGCATCGCTAACGGCAACATTTGGCTTTCTAAAAACAAATCCGAAGACATGCTGAAGGCATGAGAAGGGGGAACACACCATCATCTTGACCCATGGCTGGTTCACTCGCTACTTTCAATTATATAGTTGGTGGTTTGCTATTCAATGGGAAGAACTATACCACGAAATGAATCAGATGTCGCTCAATCAATTTCCAGTTGCATAAATCTTATATATTCTGCGTCTAAAAGAAAGCTGGTTAGATGAGGTTTAACATCATTTCTTTACCTGAATTATCAATTAAATTGTAAAAACCCGTCAAATGTTGACAACGATGCAAGACACTCGAACGTATACTCGTGTACACGACGGCAAGCTTCAAGTCGACTTTCTGATTTGATCAGAGGCAAGTACATGTATACTAAAGATTTACAATTTCTCAGATTGGTTCAGCTTACCACAATCATGACACTTGTTTCACAGTTGAGGTCATTAATGATTCGGACGCGATGTAATACAGACTTCACTTCAGATGTTCAACAATTCAAAATACAGATAATATAGGTTTCAGACTTCAGACTGTCAACATAAAAAATGAAAAATAACCTGCGGCTTTGAATCTGTCGCTCTCTTTGTCTTCCTTTTGTATCACAATTAATGTTAAATAATTATGTGAGTTCCCATTGCGGATTTCTTTTAAACACAATATAACGTTTATGAAATTTTAAATTTGGCACGTGTCAACAACTGTTGGCCATTTACATTGTATGTCGGGGATAAGTATCTATTGAACATAAATAGTCGACGGTCCAGGCATAATAACTTATTACAAGAGCCAGGTCGTCTAAACTATTACTGAGCCCTTATTTGATAGATGACCCTGTAACTTATACTGAACAGAAATTTAATCAAAACTACGATTATGACACCAAGTCAATGGAGTCATGTCAAAGGAAGTTTTCTTTTGGAAATCAATTTTCAACCTGACATTGGTATTTGTCACAAGAAATCTGGTCTGGTTTCCCAACAGCTGGTGGCAAAAACATAATGCAGATGGACAGACAGACAGATATTTTTTATTTACGTCTCACCTCATGTATACAATACATACAAATACAGATTTATATAACAATACATTACACACAAGCCATTCAATAAACATTATGAGAGATAACAATTAAACGTTAACACACGACAAAAGATTGCATTAAAAGTAAACAACTTTAAGGCCCTGAAAAAAGATATAACAATATGTACAGGCATAAAATTCGTAGTACTTATATAAACACCATCTTCTACTTCATAAAATATTAAAACAGGCTTTGGCACAAAGTAGATTTAAATCAACACATGTAAAGCGCACTTCAAACCTCTCTTCATCTGTTTAAATACTACATACTAATAATCTTCTATAAAAAGGCATATCGTAAAATCAAAATCATTTTACCTTCAATGTGCATCGATAGGACAATACAGAATGAACATTAATGGGTATTGGATCTCTTCATGTAATGGTTACGACGTTTCGGTAAAGAATAATGTAATATAATCCTCAGGCGCTGTATCCCAGGGCTATAACAGGAAGATATGTAAGTTTATGTGCCATGACATTGTTAATATTCTTAAACATTCATCTAGTGTGTTTCATGAGATCTTATTTGGCTTTGATATAAATACCAAATACCATATTTGTTGAAAAAATTTGAAATTATCTCACAAATTCAATAAAATAAAAATTACAATCAAAAGTTTTCGATGAAAAAATGGAACAAAAGCCTTACAATTATATGCACAAGTGAAAACCCATTCGTGCCATTTACCTTACATTCATTATCCGAGTGGTCGGATATGATACCTTTAACTGACACTCACGACTTCTTGATCAAATGACCTAATTGGTAACATTGGCACAAATGACTCAAACAATTCCCTCTCGCACTGGCGATTTTCTTACAAATAGTTTTTCTAGATTACCACCACAGACAATGCATAACATCACTGATTATCAATCTTTCTTCAATGTCTGAGATTAGTTTATTTTTCATCTTGATATCTATGACCACTTAAACTTCAGGAATACCACTTCAACGATCAATGATCTTTAAATGTCAACCTTTATAATCCACATTCGTTATTCGCAAAGGTTATCAACATCATATTTGTACCAAAGAAAAGCTTGAAACTGTTTAAGCTGTGTTCACGGTTCGTGTGTTAAATGTAATGTTTTGGTTTCATCAAAGATGAATATGAAACCTACAATATGCTCAGAGCTATTTGTCACTGTTCAAGCATCCATAGAAAACCATTTCGTCGCGGCTAGTGAAGATGTTTTGACGTCAAAGAGTCGAACCGAATGGAAGCGTCCCTTTCAAAGTGACACGTGCTGAGGTCAAAAGGCACGCGACACGGAAACTGGCCGTAGAGCGCCACGTGTCATCGCCATCTATTAACCAACATCTAGCTTTTTCGTAGAGGTCAATATCACTGAGGTGCAATTACCAAAGCCCTTGATTAAAACAATGAATTCATTGCCTTCATTTTGACATCTGAGTCATCGGTTTGATGTTAGTGACTTGACAACCAGAAACAAACAACGGTCACAAAGCGTCAATATTTCGTGATACCAATTTCCTTTGTAACATAACCCATATTAAACGTATCAATAACTAGATTCAATACAGAAAAGTTACGTTCTTATTCTAGTTTAGTTGTTAAACAAACGTCACCAGGCCCACGGCAGACTATTAAACAGAACGCCAAAATTGCTCCACTCATTTTAACGGGATGTTGTCATGAAGGACCGTGGTCGCAAACTATGTTGGCAAAAGATAAGACAATTCCGTAATGTTGTATAATTCTTTATCAAAATCACTCTGATGAAGGACTGATTTATGAATTATGTAGTTTAAACAAATCAATTACAAACTCGTTCTGAGCTACACCAAATGTTCGTAATCGGTTAATTATGTGAAGTAATAGAACCATATAGATGTAAAGGATATTAACGATATTAAGGTTACAAACATAGATTACCCTGTTTCATTTGCCAGACATTTGTCAGTCCATGTTTGGTTATTATTATATGTAAACAACTGAATCATCTCACTGATTAAAACTCCATTTCAGGACATTTTGGTTGTTTAAATGAGACAACAATAAAATCTTAAGAACGACAACGAGTAAATACAAAGATTCTAAAAAAAGCGAAGCCGCAAGTAAATATAAAAGACACGCAGACTTCATTAAACGAGCTATCTGGCTGCTCTGTGACCAGTCGGTCGATGTCCGGCTTTAATTAGCGTGTGACCTCTTCCTTTATTAGCGTTCTTATATTTGACAGTAAAACGTAAATAATGATGGTTAATATATATTTACACGCACAGTACAGTACAAAATTAATATACATTGAAATCGTAAAGCAGGTAATTCGGTTTATGGACAAATCGGAAAGTTATCATAGCAATGGTTCATAAAAAAAGTGCTTATGCCCATCACTATGTTTCTGTCAAAATAGTGATGTAGTATCGATAAATGGCTGATTATGAAAATAGGTCACTTCATGTTTCTGTCCTAAAAGTAAGGTAGCATACAGCAAGATGGTTGATAATAAGAAAGCAGCAGTTTTTGTTTCTGTCCTAAAATTTAAGGTAATTCAGCAAGATGGTTGATAGTAAGAAAGCAGCAGTTTTTGTTTCTGTCCTAAAAATTAAGGTAATTCAGCAAGATGGTTGAGAGTAAGAAAGCACCACTTTATGTTTCTGTCCTAAAAATTAAGGTAATTCAGCAAGATGGTTGAGAGTAAGAAAGCACCACTTTATGTTTCTGTCCTAAAAATTAAGGTAATTCAGCAAGATGGTTGATACAAAGAAAGCACCACTTTATGTTTCTGTACAAAAAATAAAGTTTACAGCAAAGTAGTTTATCATAAGAAACTATGCTTTAATTTCATCTCTATGTATGAATGCATGTAGAGCTTGTTCACAAACTTTAATACCACGTATTTATGTTGGGAAGCAGATTATATGTTTAACTAGATAAAAGTAAAGTCGGTGAAATGATGAATGCTTAGGTGCAGAAATGTAGCGGATTTGATGGCGTTAAAAAAATGGTTTCACTACATCTCGCCTTTGGCAATGTTTTATCGTCGAGATAAAAGATTGATATTTTACGACTTGATATTGATGACAGACAGTTAACTCTCAGTTTCGGGTACCTAAAATCAATAACCCGTCAAAAACAGCCGGTGTTAGTCATCATAAATGAGGTCAAATGCCATTAAACGTGTGGAGAAAGTGAAATTAGGTCAAGCCGGTCTATATAGGTCACAGAGTTACCGGGTTTACGTTTCTGATACCCAATCCCATTAACTTATTTCTTGACCAGCCTATCATCGCGGAGTTGTTTGAATTCGGTCAGCCGTCGATAGCCTGTTGACCAAATGTGAGCAAATGCATTCAACCTGCCTTGTTCAAACAGTGCTGACCTCTCGACGAAACTAGGTCAGCTGCGGATAGCGACGCACAGCTCCAGCACTGGCTAAAAGAACACGTTTCGCTAAATCGATAAGGTGGCTGTGCTGTTTACTCGCCTGGACTCCAGACTCCATGCAGGGTCATTGCTAGTGGCTAGCTGACGAAGAATTCCGCATATTGTAACCCATTTAAACTCCCGACAGTGTGAACTTACCATGCCGTTCCTTCTCAGTTGTTACCTTTGCTAAATGGCGACAGGTGCTCGTTGAGTTCTTAACAGGAAATGCCATCTACATTGTAACAGATGTTGAGGTCCTTTAGCATTTAGTTTGTATTTACTATTTATGGGTTAATCAAGTCGTTTATCGAGATGAATATTTGCCATTACATATCAATCAATTTGTTTGGATATGATCTGGTTTTTAAATCGTTCTTCATTGTGTCATAGCATAAGTTATCGTCACTTGGCGGAAAGAAGACATAGAACTCAAACGAAGTTACGCTTGTTTGTGCACAGAATCGTTATCAAAGACCAGAAAGGCGTACCAAGCTTGTCAAAAAAACATGAATTACGTAAGTCAGATAACCGTATTCTGCAAAGCATGTTGAACATTGGCCAATCCTAGATCTGTGAATTACAAATGACGTAAAAGCTCTGTGACGTCAGAGACATGACGGTCATGATCTCATTAACATACGACTCAGACAGGAGATGCTATTTCTCAACGCACCGAGCTGATCAAATGAGGATTCATGCCAATAAGAAGATTACGTCTTCGCTTCACCAACAGACGTCACAGTGTTCTGACGTCATACGACAGACAATTTAAAGATTTTACCATCGGTTTCTGTTAGTTTCTGGTGGTCTGACAGTCATCAGAATACAGACAGGATCAGACCTCAAACAGTTAATACCGCAGATCTACACTTCGCTGTGGACAGTAGTCAAGACGGACGGACAAGGCGAGGAGAAGGATAACAAGGACCTCAGCATCATAATTTATACGACTTAACCAGACTCAAATCGACAGTTTGGGGTGAAAATCGATATAGCAGGTCGCAGACCGATTCAGCCACTTGTTTGAGCTATGTCGCCATAGAGGCGAGTGTCTCGATGACGTAACACGGCTCCCTTTACATTTCGAGAGCTGGCGCACTACTGTAGGTCATTTCGTAAGAGCAAGCATAGGGCCTAGTTCTAAAGAAAGCGTATTGTTCTTCTGGGCGGGTCGACTTTAAGGGGGAATTGTAAAACTTCATAGAGTTTCAGCTAACCACGAGGAGGTGTATTAGATTTAAAACATTTAACTGTTGTGAAGAATCTGTTTAAACGTACAGATAAAGTCAGGCCGCATCGCTATGGTGTGTGGCAATGGTTTTCATTTATAAACAGTTCATCTCTTCAATGTTAAACATATAATTAATTAATCAACTAGAGATTGGTGTGTTTTTTGTAAAAAAAAAATCTCCCATAAAATCAACTCACTACCAGTAATAATTCAACTAAATTTTGACGAATTATTTCTTAAATAAAAATATGCAGCTTCTTTTAGCATTATCCATTTGTCAGGGGGAGAAGAACAAGAAATGACTTTCCCTTGGTTAGTGTAATCCTTACACAGCCCTTCCTCTCCAAATTCTTAACGTTTTAGGCTTCATGACGCAACATCAATACAAAACACTTAATTGATAGTGCTTCGAACACACTTGTAATCAATATAACATTGGCTCCTTTTGAGATAACTCTTCAACGATGGATTTAAAAAACAAACCATTATCTAAAAATTCAAACGTCTCGCACCATGAATAAGCTTGCATCATTAATTCACACAGCAACACTTTGGGTGAGAAAATCGTATTAGTCGTATTGGCGGTTCAACGCTCCGCTAGGTTCATATAACGAGGAAATGAGCTGCTGCAGGTACTTGAAATGGACCGTGACGCCATAACGACAGCGTTGTACACTCAAATTTGAAGGTTTTAAAGGTTTAAATCATGGACCTTTAATGGGATATCGCGTCATTACGGTAGTTAGAGGTGCATATTTACGATAACGTCATCCCGCGACCATAAGGTTTTCATATGTAATTGGTGTAATATCTCAAAGTGCTTTGCATAAAAGCGTGTACCACCTCTGATAGCAAGGGTACGCGTTCCACAGAGATGGTACGCCAGACCGTGATACTCAAGTGAGCAGCTGAAGCTTATATCGTACCATTATACGTTCTGTAACTGACGGTCATTAGTTTATGATATTGTTGTTAGTGACGGAATGACACCCTCGTTGCGTTATTACAATGCAGGAGGGATAGAAGGAATTTACTGTGATGCATTCAGAAAGATGTAGGCCTATGTGTACAAAGACTTAATAATCATGATGAGGGATGCCATGAGAGAAACAGTATTTGTTATAACGAGGATTCTCGTTGTATATGACGTTATAACGAGGACTCTCGTTGTACAACGACGCTATAGAGGGAGTCTTGGTGGAGGCCTACAATATAACTCATTAAGTCACGAGGGGAGATATTAGCCAGGCAGGTAATAATGGCGAGGTGGGAGTAATGACTCTCCTCACATCAAGCACATCATTGTAATGGAAATATTATACAATTTCAGAACAGATGGTTGATGATTTCCGATACACTTCTATATCATTTTATAGATGGGTTTAGTTCTCTATGTGGTGCGCTTATATAATCGATTTAGGTTAGCTTTCATCCACAAACCATCTTTTTGTTTATCAAAACCATGTTATTATATGTCGGATTATCAATATACCCTATGTTTGCATCGTCATGGAAACCGACAATTTGTCCTTTGTATTATATTTTTGTCAATGGAGAAAAATCGATGGGCATTATCATTTCGTGTATGGAAGTTGATGTTTGAAGTCCTGTATTGTGTTACAGGAAACACAGAGTACACTGGAAGACTCTGCCATACGTAATGCACTGTGCTGCATAGAAACACAGAGTCCACTGGAAGACTCTGCCATACGTAATTCACTGTGCTGCATAGAAACACAGAGTCCATTAGAAGACTCTGCCATACGTAATTCACTGTGCTGCATAGAAACTCAAAACCAAACATTCTACTACCTATATTTCAGCAAATTGATACTCTAACCGGCCAATAGTCCGCCAACAACACCATCTTCGATAAATAACAAACAATAAGTGAGTTTTCAAGATATACCTAGGTATTTAAGATACTAGTATAATGCTACATAAAAAGGAAAATACTGTTCGAGCAGAGTATGTAGTGTTAGAATAGAATGTCGACTCTGCTGTGGTTTCAATGAATAATTTCGACAGGAAACCTTATCCATCAGATTGGAAACTCATTTGAATGTTATTAAATACATTTTCGTTCACATATTACACAGATAAAACATGTCTCAAAGGTTAATAAATGAAAAGAGAAAGTTCGCGTTTTTGCAGGTTATATACGTTTCAATAAAACATTGAGAGTGTTCCAGGTCGTATCGTTGAAGAAATTCGATGAGCGAGGCAAAAAATTCAAGAAACTAGACTCTTAGAAAATTCTATTCCCAAAATCAATAATGGTAAAGCCGGTTCTATAGCTTCATAGAAACGCACGTGCAGCGATGCCTCGAAAAAATAAGGGGAAAAATTCATTTCCGAACTCATTTAAAAAGCTGGACTATGTTTCGCGATCAATGGAAACAGGGAACTGGAATTACTTTCTGTCCAATAATGTTTTCAGTGAAGTATGCAAGCTGTTGAAAGCGAGGCTTGCCGCAGTTATGCGCGTGCTGCAAACGACCCTGCCTTGCTTCCAGCTCGTTGCTATAGAAATGCGTGCTTCGATGCCGGCCGGTCTGAAATCTTGCTAAGTCAACAGGCGGCCATTCTCAGTAAGGAATAAGACCATCGTAGACTGACGCAAGGCTTTTATTTTATAAATGACAAGTTTTTCGATAAAATTCAACTTTTGTTATTTTTTGTTAATTCTATTTCAAATGTTTGGTACAACACTTAACCATAACAAGACGAGTCATTTAGTTGTGTTTTAATATCGTACTGGCACCATGCGAAAATGTGACCAGAAAACTCTCCAATAAAACATATATAATATTTAAGTCATAGAAAACTGGACTATCGAAAACGATTAAGGACTTAGCTAGCACTGGAAACCTAAACCATGATCTAGTAACACTACTACAGGTTCATTCTAATATCCCTTATTGTCTGTGACTCCAATGTTATTTCATTAATTCATTAAGGTAATATCAGGATGCCGAAACATAGAAGTGTCATGAATGTTTTGAATAAAGTACCTGTGAGTACAAGAAATTTAATACATATGTACGCACATGCAACTCCTGGATACAAACATCTATAACGTAATAAAGAATTAAATTGAATTGAATGTGCATATGATTTTAATTTTAATGAATATCCATTGAAAATTAGAATATGTCACTTGGGTACAAAATTTATCCTCAAACTCCACCAATATTTCTGAACATTTCTCTTGAGAGAAAATAGTTCCGCGAGCTGTGTATCAAGATATTTATCATAGCAGCCTTTAAAAATTCAAAGAGTCTGAAATAATGTCAAGGAAAGTCAGTCATTTGATGCCTTTAGATGGTATGACGTGACAAGACCTCACTGGAGTAACGCCTTATCGATTCGGAAATTTTATGAGCAAATCTCTGACGGCGTTCATCTTACCGTTTCTACATAGTATTTTTCGGAAAGGGCTCAATGATTATCGGATGTATTCCACTTCAATTCATAATATGGCGTCAGATTTCCTCTGAATGTCGAGGTTTTTGGCGCATCAAACGCGCAACCCTATTTATGAGACTGCATGGAGTCAGTCAGATCCGGGATAACAAGAAGAAATAGACGAACTATTGAAAAAAAACAAAATAAAATTTTCTTGTAATTAGATTTTAGTAATGGGTGAACTTTTTATAGGCTATAAGATTGGGCATTTATATGGAAAAATAGTGAAGACATTACAATTATATTGATGGAGAAGTCGAATTACCAGTGTTTGTTCTCCTCTTTTGACTCAACCTTTCTCAAAAAACGTTTCCTATTTTCCAACCTTTGACCTGTCCCTTTTCGTCGTCCATGCAAAAATATGTGTTAGTCTATAATCATGTGAAACATTATGCATTAAAAATATTTTAATTGTGATTTTTGTTTTATACCTTATATTTTAAATTGTAACATAAATACCTAAGTTGCAAATTATCGATTCCGGCTATGTTTCGCCTTTTTAATCATTTTTTCTGTGAACATTTCGTACATGGCACAATTGTATTCATCAACCTGATCAATCTATTTAACGGCATTTGATAAGAAGGATATGTTTTGAAAACCCTTATCTGTAGACGAAGCCGTGTCTGTGACAGTGTTGTTCATGTCAGTAATTATCTCGTGGCAGTTGTTTGTGTCGTGTTCATGTTATTCGAGACACACAAACATGTCGAGTGAAGGTCACTCTCGGCGTTGTCAACAAGACTGAGAAACATCGACTATCACAAACAAGAACGCTCCCTCAAATTGACCTAATTCCGCCTCATCCTTCCACGCGCCTCGTTTTCCGGAAGTGGCGGAAGCTAACCTCTGACCTAACTGGTTGACCTACTTGCATGTACTAAACCGTCTGACTGTCTCGACTGCGCGTACTAGAACTAACTAATGTACGGTAGGATTGATTTCCTGGGAACGACACGGCTCGGGAATAGTTTCACACCGGGATGCAGTTATTCCATGATGGACAGCGTGCTGCTCGGTGTGATTAGCTTCCGTACCAAACGTGCGAAACTGTCCATAGCTGCTGGTCCAGTTCAGCAGATCGAGCTGGGAGTCCAGAAATAGGGGCTGCTCTCAGACGCTAGGTCTCCCGTCGATCGGAATCATCGTCCATTCGCTAATAACTCTGATCAGCCTCTTAGTTGTCTAAGTTCATATAAGGTCAACCTCTTCTGTACTTGTTCAAATGTCACCTGGGGTTGTGTTCTTCGATGTTATGAAATGTATGACTGTCAATGTTAAAGTTCATTGACCTAATGTATAATTTCAGTATTAAAGAGCCACTCGGTGAGTTGTATGAGTCATATATGCCATACTTAATCAATGGTGTCATTTGATCGCGAAGTATCGACTGTTACCAAAAAGACACATTTTAAAGCTTTTAAGTTTTTTAACAGTGATAATATGAAGGTAGAACGTCGCGAATATGATCGAAAACCGGACAGTGGCGCGCGTCAAATAATCAAACGTTATTTTGGAGACTTATCTAAAACAGCCAGGAGGGCAGTTAGGAGTTGATAGTTTGTTAGGTTTTATAACTAGTATACGTGATATCTACACCTCTGTGCATTTATAAAGCTGTTTTTAGATTTTCATGGAAAACCAGTATTTGTCATAAATATGACTTTTGGAATGAAAAGTTATGATCTTTTAATTTTTTATAACCACATATGACATTTATGTTCGTATCAAAGGTAAATAATATGTTATGGAAATCACGGAGTGGCTCTTTAATAACAATTATTATAATAATTTCATGTATCTTCGACATAACATTCAGAGAAATTTAATCGTGTGACAAGCCTATTTCTTGGTTTGAGTTTAAGTTTTGGTTTGGGATGACATTATTTCTACCTCAGGTTTAATGCTAGTTAATAACAGAACTATTTGACCGATTCATTTTACCCTTAAAATGTGTCGTTTTAAGCGACCTGTCTCTTGGCAATTCTGTCTTTTAGGGGGATACAATTTGACCATTTGGACAAATTGGTATGATCAATGGGGATCATACAAGGTTGCTTCTTAGTCTTTTTCTTTTGTTATCCTTCAATGGCACTAATTGCATAAGCGTTAGTTTGCACAGGTAGCTCACAGTAAAATGCCCATCATCTGTTACCAACATGTTAATGTCCACATGCTTTATCATAGGCCATCACGCAGGGTTCCGCCGAGGGTATCTGATAGTTACATCGTATTTGCATTAGAGGCAATACAGGACAGCATACACTTCAGCCATCAGCACAGCCCATAAAGATGCAAATAAGGTGTTAATTATGCACGTCCGGGTAAGCAAGCACACGAACGTGGGTTGTCGGGAGTCTTTGACCCTGCATTGACCCCGAATCAATCAGTGTATAGATGAACTCACAGTGGATGTGGTTAGTCCTGCTTCATGACTGTGTATATAAAGGAGCCTTTAATACAGTCTAGTTCCTCATACAGCAAGTCTAGATTTACTGAATACACAATTAAATAAGGAGCCCAAAAATAAATTATGGATGAAGGAACATTTACTTATTAAAATTTTTCATAGACTAAATTTTAGTCTATGGATGTGGTCTGCGGTGTGGGAAACTACTGAAATCTTCTCACCTTCATGTGCAGTGTGTAAAGGTTGTTAAGTCAAGGATCTTCCCCTAATTTAACAAAGCACCCGTGGTGCAAAGTGAAACAACCAACTATAACATTGGTTCATTTTGGAAAGCACTATTTGCATTAGTACAAATTCGTGTACTTTATCGAACCGAGTTCTTTAAGGGATTCGAACCAACACCCTCAGAATCAGGTTTCGTCGCGACAGCACCGCTATTATTAACAGCTAATCAACTCATCCACCAGTCCTCGACAACAAAGAGTTCTGGCTGTATCTAAATGGCCTGTATTGCTCAAACTACTAACTGCTTCTCCCCGTCACATGCATCGTGTAAAGGCTTTGAAGTCAACGACCTTCCTTGATTTCTTCACGAAGCACCCTAACGCAAAGTGAAACTACCTCCTGTCTTCGAAAGCAGTATGTGCGGGTAGGGTAGATAGTTCACAAAACCAGTATGTGCGGGTAGGGTAGATAGTTCACAAAACCAGTATGTGCGGGTAGGGTAGATAGTTCACAAAACCAGTATGTGCGGGTAGGGTAGATAGTTCCCAAAACCAGTATGTGCGGGTAGGGTAGATATTTCCCAAAACCAGTATGTGCGGGCAGGGTAGATAGTTCCCAAAACCAGTATGTGCGGGTAGGGTAGATAGTTCCCAAAACCAGTATGTGCGGGTAGGGTAGATAGTTCCCAAAACCAGTATGTGCGGGTAGGGTAGATAGTTCCCAAAACCAGTATGTGCGGGTAGGGTAGATAGTTCCCAAGACCAGTATGTGCGGGTAGGGTAGATAGTTCCCAAAACCAGTATGTGCGGGTAGGGTAGATAGTTCCCAAAACCAGTATGTGCGGGTAGGGTAGATAGTTCACAAAACCAGTATGTGCGGGTAGGGTAGATAGTTCACAAAACCAGGATATGACCAGAAGGCTTGTTATTGTCAAGACTTATCAGCTTTCTGCGAAAATCTGGCTGTTTTTGTCGACGTGTAATTGCAAAATACGTAGGATATTGGAGCTGCAAGTAAATCATTCAAATGACATTTAGTTCCAATCACCGTGGTCCTTTTACTCATTCTGCCTTCAGACTAGTATATGATCTTAGGGTCCGTTTACTGTCACGATTTCTTAGCTTTCCATGAAGTCCAGCTGTCTTTAGAGACATGCTATTGCAAAAGGCGTCAGAGATTAAAGCTGTAAGTCAAGTCAAATGAACCCTCCATACTTATTAATAGGAAGGTCTTTGGCAGGCTTTCTTGCTTAGGTGGTTAAGAATCTAGACCCTTATACGGATATGTAGGTCTTTGTTTTCGTGTAGGCCGTGTTTTGATAAAAATCCTGATTCCTTTAAGCAAACGACATAAGAATCCGTTTAGAAACGTCACCTACACAGAATTAAGAAGTTGGTTACAGAAAAAATATTGAAATTTGTTTGAAATATGATCATTTAACAGTTACATAGGGATCTATTTCAAAATGTCGCCTATATACACTTTTGAAAAGTTTACCTCCATATGATATGATTGTCTTTAACCTTATACATGGTTATTTATTCTATATAATTTACATCTCACTCATATTAGCGGGGCCTCGTTAAACACTATCCAACAACCTGAATACACAAGACATGCGATTCCAAGTAAAGGAAAACATTTGGGTTATTGTAAGTAAAACTGTTGCTGAACTTTTATGTAGGTCTTAATTTAGTTGATAATGATCAAGGATTAATTTAATTGAGTGTTGTTTGATTATCAGTTTAACCGGAAGTAGATCATTATGAGTGATATGTTCTATCGCCCCTGATTAATTCATCATGAACCCTCTGGATGTAAACTTTTGCCTCAATCCCAAGCAGCAAATTTCCAAGTTGATCAATTGCTGAAAAACTTCTCCACTCGACCAATACTTAACACTTGAAAACCAACGGAAATTACTCAATTGATAATGAAAGACTTATCGATGTTAACAAATGCCCCTCTGCAATATATTTTTTGACAAGAAAATCCCTGGGGTCTGTTGCTATTCTTCTTGACTCCTTCAGGGCGTGATCTAGTTTTTTCACGAATCGAATATATTTTGATAGATCGCTGCGGGCTGACTACTGCCTTTTAAACCAGTAAATTCGAAGGGGGAGCAGTTACATTGCGAATATATGAATAGTTTTATTTTCTCTGCCTAGATATATTATGTGTATAGGAGACTTATAGACGTGGCTAGTTATAAATATGTTTTTGATAAGTCACGATGACATAATTTCTAAAGAAGATGATTACATGTAGATTTTGAATTCGTAAATATGAATGATAAAGTCAACCGATTTTGAAATATTCACATAAACACGTTTCTTGACATGTAATAACTTTTACAACAATATAAAACTCGAATATAACAGAAGTAAAAACATCTAACTTCGGCTTTTTGTCTCTATCTTCAGACTCTCTACAAGCGTGGCGTATAATAAAAAAAACCCATTAAGCATTAAATCATTTTTTCATTTCTCAATAGAAACATTGTCGGATTAGATACAGGTTTCTGGAAGCAACACTGACGTGTATCATTTTATCATTTCGTGTTTCAATAGGATGATAGTGTCCAAATCGTTATTTGTTTTAGTTTCATTTACATTCAACCTTCAGGATCTGTACTCTCAAAATATCCTAACCGTTTAGCTTTTTTACTTTAAAATGTCAATGTATCCATTCCAATGTCTTCAATTTGACACTATTCCTCCGGGAGAAAAGATTTTTCAATAATAATTTCACGAATTTAAATTATAGTATAAATAAATAGTATTATCTTAACATATATTATTCTAAAACACATCTTATGAAATATTCAACCCTCGTAATATCATCAAGTATTTGATAATAATTATAAGAAAATTCCATTTACAACGCATGATAAGAGTATAAACTTCATTCAGATACACTGTGAACTAATTATTATTCATTGATTACTTATTGCGTATGAAATAGTTGGCGTTGTCCAGTAAGAAAGACCCCCAGGGGTTCTATAATGACTCCTGGGATAGTGGGCTCTCTTCTCGTCTGTCATTATCCCCTTCCTTCCCTCATTCTATCTCGCATACCATGCATCCATCTTACTAAACCCCCGGGGTGGAGTGGCTCTATTACGCCTGTCCACTGGAGGACGGGAGCAATGATAGAAGACCAACATCACTGCCTAGTTGTGTCTTACCGTCCCCAAAGGGTCAGTCTCCCAATTTGATTTCATTATCATAAATTATATTGAATTTCATACTGAAAACAACTTTCAATGTATGATGTGAAATGCCTTTGCCGCGAAAACTTTTCTACTTTATCCAGCTCGACTTGTAAGAATGGTCTAGATAATGTTTTTGAAGTAGGTAACATTCGCTTAACACTTATATGATACAAATGGGGTATCGTCAAACAAGTCAATACTGCCAAGAGCTATTAAAGAATACTAATATAAGTCATAATATATGAATAGCATCAAAAGACTGAAATGCGAATATCTTAGTGTATCTCACTAATAGGGGGAAACAATTATTGTTTATATTTTCTTATTTGGATACCTTTTTCCAAAAAATGATGAGATGTGTTATGATATGTTATGAACCAACTTGACAATAATTATCTTAAGTTATGATTGAGTGACTGTAGCGATAACGCTTACCCTCTGGTAGCAGCAGGGAGATGTTCTCACTGCTCCCCTCTTCACGTGAACCAATCAGTGATTGATTGTAGATGCTTTATTTTGTTTCATGGATAATTTTACTTCACGGAGAATTTTTTCTTATCGTATGTACAGTAAACATACCGTGTCGACCTGCTTGAGCTAATTATGATGAAATGACATATCACACGTACTTAGTAAACCATTTTATTTGATCTTGTACTTATATAATTGACAAACCAGGAACACATGTAAAAGCCAATAAACCAAAGCAGAACAACATAAAAGCAGTAATATTTGTCACAGTTAATTTGTTAAAGCATCTCTTATAAGCTATAGTGTGATAGGTACAATCGTAAAAAGTTAGACACTAACATTCAATTTTTACCTATTATGGTTTTGTTTTGGTAAGAAATATATTGGTTCTCTTTGCGGCAATTTACAGGACGACCCGGTATCTTGACGGTGACTTCATATCTTAAAAAAACATTTTCAATATTTGTCAAAAACCAAGAATTCATGTAAATCCTTGCATAGACTTGCCTTAAGCTCCATTGAATGAAGAACAGTTCTAAATGGTTTGAAAGAAGTGATCTTCAATAGATTCGACATCAACGTCTTAGCATGACATCAATTTACAAACATTAGAAACATGCGAGTAATTTTAATCTAAAACTAGGCAAACTCAGTGTTTTTCATAACTAGGAGCGGCTCGGAAGGATGGGTACTGAATACCCCTACTCTTAAATTGCTATTGTATTAAACAAAATTATCTGTGTCTGTAAAACTTGTTAAAAAAAATCGAAGTATATTTTTCATGTGACTTGAAATATCATTGACTTAATCACAATAATGACAAATGGTTTTCGGTATCTGGATCAAACAAACGATCTTATTTCTGTGCAAACATATGCCTATCTTAAAAACTGTCTACTGATATATTTCTCGCAGGTATATCAGCTTCATAGGCCCTGTATGTATAGGCCTTTGTTCGGACACGTCTCATTAACGTTATGCATTCACCTTTGACCTCCTAAAAGCAGGTTCTCCACGCATCATTAACCACGACCTTCAACCTGAGCCGGTTGGTCATTGACCGATCTCTTCGGGTCACGTGACATGTCACGTGATTCATGAGATTCAACCCATGCGTAGTAGCAAGGGCAGACTTTATGACTTTCTAAATCATACTTACTTTATGACCCTCGTTTTGTCATACCAACCAATGTTATTCCATGAAGCTCATCACGACTTCATGCAAGATGACCTTAAGACATGGGCCGTACTACGTAGTACGGCTGTTACTACGTCGGTTATCCGGCGTCCGTTCTCTGTTGACTGTCGACTTCTGCACCAGAACTACGACTGAAGCTGATATTTTGTGGATAAAAGTTCGTAAATGTTGACCTGACCTCTTTCAGATGTGGAATGACACGAAATGTGAATGACTTCTTCTCTTCTTCGTAAGGCTAAGATAGCTTAAGTTTTCAGGATTGATGCAACTGAAGTATAATAATACTTTCTGCCTTTCTTTGTAGGCCTTTACGAATTATTTCAGAAAATAAGGACGCGACTTTGTGTAGGACAACTAAACACCCGACTATATTCATACAAACATTTCAATATCAGTTCAATAAAAGAGCCATTTTAATAGAATCAGATAAACAATTCATAATTCGGGGACTGAATCATTCTGATATCATCTAACAAAACCATCACCTCTTTAAAGTGAGAAAATGAATGAAATGAATACATTTAGACTTGCTGTGCCATCGGACTAACGATGAGGCTAATGTGCCACGCTACACATGAGAAAGACGAACGTATGCCCGCTAAGAACAGACTAAAATTTAGCCTATGAAGTATTTGAAGATTAACTGTTCCTTCATCCATAATATGCCGCTAATGGCTGAAATATTGCCCAAAGCGGCGTTAAACAATAACTCACTCACTCATCCATAATATTCTTTTCTTCAAGTTCTTTATAATCTATGTATGCGGTCAAATCTAGACTTACGGAATGAAGACCTAGACTTATGAAAGCTCTTATTGGATACACCGTCATGAAGCTAGGATTAAAAAAACGGTCATGTGTCGATACGAATTGAAAGTATTTGCATGTTGGAACTATTGGCGATAAATATTGCTGAATGTGCATATACAGTTCTACATTAGTACACAAACAGAACCAGCTGGTACATTGACAGACTGCAGCGTACTTGTCATACACAATTGTCAAGTTTATGGACATCAGCTGTCGAGAAATCTATTTCATTTGAACTATCATCTATATGAACACATAGAGTCGCTTTGACCTGATAATGTTCAGGTTTCACTGAACACTGGCCTTAAAAACACTAGGCTGTGGCATAAAGCATACATTCGTTACCGCAAGTCATTGGTGATAGGTTGTTGATACTGCTAAAATCAAACATATATTAGATGAAACTAATTTCTTTTGAGGACCGCTTTAATGAATGTTTTTAAAATGAACATGTTCATTGTCACAACTTGATGGAAAATGCCACCTAGGCCGTTCTGTATGACGAGGAAGATCTTCAAATATTCGAACAAATATGAGTGAAAATGTTTAACATCTAAAATTTGTGTTGATATTTGTTGGTCCATTGTTTAATTTACCCTTTACATTTTAACAAGTGCGTGTTCACGTAAAGTTTCTGTTTCTACGTGGTAAGTTTATATTCACAAAAGTTATTAATTTCCTAAATGTTTCATAGGGCATTTTTCACAAGTGAATATAAGATATAAATATCGTGTGTCTCAAGGAAACAAATAAAATAAAATGAATAAAATAAATCTTTTTCAAGCCTTAAATATTTGACTCTGAATGTATTTAAAGGGTACAAATAAGATATTTAGTGTCAAAGAGGATGACACATATTGTACGACTAGCACGGGGAGGTGAGATCTGGAGTCCTAGTATGGACGCGAGAGCCGTGTTTATGGGATGTTACAAGGTACACCGTGTCAAACCATGACAAATATATATAGATATCTTAGTTCACATTAGTTCATATTTGAATATTTTTTTAATTTCAAGTCAGGTTCTAGGGTTCATAAACCTCGATATCGGTTAATGACGGTTATTGTGTCTTCTGCAGAAGGAATTTAACAGATGTTTTGTGTTGCTGTGACTTGAAAGCGACTTTCAAATACATATTTATTCTCCTTAGTTGATTTTTAAAAAATATAGATATGTCACAAGGTAAAATTAAACGTGTTCATAGAATAAACCAACATCATAACGCGTACAAAGTCCCTATCACTTGCAAATCTAAAGATTGGCATGCAAATTCCTGGTTTCAGTGCAGTGACCTTAAAGGTGATTGGAAGTGACGTCCAGGAGATTTCTGATTGGACCACGTGTGAATGGTCACGTGCCGTAGGCTGAAGACCTGACTTAAAATGACCTAGTGCAACAAGGCTTAGATCAGCCAGTGGTTGAAACAAGTGCGAGCAATGCCTTGCGGCGAATGTTCTGAATTTTATCAGGAAAATGGTATAGATCGAGAATTGTTTGCATATTCTGACAAGTTTTTTTCTAACCCCATGTTTAGTCATGGAATGTTGATGATTAGAATCTCAGATAAATTTGTCCAGACTGAAACTGAAGTTGTTATAAAACAACTACTGACATATTCTTCAAAGTTTATCTTTGTTAGAGATGGTTAAAGAGCATACATGTGTTTAAACCTGAACATTAGCTTATGGTTATTTGTTTTCTTAAAGTTCTATTCAATCTTTTTGTTCTGTAAAAATTAATAAATGGGATGATTTCTTCATAACTATTCTATAGATTTTACTAGCTATTGGTAACAAAGATACATTTGAATCGGTATATGTGTCAACTGACAAAATAAACTCTAGCAAAAGAATATCAACAATCAGGCAATTATTTTTAAAACCATGTCGTTAAATTCCCTCATGCACGAAACAATCTTCATTTAATACAATATTACGTGAAAAACATAAACGTATTAAGACATATTAAAACTAATTTTGAAAATTTACTTTAATTATCGTCTGTTTAATTCCATAAGTCTTTTCTCTGTTATGCATTTAAGAGAATCACCTGTGAGTGGGTTTGTAGAGTAAACAAGGTCACTACCCCCGTGAATGTATGAGCGCACTATCACACATGTCAGATCGTCCCCGTACTTCCCTTTAAATGTAACAGGTTGACCTTTTGTTACATCCTTTCATATAATGTATGTTTTAATGTAATTTTGATCATGGTTGATGTATTGTTTAACAAATTTTAAAATGTCATTTGACATGACACATCAATGTCTTTATTGCTAATTGCTTTAAGGCAATTGCGTCAATGTATGACGATTTCCGTTTAAAGAAAATGATTTAGCTTTGAGGACTAAGTTTATAATTCGATTTCTGGACAGTAAAACCACATCCACAACTCTCTGACGTCAATATAGTCTCACGTAGTCTGCGAACTACGACTATCAGTTTTACATCACTAATACTACTACTACTACTACTACTACTACTACTACTACTACTACCACTGCTACTGTTACTACTACTACTGCTGCTGCTGCTACTACTACTTCTCCGTTTATTACTTTTATACTTTTAGTATTACTAACATTAATGATTCCGCTTCTACTACTATAACCACATCTTTTCCTGCTGCTGCTGCTACCTGTATCGTTACTACTACAACTGGTACTACTACTTCTACAACTATGTATTCACTATACAGGCTAGATTCCACCCGCCACTTAACACCCTCCTTCTTTCAATATGACTTGAATACTTAGGTTTTGAGAATATCTACAAACATGTATGGTTCAACCAGCGCAAATAATTTCACATTGCTCCACCTTCTCTTTCTTACCAAAGTAGATTGATTTCTTTCAGTCTCTCGCCTTCGTTGGATTCTTCAGTGTTAACTACATACACATCACTTAAATCCTGGTCCAATTATCTCGGACATTCAGTCAACCCAGTCGTTCTTAGACAAAAAGAAAGGATCTGCTTAAAAAACGAAAAAAAAGTATTAATTTGAAGTAAATGTACCCATTGATATTATTGTATCGTTACCTCCTCTTTTTACATTTCGATATCTTAGAAATAGAAAGCCGCCATATAATTATTATATTCAAAGTTTGATTCAACAAGACAAATAATAATCCGTTGACCCTGCCCATATCCGCTGGGTATGTCGTTCACTACATCAGCAAACTGAGACTAGTTGGAGACAGGTTCCCTTCTGTCGTGTATCCGGGTTCCCCCGTGGATCCCGAGTCGCTGGGACTACGGGGGACACGGGACGACCCGGGGATGGAATGGAGACGTCCGTGTCCTAGGGAGACGCTGCTGAACCACAAGTGAGGGGACAGGTATGTAACGCCTCTCTCACCTGCTGAGCCTGATTGGACCACACCTGTACTATCTGCAGGCGATCGCTTTGATGTCCAAGAATAGCGCATTGGGACAGTTAGGGGCGACTTCTTTTGTTTAGGGATCACCGAGAAGAATGTGAAAGGGACAGCAATAACGGATATGTGGAGCATATCCTGCAGACTGACAATCACTTCCAACTGCGACGAGCATTAACCTATATATCGAGAACCTAGGAGTTGTTCTTTAGCTCAAAACGTTGTCCCTGAGGCCCTGTGGCTCAATGCTTCCCACGTGTTTGTCAGGTGTGCATTGACTGATGATGTAATATGTCGTTATCTAGGTCACCTCGTAGGCGGTCAGACGTTGACCTACTTTCAGAGGCGATATGTGTAGGTACATGAAGGTAGATAGGTATGTAAGACGCCGCGCAAGGGTATATATCAGTCACTCGTGACGTCACGCCCGACGCTAGCTCCTCCTACTGACATTTCACCCCAGGCGTTACTGCGAGTTTACTACGCCGATATTCCATTCATGGATGTAGACAATAGTATAGACTAGTCTACATACGCAGCTCGCTAAGTGTACGCTGAGCGGTAGGTATGTAGGTAACTCGGTGTACAGATATTGATGGCGCGTATACTGCGGATCGACTGGATCTATCGCCACTCCACGGTCGGTCAACTCCTGACTTTCGTCTCTTCTCCCACACACATTGCTTTCATGTGACACCCATTCAGTCACATTGGCGTCATAAGTTCAGTCAGTGTTCTAAATTGGTAGTGAGTACGTCATGGTCACAACGTCGTCTTTGATGTTTCATCACTTAAAAAAAATTGACTCCGATAACTTTAAGTACTTTGCCCAGGCAAGAAATAGATATATCATTCCCAGTCTAACAATGGACTTTTGGCTCCTGTTACACAGTTACTTAATGGTCCCATCTGAAATCTGGAAATCTGAAAACTTCTGGAAGCTATTCCGAACACTGACCCTGATTAAAAAATATTGTCTAGGTCAAAATATGATATATTCTTGTATTGCCGCTTGTTCAGGTCTTAGCCTAAGATGAAAGTGAGTGAATGTCATATCTAGTATTGTCTAAAGTCACCCTTAGTATCAAGGAGACTGCACATGTAGGCCAGAATAACAAGCGGTTATATAGGAGGTGTTTATCACACATATCTACTCAATTGGATCGGTACCTCTCCTTGTTTATGAGCGTTAGATAAGCATGTGGAGCGAATTCGTGTCTAGTTGTTTAGTAGATTTGACACACTTTGATTAAATCGTTGTCATAAACTTTGAGTATACAACAGGTACTTGATAGATCAAAGGGCAATTTCGTATGGACTTTTACTGCTGTTCTTGCACCATTTCATCCTGCTAAATCAGCCTATATAAATCTGCTCTTGCTCCTTCCCAATACCCTGATTTCTTTCAAGTCAAAACCCTCGTATCGCTAGATACCTAACCAGCCAATGAGACGACTCGCATTCAGCAACAGCGGCATAACCCGGATGGAAAAATCCGTTGAGTTCAATCTAGTAGCTTCAAGCTCCTTAATTAATTGATATACATAGATTAAAATTATTTTCATAAGGTAAACAATTTAAAGTGTCAAAGGAATATCATTCTATCTGGACTGTTTTCTTTATTTTCATCGACAAGATATACGACCTGACTAGGTGAACACGAACATGATTTCTTGTAAACAAGATGACGCCTACGTCTGTCGTGAATCAAAGTACAAGGTTTAGAAAACACTTTGTTGATGTGAGATTTTTATCTATCAATGTTTATCATGACGCTGGCGTTGTATGCAAAGTAAATGCGTTTATTAACGACCATTCATCTTCATTTAACAAAAAACGAATGACCTCATGTACATGTGGACCTCATCGCTCATACCTTATGGGGATCTCAATGGGTCGGTTTCCCAAGATTTCGTCTCATATTTACGTTTCACTTTTCTCATATGACAACCATGTATATTGCATGTAGGGCAGTTATCCCACTAAATAGGGTTCACGCACGCGGATTGAGGGTTGTGGTCAATAAGGTGAATAATCATAAGGTAGAGAGAGAGAGAGAGAGAGAGAGAGAGAGAGAGAGAGAGAGAGAGAGAGAGAGAGAGAGAGAGAGAGAGAGAGAGAGAGAGAGAGAGAGAGAGAGAGAGAGAGAGAGAGAGAGAGAGAGAGAGAGAGAGAGAGAGCGCATTGGTATAAGAATGCGAATGAATGAATGAATACATTTCTGTTGTGATGATCGCGCTTTGATCTGCACAGGTAACAACACGTTTAGTCTCATAATGGACATTCCTAGCATATCCACGTCATACAGTGCATATTTCAGATTCCGATACCCCTCTGTGACCCACTTACCTAGGCGTGAACTGACCATGACCAACATAGTAAGGTACAGAACGTGACTCATCTCACTGAGTCGCGCATCTTAGACATCCGACCTTTTTACCTTCAGTTACACTGTCCTGTGTTTAGTACTGACATATCATGATCGTCATCAGTTGACTGTATTTACACATGTTCACATCAACAAGACATTGTTTTCGCCTACATAAGAAAAATAAAATTTATAACCTTCTTCAACAGGTATGTCGTAACTTTGAATTTCGTAATGACGTAGTATAAGTATATTGTTACCTATCCTCTTAGAAATCAATTTAAATAAACGTATTGTTTTATCGTAGAAGAGCCTCAGTAAAAACCTAACGGACTCGGTTTAGTTAAAGGCCACTATATAATCTACTACAGCCTGTGGATTAGACTTTATTATCAGTTTCGCGTGTCATACCTTGTCATTCCCTTCAGCGAGTGAATATTGTTTTTACGTTTTACTGACATTATATACAGGATAACTTTAAGAGAAACGTGGTTCACTCTCTCAGACATCGTAAATTAATGGATCTTGTATAGGGGTGTCTACATATACATCGTAATGCCATATCAGGTGAGCTCAGTATGATCGACACTAATTCTGCAATGAAGATCACATTGTTTAACCCTATCTGCTTGGTGTTACTGACCTGGTGTCCTCGGTCATACGTTCTATTCTATACATATTATAATTGTACTCTTCATGACAATGAATGTTTTTACGTTTAGGTATATACATTATAAATATTTGTTTGTATCAGTAAATTATCTTTTCTTCTCTTTGGGAGCAAAGGTTTGTTACCTGGCAAACAGCACTGGATGTTATGGTCACCCTAGTGTAAATATTGAATCAAATTATTCAACATCAAACGCTTACGTTAGCACTACCACAGTAGTCAATTGAAAATTACGATGTTGTCCAAAACTTATCAATATTTATATACAATGCTATCACTTATAGAGATTCATTGTTACGTCAATAATATACTGACAAATGTTTATCATGCTTATTATCATGCTTATTATTTATTATCTATTACCTATGACAATTTATATTTAATGCATATGTGTATCGCTCTGTGACTACTGAAATGTAGACTGGGCCTATGGCCTCCACTACAAATGAATAAAGATCGATCTCTAACTAAAAAAATAAAAATAAAATAACTACTACCACAGGGAAATAACTTAACGCATATCTGAAGTATTTGTATCTTAAAAGCATAAAGACTCCGTTTTAAGCTCTTACAAATTTAACTGAATATTTTTATCATTGCTCAAATATGTTTGCCTTAACGCCGTAAACAACAGCTCACTCACTCATCAACTGCCAAAGGTTTTAAATGCTTTACCGGATTTAGGACAATGTTATAGAAGTAATTGTTTTGTTTGACAATTGTCGCGAGTAACGTACACTTACAATATAAGACATTATTTCAGGGCATGATATAACATTTGAATCACAGGTTCCAAAGATCATTGTCTATCAGATACAGGATAGCGATGGTAACGTTTTGCTCCTGACAAGACACTGACATTCGTCGCCGTGTAGTACCCCACGCCAGGGGTGACATTCGTCGCCGTGTAGTACCTCACGCCGGGGATGACATTCGTCGTTATGTAGTACCTCACGCCATGGGTGACATTCGTCGCCGTGTAGAACCTCACGCCGGGGGTGACAGTCGGGGACGCTGGAGATTATCTTTCAATTCTAAATTTGTCTACCCCGATGGCTTTAAATGCTACATGTCGATGTCCTTAACTCACTCATGATTAGATTACGTGGACTGCATATCAATATAACCAATCACCTTAGATGTATGTGACATGACTCACATCAATGTAATGTTTCACCTTTAGAGGGACATACCATGTTACAACATTATTCTTACATCTACAGCCCTATATTTGACAGAAGCCAAAGCAAGTCTATCGCACTATAGTTAGTCTAGTAAAAAGCTCATAATATGAATTGAAAATATCTCAGAGATCATCTTAATCTCATATTAAATTGATATGTTTCCCTAAAATTTCATCGGTTTCAGAGATGTGCATATCAAGTATATTTCATGATTCCAGACGTTTTTCACAAGCGATCCATACTTCTAAGTTGATTATCTGTAGAACACGATCTCTTGTATTGAATATCACATTGTGCAATACATATCTCAGGAGATTCTTGTATTGAATATCATATTGTACGATAGATAATGGTTAACATATATGTAAATATACTGTACTACCCTCATTCCTAAAACGTCATAGCTCACTCACAGAGTAACTATTGAGTATAGTCGACAAATGAACTCAATTCGACACGATGAAGAAATGGAAACGTACCGGTTATTTGACACCATTAAGCCGCTAAATATTTCAACATAGTCTTTCTGGAGTGAAAAATACGTGCTTACTTTGATCACATACATGAGAAAATAATTGGCTTGTAATTTCTGAATTTTACGGTTTATCTCGATACCTAAAAATAAAGAGTGTAATTATTGATATTCGATACAGCAGTCAGGAGGCTTTAAAGACAATCGTGCCGTTTATAACTGATTGTGCTTGGTATGCATCACGTGAGAACGGGTTACTAATTTACAATTCAAGTATTATCTTGATAGACTAACGTTCATGATGACTGTAGCACGTGTTTGTATGTCACCGCCCAATATCATGTTGTCTTCGCGTATCACGTACACCATTCACCGACAAGACGAGTCTGGTTAATACGTAGATGCTGACAATTCTGGTTTGGTCACTTAACCTGGACAGGTGAATTCCCACATACAAGCTGTAATGTATTTATCGTGTAATGACAAGTTTTTTAGATATAAATATATTTATGATATTTTATATCCACAACGTTTTTCTCTTCGCGATGATCTGCGTGTCGTTCAAGTATTTGCAAGATCGATAATTGTTTTCTCTAAAACATATTTCTTTTTTTATACGTGGAGTAAACTTTACTGAAGTAAACATGCTCATGCCATGCTTGCTTAGCCTGACTGATAAATCTTCAGACTGACATTGAAGATTATTTTCAAATAGACGGGGTTTCCACATAGATTCCAATGCTTTTGTTATTGTTTGCTTCATATAGTCTTAAGTCTCTATCACTGAAACTTCTAGATTTGCGAACCATTGGACCCGATGATTTATTCCAGCTTATAATATCTGTAAGAATCCAAAATGGACCTTCTTCTCAGAAGATGATATTTTGCGGGGAGGTAGGTTCCATCAAGGGGGTCAGCTCTCGACACACATATGGATATTATAGGCATTTCCTCCTAACGTTTTCAAACAACCTCTTCTTAAAAACCATTAGGCATGGAACTCCGAACTCAGTGTCAGAATGACATAGATATTACATGTAGACTGAAGTTTGAACATTTGGCTTTGGCTTTCAGATATCAGCGTACCACTAGCAACCAGTAATAACTGGAAGTTAAATATTTGAGATTTGTAAGTTTCAATTTAGTTATATTACATACGTTGGTGGATGGTTCGAAATAATGAAAATAAATGTCAATCAATCACACTTTTCTTTTGTCAGTGCTCCGTGTAGCAAAATGTTCTCATGTGAAATAGAAATTTAGAACCAATTGGTTTGGTAGCTCACAAGTCTCTTATCATTCATTATGATATGTGTAAGATGTTTTGAAAATTTTATTTTGAAATTGAAAAAGGCAACAATAACTTGATGGTTTTCACACATACACATGTATCTTATACAAAACAAGCGTCAGTTGTTGACGTCGACCTCATTGAGATAGAAAAAGAAACGTGAACGGAAAACACGCTACACCATAACAACACGTGAATCACACATTTTCATTTTGTATAAAATCTATCAGTATTGTACTGTGAACAACAAACAATCTGTGTTGCTGAATATTGAAGTTTTTAATTGCACAAAGTCATGTTTAATGCTATACACGCCTCATTTCCAATCTTGATACGTGTATATGAAATGGTAAGACAAATCCCCAGTGTCATAAACAGCTATAGCTATCAACTAAACATTACCGATACTTTAACGGTGTGTATCCACGCAAGCTTCACTGTATTCGTGATCACGATTTCTTCTTCAACTGCTTAACATAAGTTGAAAATACCAAATCTCACTCTTAAATAATTTGTTCTATATTCAGTTTTAGATGATCTGAACGCATTATGCTATTTTAACGATCTTCCAAATAATACCATGGTAATAAGGATTTTAAAATATCTTTAGATTTATTTATATAGCTTATTAAAAATATATATACCAAAAATAACGACCTATTTGTCAATAGATTTGGATCTGCACTATTGTAGTTTTACATTATTTTACCGTATTTGTTTTACCATTATCAGAGTTTCTAAAATCATGATCGTACTTTATGCTATATGTAGTCACACGACCCGGAAGTAGAGGCCTATTTAAGTTGCTGACGTGGGTTTCTTCTCGAGGTGGCGACCCCGCCCACCACGTATGTGTATACATGTGTACCTGGAATAGACAGCTCTCATTAGTCTCTTAGTAAAGGACGTGACACAATCAAGTCAAATATCTGTGTCACTTAAAATAGAACGTTATTTCTGTCTCATACGGCTTTGTTCTAGATCAGCCAATCCTTTTATACAAGTCGGTTCCTGCATGTCTCCCGTGATCAAGTACTTCAGTGTCATCTGCCTTTATATTATGTTCCATCAACCTTGATCATCCTCTTGTCAATTGTGGTTCATTTTCCTTCTCATACATGGATATTACGTTTCCTTTCACTGCCTATGTACCTCATTAAACCTCGATATCATAAATAATTTCATAAGTTTCATGGAACCTGCTTTAGTCACTCCTGTTAAAATTGCAAGATTGAAATCGCAACTAAAATTCATAACACTTTGTAGAACTTTGTACAACTGGTCGTGTAGCCTTCATGCAAAATAAAACCTTCTTCAATTTCTCTGTCACTTGTTGACCGTTAGACCTGTAGTTGGCGCGGTGTGGTGACTAATTTGCTTTTTGAACTGTGTTTCATCAAATTCCACGCCAAGTTCTCTGTCTGTGTTGCCTGTCTCTGTCCATGAGTTTATCTCTCTCTTTATTGTCCGTCTCTGTCTAAAACTTTGTTGACTTGTCTCTTTTTGCCTTGTACGATCTCATAACCAGATATTCTCTAATATAAGTATTATTTTTAAATGTCTTATTTCTCATCAATCTGTCTCCGTTATAGTTTACATCCGTCTATCTAATTGTCACGCTCTCTCTTTCTTTCTATCTTTAAAAAAACCTTTCCTGTACATAAATTCCTTTCTTTCATATTTTCTTTCATTTGTGTCGTTGTTAGTGATTGTTTGAGTACTGTATTTTACTCTACCTAACATTGTATTTCTTACACTGTCTGAAATCTTGAGCTATTTACACCTGAGGTTGACCTATTCAGACTTGAGGCTGAACTATTTTCACTTGAGGTTAAACTATTTGAACTATTTACACTTGAGGTTGAACTATTTACACTTGAGGTTGAACTATTTACACTTGAGGTTGAACTATTTACACTTGAGGTTGAGCTATTTACACTTGAGGTTGACCTATTCAGACTTGATGTTGAACTATTTTCACTTGAGGTTAAACTATTTGAACTATTTACACTTTAGGTTGAACTATTTACACTTGAGGTTGAACTATTTACACTTGAGGTTGAACTATTTACACTTGAGGTTGACCTATTCAGACTTGAGGCTGAACTATTTTCACTTGAGGTTAAACTATTTGAACTATTTACACTTGAGGTTGAACTATTTACACTTGAGGTTGAACTATTTACACTTTAGGTTGAACTATTTACACTTGAGGTTGAACTATTTACACTTGAGGTTGAACTATTTACACTTGAGGTTGAACTATTTACACTTGAGGTTGAACTATTTTCACTTGAGGTTAAACTATTTGAACTATTTACACTTGAGGTTGAACTATTTACACTTGAGGTTGAACTATTTACACTTGAGGTTGAACTATTTTCACTTGAGGTTGAACTATTTACACTCGAGGTTGAACTATTTACACTTTAGGTTGAACTATTTACACTCGAGGTTGAACTATTTACACTTGAGGTTGAACTATTTACACTCGAGGTTGAACTATTTACACTTGAGGTTGAACTATTTACACTTGAGGTTGAACTATGCAGGCCTGTTTGGTAGTGATTACTCAATAGTCAACATCTAAAATCAACTTGAAGTCGGGTGATATTTCGGAGAAGAATATATCTGCAACTCTATGACAGCATGCGTTTATCGGGTTTTGACAATCTTTTTCAAGTAAACATGTATACATTTATTACTATATTATATACTTTAATATATTTAAACTAATATACTATACATAAAGCTTGCGTCGGGTTATCATAAAAAAATATTAAAGCATATTCTGGTCAGCCTTTCCTTTTTATTTTCTCGAAAAGAACATTTGTCACCGACGTCTTCCATCACATACCTCATGGCTTTCCTCTCAACAACAAACAATATGTATAAAGACCAGTATGTCTTAACTATATACATCACATATTACAAGTGTTTAAAAAAGTTCTAGATTTTATATGTAAGCATTTATTGAGTCCATTTTAAATAGCAAACCTTTCTCTTAAAGCAAACACATATTTTTTCTCATCAAGTATTTATGAATATGTTTGCTTATACAAAACATTTTATTTTGTGATCATAAGTGTGCTATTCACGAACCTCTCCAAAACGTAGACCTTCTTTACATTACGTATCCAGCAATGAAGCTTTATTTTCAATGGTTACTCGCCTCTACGATACATGGTAGATAATATGGTCCGCCACAGATCTACATCATGTCACGTGTACGTGTAACTTCCGCCCTATCTCAAGGCTATTTACTTCCTTGAAAGGCATACGTCATACATACTTATACAAAACAAACGTCACGCGAAATTATACATTACATACGTCATACAAGTTTTTACAAAACATCCCGCGTGCGTATGCGTTTCTTCACAATACTTATATTACGTCAACCCTAAGATACTTACAGATGCATTTGGTCAACCATGCTTCAGTTACATATGCTTATTTTCAACAAACGACTAAGGCTTTCCATTGCAAGTTGATATTCCAGCCTATAGTACATGTATAGAGTCTAATTGATCCAGGTATGAACGGCAAGCACCTGCCACATCGTAACGGTCTCAAGGCCGAAATAGTTGTCTTGTTGTTTAGGAAGATGTCTGTTACATCTCAAGTTGTCAACATTCTCTTTATTTGAGTGTCAATTAAACGTATTGTATGAAATAACAATGCCTGGTTGTTCGGGAGGTCAGCTAAACACTGTAGATGTTATGACGTCTTGTTACGTATACTTTGAGTGCATTTGGATTGCAGTTAGCCTAATATTTCTAACGTAAACAATACGTAAATTGTTATTTCTATATCTAGATTGAAACATATGATCTTATTTTCAAAATATGTTAAAGATGTTAGTTCTTATGTAGCAAAATGATAGACTATAATATTAGGATGCAAATGTTCTCAGCGAATGTTACGGATTTCGACCGACCCTGAACAAGCCTAATGACCTACCCCTATTCCTCTACAATGCTTATTCTCATAAATTAATATTACAAAGGAATTATCAAACATTAGACTGACATATAAATGCGGCATAAATACTCACATACCATCCTTTCATTTTCTGCTAATTACGAATTGAAAGATATTGATAATGATTTCCTTGAAAGTATATACTAGTATTTGGTATTCGAATTTTACTTTTTTTTTTTTAGACAGTTTTGTTTTACTCTCCGATATCATAGAGAGGAGTTCACACCAGTGAGATACATACAGGTGTTTTAGTGAGATGTAGTCTTGTTTAGGTGCAGCATACACATAACCTTGCTATCAACCGTGTTTATCATGCCTGTACGAATACATCGCGTGTCATCTGTCAAAACATTATGAAACATGGCAATGTTATGTTATCAATCATGGATATGGCATGCCGTATTACATCACAACCTGACTGCTTCGTGTCGAGCAAGTTCTTGATTGAGTGGGTTCACTTGATAAGAAACTTTGTCGCGCAGGGGCGGCGCGTTTCGTAATGTTGTGTTATGTCATCAAAATGTCATATTTATAGTTTTTGTCTCCATGTCCACTTTCCATAAAAACGTGAAAGTTATCAACGGTATCTTGATAATCTGCAAAACAGTTTCAAGTGAACGAAATAATAAATTCTATTCAAATGCATCGACAACGAGCAATTACACCGAATAAATATTGATGTAAACCTGTAAAGCGTTAAATATCACTTATGAATCAAACCAGCTACGGCAGTATTTGTCTAAGTCATTCGATACTAAACTAGTTTTGGGTAATACATAATGAATGTATTTCAAGCCAATGAACTCTGCAGGCTTTATCCAGCTTCTAGCTTACCTGCTGTCGATATTACCTATGAAATATACATCACCTGTAGGAATATAGCCTAGGTTCATAGCGATATCTTGTTACTTCATCTACCTGTAGTAAACATAATTTACTCGCATCTCGTTGTATAAGTTAAATTCATAATTGCCCGCACACTGACACCATTGCTATTGTTGTTTAATGACTCTACAGGTATTGTCTGGCAGTTATAAAAAAACTGAATATATTACTTTTTTTTTTATAACGTTAAAGAAAGCTTAAGCGAATATCGCATCTGCTTGAAAAATCAATTAGAAATACTATTTAAACGTTTGCCTCTAAAGAGAAAAAATACCAATTTGTTTATTCTATCTGCAAAGCAGAATTTTTATGGTCATTACAACGGCATGTAGAGGGCAAGTTGTTCACATATTGAATGATTTATTCTTGCTTAGTCAAACGTCGTGTCCACCAAAATGTTATAAAGATGGACGTTTTAGACTTACAGCGTATTTAATGTTGTATTGGCCTACTATATACCTGCTCGGAATGTTATCAAAGAGTTTGACAAAAATGAATAAAGCTTAACCGACTGATGTGAATATTTAGATATTCTAAATATCATCAGATACAAAATTGTCGTTTATCTGTCACTTTAAGTGAATTGAGTATTTGATTTCGTGGCCTTTGCGGTACGTGTGCGTGTACCTGGGGCTGAATATTGGAACACTGATGCTGTCTCTGGAATCTTACTGTAAAGTCAACCCTTATTGTAGACGTTTGAAGCTTAAAGCTAACCTGTCAGAAGAAAATATCAAATGTACATAACCTAGTCTTTCCTTTTATAAATTGCTTTTGTGCAATGATTGTTTATTAATATATGTATCCCAGTTGTTATGTGTATATAAAATAAAACTCATTTGATATTCTAAATACGTTGTCGCCTGTCTGTAGATTTGGTTCGTTTCAGTAGTCTGAACATTTCACTATCAGAACTTTTTTGATGAAAAACGGAAGTGTTCGGATTATCGAGGTCTGACTGTACATAGCTTGATAACAGTTAAATATTTGTTAAAATTATCCTCAACCGATGAAATAGACCTTGAGATCTTTTGCATTTAGCATCACATTCAAATAAACCCAATGTCATGGACAGCAAATCAATATCTAAACAAAAGAAAGTGACATTACTCAAAGTGTCAATGTGTTGTTTACGGGTAGAACGCCAATTTCTAAATTCCTAAAAAAGTCCGTCAAAATGTACGTAAACAAGTAGCAGTTTTTTGTCTACAGTAAATGTTCTCTAACATTGATACACTCTTCTGTTACTTTATCCGCTACAAGAAATTAGAGGTAAATTATATTTGCTTTATACGAATTAACCAACTTTCTCTCAAGAAGCTCAGCGTACATCTGGTTGATATTACGGGCACCTGTTCATCGTATGTAGAGTACAGAGTCACGGTGTCACTGTGTCGTTGACAATGTCACGCTGACCGTGGGTTATTGTGGATATTATGAAAATATATATACCTCATACAGTAGGTGAGAGATGGTCTGGGGCGGACATAGTTTGTCTGGTGTTACACAAGGCTATGTCAATATTGACATCTTAACATATTTTGTATTAAATATAAATATTATCAAATATATTAAGGTCAATTCTCGAAGAAATCAAGCGGATCTATTTACCAACTTGAATCATAAGTCAAAATCAATACTTTCAGAAAATATACACAGGAATTTACAGCATCTCGACACATCTTTTATTTTGTTGACCACAATGTCTATTCGTTGATTTATAATAAAGACATTCGAGCAGTCGAGTAGTCGAGTAGTCGATTGTGAATCGGTCGTCAAAGGTCCCCATGCACAGGAGACTAACCTTAAGACACTAAGGTCGCCTTAGCGTATTGTTAAATGGTAGCACAAAGGCTAATAGCGCTTAGGTTAGCGTTAGTGTTGAAGATCTTATGCAACGTCCCAAGACCCTTATAATGAGCGCAAGATACAAAAGTTGAGAATTTAACACCTTAAGGAAGATTTCTGTCTGAAGCGATCTCGGAATCTTTTTATATGACACGATCATTCCTCTGTTTGTCAAGCAACGATTTGTTGTGCATTTTATACTCAACGAAATACCATGATAGAATGCACAATGCAAACAATCTCTATTGTCGATTTTTAAAAGTCAATAGACCCATCTTTAGATAAACACAAATAGGTTTTGACTTCGATAAAAGTGATGTAAAATCTAACATTATGAAGAAAGTTCATTTTTTTCAGAATAAAACATGCCAGGAGACATAACTTCACTGAGATTATCAAGAACCGTTTAATTATTGAAAGAACAAAAACTTCTTTATTACTTTAGAAATTTTCTCATTTGCATGCCTAAGAGAGATGATACGCTCTGATATTTATATAAAGTAATAAATCGGATCATTATTAGTATTCTTGTTTAATGTAAATGGCATTTCGCGACCGAGTTTAACATTTGAAATCCTACTTCCAGGCCAAGAATCGTTTAGTAACAGATGCGCCACCATTCCAAACTGATGCTAGAAAGCTCAAGGCGTATGAAAAACCTCATCTCGATTGTTAGTAATTAATGAAATAGAGACAAGACCCGGTGCCTATCAAGCGACTTGCGTGTTCTATGTATGCCTTGATCTCAAATTAAAGTAGGTGATATACAATCGTTATGATCATTTGATTCTTGTTACTATTTCCAACACTTCATCTTTCTAAATAGACTGATACACAAATCCGTGTAGTTGCCGTGTAACCCACAGAAATATCAGATACAATTACGTCGCTATATATATAGATTTTACACTGCAAGTAATCTATTTTAAAACACATGTCATAGAACTTGTAAGTGCATTATTGCACATTTATAGACTTTCTGGCACGTTATCGGTGCCATCGGTGAGGCAGCACATGTTCATCAGCTTAGAGAAGTTGGTTGTAAGTGTTTCATTCACATTTACTCACTTATTTTAAAACTAAATTCACTTTTCATGCCTTGTTTGTGTGTTTTAAATAGATGCATTCCTTGTGGATTTTTATAATCATGTTGTGTTTCTAAGAATATATGGGACAAACCATTTTAAACAATAAGGAAATAGTTTGTTAATATCATCGTTTTTTTCATAGCTGGAACCCATTTTGTATAATAGTTCTAGATATATGTTTAAATGAAATGCATGAGGGATATCATGGAGCTGACATGAAATAACATCGACATGTATATCGTGTCTGTATCATCTATAATCAGGATGGGTTTCGTTTACTCTCTGAAAAATTGGTACGGTATCATTATCAGACGTATTTATCAATCCAAATCACTCCTTTTACAATATATGTGCAGAGAACGATTTTAAAATGTTTTATTTCATGATTCCATACATCGTGATTTCTGTCTGCAAATGTTTTAATCATCTTTTTATTGATATTTAGATATAAATGAAATATCAAATAAAGAGCGTGTTTGGTGACAATCGTTATAGAACGACGTAGTCTTGAGTGTAGAATTCCGAGTAATTGAACATAATCATTTGGAGCTGTATATGTGAATAATGCTGAACTATGGTTTTATTGAAACTATACTTGTATCTTTGTGTTTTATGGGAAAACTTAAATAAAAACCTCTTCCTGCACGTGAGCAGTTATAACTGCAGCTCAATGAATCTATTCAATGGAATTAATCTTTTGAAGTATTGCATTATGTTGGCTTTGGTTGGCAGTCAGGAACGCTTTCAGGAGAATTTCTTGAATGTTTAAAAATCACAAAGATATAGGAAGTAGTAAGTAAGATCTTATGTTATTCAGTAAGCTATAAACTTTGAATTCGAAGCGAAAAATCATGTCCATTTTCTTATTATAGACATTTTCAAAGGATGATGATTTAAGGAAACAAAAACCAAAATTATCTATCATGAGAAGAAAATCGTTGTCGATATAAAGCAAGAAAATAGAAAAGCGGACAAAGAAAAAAACCGACACCACACGATCAAAGTATGAAAGAACTTGATATGAATATGAATGTAGGGAATGGGAAACAAATTCAAAAAGGCCAGACAATGCAAATGCTTTTACAAAATTTCATTTTCTCACGAACCTTTCAAACTATTCTATTGTATGAATATACACCCATTTCCTATTTGATAAAGCTCTTCCGCTGTGGTCTATAGGGAAAATATCTCACTCACTATTCCATTTGGTAAAGTAAGGATCGCGTTTAACGAGGGCGACAATACGATTATAGTTCCCATTGTACGGGAAGAATCTGATAACTCACATTAACCAGATAACTAGTATTAACTTCGTCCCATAAAGCGGTCTAGCCATCTAAAGTCGGTTCTTGTATCGACCTCTCGTAAAGATACTATATAACATTGCAATACTCCGAGTACTTTATAGTATCTTTGTTCCCTAATGACTACCATCATATTCTTCTCATGCGTCTATGTTACATTCTTTTTTACCTTTAAATCCTTTAAGTTTAGTAATTTTTAGGGGAACATTTTCTTTTGAGGAGGAGTGGGAAAGCGAGTTCGGTGTAACGTAGACATTCTACCTATCATTGTTTAATGATGGAACTATATGGATGGCATTGTTTCCGATAAGGGTTTATATAGCATTGGAATTCAGAGTTTGAATTGTATACAGTGTACATAAGACATATGATACAAGTGTGGAGAAGGTGCTTATTTTATCACATCAACCTTTCTGCACCATTTCTCTTAGATTGAAATGTTAAAGTACAAAATTAATTAGAAAAAAAAGCAATGTGAAATAGAGCTTATATTACCAAGAGGTTTCCAAGATCAGACTTAACGCTATTATCAACTGTAATTACATATCTTGCAGAATAAGATATAGTATAACTACGAAGAATGCAATTATGGAGTGTGATTAAAAAAAGGAATGTTGGATTGAAAACGGACTGATAGAGGACTCATAACGTATCCCTGTGGTTAGTCACATTGGGTCAGATTAGTGCAGTGTTGAAGAATGTAAATTATTGTTAACGTCAGGTTGTTTAACCAGTTGAAGCCGAAGGGACTGTGGATGTTCACAGAGTTAAACAAGAGGTTGCCGGGTATCTTTTTTATACAGGGTACACTTGGTAACTCCACCATGATTCACCAGGCGTTATCTCCAAGATCAGACCATTCCGTGCATGTCGGGGTACCAGGTACACACAGATCGATAGCACCCTGGCTGATATATCATCAGTTTAAACCTTGAATTGAGAGATTCTAAACCTTCTCCTGTTTGATTTCATGATGAATTAAATGCACGATTTTAATCAAAATTACTGCTTTTACTTCACTTCAAGTGGCCTGGCAATTGGCATCCCGAGTATGTTGTACTGACTGTACACTATAATTAGGCTATGAATCCCGGTAATAATTCGCTCCACTGAGTACAAACAACACAGTAGAAGCAGCCCGACCTGCACCCAGTCATCGCGATTCCATCCGTCCTAATCCCTGATTATATAGTAACGCACCGGCAGGCGGAAGGAGACAGTGTAAGCCATGCGTGACAGGATTGAACTGTCATGTTCACATGTCACAGGACGGAAGTGATGTCACAAACTGCCGTCATGGCTGCCAGAGCGTTGAAGTGTTTATTATACGTTAAGGAAAGTCAGGAAGGGATACGCTCTAACACGCGTAAAGGTCGTAAATAAAGCTGGTCAGAGGCCATATCTTACTGTAATGTTCAATACTCTATAATATTAGGACAGTTTAATATCGCAGTTGCTCTTTACTATAGATGAACATAATCTGTATTTTCAAACTAGTAAATTGTGTCATTCCTTGATCTAAGCGAGATCCGATGCTTTAAGACTCATACTTTACATCAAGCTTAAGACCCTGCCTACCTCATCAACTTTACTTGCAAGAGTGGAAAAACGGGAATATGCTTTATCCAACATAATAACTAACAGCGTTGTTTCCTTCATCCGCCAAAAGAAATAGACTCCAACTTACGAGTCTGTTGCGTTCCTCACTGGAGAAATCAATAGTGCTTTATAAAAATATTGATTTGTATACTGGAACAATCCTAGTCTAACAAAACGTGTCATGGCGAATCACTGCATCTAAACTTTTTACAGAATTGGTAAGACCTAATCTGTAAAGTGCTCCTTTCAATCGGACATTGTATAAGTACCAGACTACCTAACTGCCGCTTCGTACACATAGTTCTCCAAATATTGGAAAAATCCTTCGAAACATCTCAGCCATATCTTCGGATAAGAAACTCCAGGTATTTCAGTGTGCAGGCGATAAGAGCATGCACCGCTGGTAACGCAACAATACCTGCTCAATGGCTTGCACTGATTATGCTGCAGAACGCGCCCTTGATGAATACTCTGCTCACTGGAGTGCATCTGGCAGTCAGTGTAGTGGGTGGTGCAGCGGGTGCAGCGATGTGCATCACGGTGCACGGTGTCTGCATCTGCTGAACTGTCGGTGCACCGACTTTTATCGATCCAAGAGAGATTCCTGAGTTGACATTTTTCTTTGTCTTAACCATTTCGATTTCTTTGGTAGTTTAGCAAGCTTCGTTTTATTAGATGTTTTAAACATATTTTATTCATTGCTGACTGATAATTCTTTCTTTCATTCCTAGTTTACTCGGTGCATTGATGACTTGTAGTAAAAAGGGAAAAAGTAAAAAAACATCGAAATAAGTTTATTAAACATTTTTAATGTTCAGTGTTTTTTTCTTACAATAAGAAAATTTACGATCACTCAAATGAGACAAGAAAGCAAGAAGATTTTTGAAGATTTAAACATCAAATTAATATTTCAAATGCTTCCGAAATGATATAAAACGTTCGTATATTTTTTGTCATTTGATTCCGGAAACACAAAATCACTGAATGTCTATTTGAAATATCGAATATTCTGTAATTTACATAGAGCGCTAAGTCAATCTAAATGTGTAAGCGCACCGAGAAACCGAAGCCATCATAATTAGAGACACGCATGGTTGATCCTTTGATAGCAGTTTCCGTAGACTGATAATAAGTCGATAAAATAGTAAAATAAAGAAGGATTCGCATGCAGTTCCTGCAAACTCTAGAAATGGCCTGAGTGTGTCTGGATAGGTACGGAAGCCCTAAACGCATGATAAACATGGAGGTTATTTTTTTCACGCAAACCAAAGCATTCCATACACGTCCTTGACTAACCGAGGAAGGTGTGATAATAGGAACGGAGACTGGCAGGCAGGCTATGCTGGTTCCAGATGGGATGTTGCCTTGTTTTGTAACCCGATTCGCCAGAGAGAACGAGATTAAAGCAAAATAATTTTTTTATCAGATGAATTAATTAGGTGCACTTTAAGACGGCTGTATACGCACTAAGTCACCAGTACAAATTGGTTGGATGTCACCAGGCCGGTGATGCAAGATGTCAAGAACGTACTTGGTCGGTGTTGCCAACAATAATGATGAAAAAACTAGTACATACTCAACCGGTGTCTCCTGGGCGTAGGTGCATGATCCCGTTTCTGTAAGAAGAAATAAATGTCGTCTGCTTACTCAGGGGTCAAGGTCACGCAGCAGAAGCAGTACAGGAATAGAAACGATTATTTGAACATCTGGAATAAGGAAACTGAATACAACTACTAATATGTTCGAAATGTGATACAAAGTTATCGGCGTAATTAACAGAACATGTGTGGAAATTGTTAACGAAAACATCAATACTCAGCAATTTAATGCTCATTAACAGATCGATACATATAAAAATGACCCATCTATCTTAACTTTAGTCCGCATGATTTAATGAACATTCATGAAAACATCATGACTCAATATTCTTAGGTCAATCACATATAAAATAAGTTATTCTCGTATGAAATCTACTGGTCTAGGCATATCAATACCTTAGTTATATTCCATTCAGACAACAAATAATCTACAAATTGCTCTCCTAAACACGATATTAACCAGCTTCATAAACTGCACGGTAAATGCAGGATAAGAATCGATCTCCACTAGAAGTACCCGACATCCAGCGAGCTGCTTGGTGCAGAGTGTCAGATCCAACCATGCGAGTCTGCACCGACCCCGGCAGGAATCAGTGAAGCATCAAGTGCGTGTTTGGTGCGTGCAGTACGTTGGACACACCGGCTGAACCGGAACACGCACTTGCCACGAGCCCTCTTGCCACTTTTGCAACAAAAAGGTAATAAAATCAAGGGCTACTTTAGTATTACTGCAAAAATAGCTATATTTCATGAAGTTTTTTTCATTAAAATATTATACGGTTTGACGTTAAACTGTTTTGAGGATGAGTTGTACTGTTTTTAATGCAATTTGAGTTATAATTAGTGGAATGTTTGATACCTGCAAACCGACTACTAATGCAACAAACAGCTATGCAGTCAAGTGCTTGAGTATAGAAAGATCAGGATCTTATTAGCATCCTTACAGTTCGTCGTGTACGGCCTTGTTTTACAGTTTTTGTTAATTGTTTTTTGAAGTTTAGAGAAAGTTAAAGATCTCAGATACCATCTTGCATCCAGGTCTAATGCAACAATAGTACCCGTAAACATTGTCATAACTAGCCACAGTTGAGACGTCCAAGGGTTCTGATGCGATCAAGAGTTCCTCAAGGACGTGATACAGTTATTCTCGTAACTTTATAATTGGTAAATGTTTTTCATAAAGTTAAGAAACGCTAGTGTATTGAGTTCAATTGATTTTTTTTATTTGATGGTGGTTGATGGTGTGATTATTTGAAAACTAGGACTTTCGTTTCCTTTAAGCTACTTCACGGTTGAGATGCTTCAAGAACGTGTATCGCCACACTCCATTCATACGAACTTCGTGTTGAAAAGGTTGAGCAATCGAGTGCTTCTTTCGTTCCCAATTAGATACCAGCTCTGTGGTTAATCACCATTGTTTAGTTTTAAAAGCGGTTAAAATTCTACTAAAGATTTATACTTTAGTGATTTTTTGATGATGTAATGCAATAAATGGTTGAGTGAGGCAAGGATACGGTCGGCTTTCGTTAAGCATGTATTTTGCTAGTTTAAACGCCATTAAACGGTTTCGTTGTGATTTCAGTGTAAAGTTATTTATCAAGGTTTATTACTGGTTATTATCTCACATCTTGTCGTTCCAGAGAAAATTCATAACATTAGTACCATAACTGTATTTGATTACAACTTGATCATTCCGTTCGGTCCAACAAGATTAACTCCCATTTTGCTTGTAGGGTTTAAATTGTTACAAAAAAAAAAGAAAAAAATATTTGGTGTGTTTATGAAATTGTTAATTACCCATTGTGTGGTGTAATGCAGTCATTCATAGAAAATGTCACGTCTTCCTTTTTATAGATAAATTTGATAAAGGGCAAATGATTTGAACTATTTTTTTATTTTGTATGCATCGTATTATACAAGACAATGTTTTGTTATAACTGAAAGATGAATGGGTAAATGCCCTGAATATGTTGAATCGCTGAAGGAAAGAGTTGAAATACAAGTCACGCTGTGATTTTAAATTTTGTTTTGGTCTTTCCTTATTTAGAATGAAAATATTTCCAAAATCTGAAATGTCCATTTGACAAACTTTTCTATCATGAAAAATGTCAATCTAAAATCATCTATTCTGGACTCTCAGGAGGAACTTTACTACATATTGTAATATATAAAGAAGAATATTTTTAGAATACGCTAACCTCTTTGTTATACAGTTCTGTGTTATTACAAGCATACTTTACCAATATGAACAGTACAGTAAATGCGAAAACAAAGTAAGAAGTGATAAGATATAAATGTTCTTTGTTAAACCTCATGCTCCAGATGTCATTTTCCTCTATGATTTAAGCATTTTGATACTAACAATGAACGGCGTCAATCTTATCCTCAACAAGAATTTTTTTTAATATCGCTACAACAAAAGAATATTTTTACTTAAAAATTATCAGTGACAAAAGAACCATTCTTCATTATGTCAACTCCCCGACCACGAGGTCATTTATTTCTTGGTCATCTGAAACTGGGCGTGACCCTAGCAGCTGACGATGTGAGGAGTTTGTATTTCCCCTCCACCAGGAGGGTGAGGACATAGAGACGAAGAACACACTATGATAAGCAGGGCTCTTGAAATATATATTGGCTATTCGTTAACACAGAACAGACTAAATGGTATTGAAGAGTTTGCTGTATATACCCTTTGTGTAAGGTGTGGATCAATTGACAGTGATCTGTCTTTTACATAGTCTTCTTAAAGTCAAAATTATTAAAAATTTTATTCATAGTATTATATGCCCCATATAGTACACTTAAGTATGAATATCAAATGGAAATATCTACATGTAAACTGCACCAAGCAATATAGATTAAGAATGATAAGCCTTCTATATGGTTATAGTGCAACTGAATCTGGGGTCTGATTCGTGCATTTCTAATATGGTGTTCTTCATCTCTTGGTTTTATTACAGTGAAAAGTGTTTTAAGATTTCCCCATCGCTCCCAGCAAGGGTTGATGAAATATGTTTTTGTAATGGAATAAACACGAAAGTAGACAGTAGTTGACTATAGAAACGTCTAACATCCACTGGTTCCCATCTACAAACATATTACAATTAATAATATACTAGCTAGGCTAAATAACATCAAGGATGTCACACATGAACAGATAAACAACCATTTTCTAGATCCTTACAATGATGTGTTGGGGTTTAGTGGTTATCTGAGATGGTTTCCTTGTGACAAGATGTTGATTGTTGATTCGACACACATTTGTCACTTGTTGTAAAGTAAAGCGTTTTAAGCTAATATTGTTATTATTATATATGATAAGTTTTAAGCTAATATTTGTATGTTACTGAATTTTTTCCCAGGTAATATCAAAATGAATATAGGAGAAATTGTAAAAGTTTGTTTAAATCAAACCAAAAACCAGCGGATTATTAACCAAAACGTTGATACTTTTTAGAAGAATTTACCTTCATTTGTAGAATAAAAATTGTCTTGATGAAGAATTAGTTAACATAAATTGATCGCCAAGAAGGAAAATTTTTCATTCGTTAGAATTTTAATCCTTTATATCTAACCAAAACATTTAATGTCACATTACAGCAACCATGAATTAATCCAAAACATTTTAAAGAAATTTCCAAAATGAAAATGCAACTTAATTTTTTCAATGCACACCATGTTTTTTATTTTTAACAAAATATGAAATTTAGCAAGTATATGTGAACCTGCTGATTAGAACTTGATTAATTTAATTTGCCATAGTTTTTAACATTTGAATTTAGCGAATAGGAGTTTTGAGAAAAAATAGAAAGACATATTACCATGCCACACCTTTAGTTCAAACATTATTCAACATGCTTTTTCTCAAATATTCAAAAGGATTTTATTTTTTGTTGTTTACTTTCTATTTCATAGTAGAACTGTACCCAGGAGAATGTTTCTGTCTTAAAAAATATAGGAAACCCTTTTTTGTGGAATTTTGAAATCATTTTTTTAATCATATAAGTATTTTGAAAAATGAGTTGATTTGTCTATTTTCAGTTGCTACATAACAGAACGTTGTTTGGAATATATGCAAAAGAAGGATGTTAATAAACATTTTATTAAAATAAATATTCAATAAAGTGTACATTTATATTCTCAACCCCTTTCTCTAGGTTTGAAACAATTTACTGATAGAAAGGTTACTATTTAGAAAAGACTTTGGCATTGTTTAGATTCATATAATAACTTTCAATAACTGAGAGGTTAGGATCTACGGATACTTTTGTTTTTAGATAGAAATTTACAAAGTGATTATCTTAGATTTGTTTTACAGGGCTCACTTTGACATTTTTATCTGCATAATGATGACACTAATGTGTAATATGTAAGATTTATTCCTTATTAAAATTATAGATATTTTTAATGCGGAATCATTTTGTCGTTTATGTCGTAGTAGTAGTAGTAGTAGTAGTAGTAGTAGTAGTAGTTGTAGTAGTATTAGTAGTAGTCATTGCATTTTAAAAAACCCTGACATTATAAAAATCATTAACAGGACACACTTTCGTTGTCGTGCACAACTGCATACTGCAAGATGCGTTGAAAAATATATTAACAAATTAGAACAACGCCTTAAATTAAAAAGTTACTAGATATAAAAGGTAAATCTTAAGAATAAGCAATGCATCACGTCAAAACGTGTTACTCTCTACGAATATACATACCTAAATGTAACTCTACATTTGTATACATACAGACCTAGATATAGGGTAATCCGACCTGCGTCTGAAAGCACACAGCCCGTCTCAGTACTGAGCAATAAGAAAACCGACCCTCCCATGTAAGCATGCGCAGATATACACGACCACCGGGTTGGTTGTACTACATGGTGGGAGACTGATTGTGGGGAACGTCATTAGCATAATGTTGCGTATTGAACATGTGCTCGTTCTAGCTAAAACTAAATGTATTATTTCTTAACATATCACGTGCCTTCATCCATGTTATTTCTTTAAGCTTGGTTTTGTTTTATATTGAAATTACTCATTTAAGACAGGGACTGTGTTGATAAATTCATCATATCATATTCATCATCATCTTATGTCATATGACGCAGGAATGAGCTATAGGATGTATTGTCTTAATATTTGAATATAACATGGAGAGGCACGAAATGATTTAATATTATCAGAATGATGGAAAAAAGTAAGAGTGACACGAAGACTTATGTATTACAAGTTATTACTTCTAAAACTCGCCTGTGACATACAGTCTTGGAGAACCCGATATACATACTAAAAAAAGAACCGACTATCATTTATACAAAGGGTTTAAAATGATGATGAGAATCTTGTGATACTTTAAACATCTTACAGTATCTTTGAAATTTATTTTTTATTCAATTTAGATTTAATTTCACACGTTCAAAGTTTAACCATTGTGCCTTAATCAAGACCAGAGATTCAATACTAAAAATCTATTTCCACACTAATCACATTCATAACAACCCCCGTTATAACTCATCATATCTTTCAATGTTTCAAGGTAATCCATAATTCATGTGTCTGCTTCAGAAAAAATATTTTCCAAATAAAGAAACAAGATCAAATCGATCTGAGCTAATTGTCTCATCCATTCCAAAGTGCACCTTCTATAATACTTTAAATGAAAATCGCGGCCGATTTCCTAATATATATGAAGCTTATATTTCAAAGACTGTGTATCGATATTGTGTGAACTGAACGCCCTAGGTGTACTAGAGACAGTTGTCACACACAGGGTCTATATATGGACGTCGTCACGGAACACCAGTTTACCATCAGGTCACCAGGTGCAGCAGTTTAATGATGAAGTCGATGGATGGATTGCCAGGGTGTTTCTCAAGCGACGCGACGCCCTTCTTATCAAGGAAATGTAAATGTTGGAAGTAAGAACAAACAAAGTCGCAAAAGTCTGGCCTGGGACAAAAGAGGAACGAACCGAATGACCTGATATTGACCCAATTAACCTGATTCTGATATAAGTTATAATGGTTTTGTGTTAGGCGTGCGCACTCGCAATCCAATCATTGCGCCGATTTTAATAAAGCTTTATTATCATTGGTTAGCTTCATCGATCCGAAACCGGTTTATTGTTTGCGAACAAATATTATTATAAAAGGACGTTTGACACATGCTTTGTCTTGTAGATAAACCAAGAAGGGACACAAATAGCCATATCGCCTCAAGTAGGTGTGTAAAGTTCCAGGGGGCAAGAGTAGGTATCGTTTATTTTATCATTGTGAAGGTTTAAAATCATAAACATCAATATAAGTAAACATAAGCCAGATTTGAGCAATCAAACTTGTGCATTTCGTTCCTAGCGTTATTTATACACCGAATTACGTTCTAATTTCGTCGCGAATCGCGTTTTCCAACAAATAAACGTTGCCCTTGACACCAAGGTGATAGAATTAAATAAAAACTGATGGATTTTCAATTTCCCATGGATGTGGAAAAAGTTTCGATTGAACCCTCAAAATTGCTGTCTGGAGTCGCTAAACGGAAGTGCAAGCAGGGCAAGGTGTTGTCGTGAGCTCGCAACTTGTGGGTGGGGAGGAATCGATACCCGGATGAATAATACACGACGGGCAATCCACGTACAATTGTTTGGCCTGGAACGGGAAATAATGTGATCAAATAATTTCAAGGAAATATGTTTGATATTTTTTTCAATCTTAGATTAATCAGTAAACCATTACAAAAAATAAATAAACTACTCGCACCTTGTATTGAATTTGAATTCTGGAACTTATTTCCTTCTGTTTTCTCAGTTACTACCGATGGATATCTCTACCAATCCTACGATACTACAGTATATTGACATCGATTCTGTAAATTTGATCAACTTAAAAAAACTCATTCAACATCCAAACTAGAGCTAAATTTCATTTTTAAAATTCAATTTTGTGTAATAAGCATCAACATCGCATGAAACAAAATTTCATGCCTTTTAATATGAACATTGAATATTCAATCAACAAATTCGTTCCTATAAACTGGAATAGAATCGATCGTGAGGAACTTAGCAGAAGTGCAAATGTTTATTATCTAATTGATTACGACATTCATAAAGAAAAACGAGTTCTGCATTTGGAAAGTATTTTGCCAACATGGAGAAGACGTTGACAAGAAGGTTTACCGGGTTAGAGTGAAGGATACGGTTCATATTCTCAAACCAAGCTTGGAAAAAAGATTTCTCAGCACAAGCAAAAGTAGCTGGACATCCATATGAACAAGCTAGATAGCACGGTCTAATGCCTATCAATGTATTGTATGGAAGCTGCACATGCTTGGCCGACTTTATTTCATGAGGGTTGTACCTTAATGTCCAATTTTTCACTAAAGTAAAGCAATAACTTAGTGACTTATATATTAGTATGGATTAAGTTTGAGAAATTTCGGACAAATGGATTAGTGAAAACGAATCAGCCCGAATTCAAACCTTTTCTACGAATTGGTTGCCCGAAATGTAATCTTTATTTAAGAATTAAAAAATAATCTTGTTTATTTTTCAAACCGAAAGAACACGGCATTCATACGAAAGAAAGGAACACAGCGGGCTAACATTAGAAAACAATGCTTCTTCCATCGTGTACCAAGTCTAATTCAGATTTCCCCCAATCAGATAGAAATCAACGCTGTACTTACATGACACCCCAGATTGGCAAGCATTATAAACGTGAACGCACTGAACAATAAAAGCCCTTCTGTACTGTCACTGGTCAATATCACCTTGACAGGCCTGTCAGATTTCCTCTCATATTGCCAATTATGTGAGGACTAAGTTACAATATACCACAGAAAAGGCAGTGACTTTCTCCTGATGAAACAAAAACGTCGAAATATTATTATAGGAAGTATCAACATTTATATAGGGACTAAATTGGATGTCTGACGAACTATGAAAGGCACCTATCATTATGAAGAAACACTGAGGTCAAAGGTTGATAAATGAATGTCTCAGCAATTAATTGAGGAGAAAACTGAAAATTTCAACACATGCATGTATAGAGAAGCGGTCAAGGTGACTATTTCCTAAGGAGGAAACAGTATTAAATATTCAGATCCTTGCCAAAGTTGAAGAAGAAAAGAAAGTGGTATCATTGGCACTCGAACAAAATAGAATTCCTTAACACTGATTAAAGAACACAAAAATGGTTGTGAGAAAAAATAGCTCTCTCGGGATGTGAAATAAATATCGATGACGTTTAATGACTATTCTGAAATTTTCACTCCAAGTAAAACGTAATTTACATTGTTAGAACATAACTTTGGCACACAGCTTAACAGTCATTTAGTAAATTAGTAGAGGCGATGATATGTTGTTATCATTCTTATTTTGTTATACCAAATGTATAAAAGTTTTATATGCTAAGGGTAAATATGTGAAACACAAAACTAAACATCATGTGATGGAAGGTCATGTTTCCCCTCAAGATTTTAAACTTTAACTGAAGAGACTGCCAACAGCAACGAAATGTATACCTCGTCTGGTCACACGTATTTTGAAAATGAGGAAAACATAAATATAGATAAATAGACAGCCCAGTTCTCTAGCTGCTGGTATGGTCAATGCTGGCGATGCCGCCTGACCCTGAGGGTTTTGGTAAAAAATCCCGAAACGGACTCGGCCCGAAAAGGTACAAAAAAAACCCCCACAGTTGTGAATGATAATACTGTTATTGATCATGTGTGGACTAAGTTACAATATAGCATAGAAAGACAGTGACTTTCTCTTTATAAAACAAAAACGTGGAAATAGTATTATAGGAAATATCAACATGTATGTAAGGACAACATTTAATTACATTTAATTGGATATCGGAGACGAACTATAATAGCGCTTAAAATTCTGAAGAAACATTGAGGTCAAAGCTTTATAGTATAACACCTGAGCAATTGGGTAAGGAGAAAAAGGAAAACTTAGACAAAACTCCAAATAGTCGGTTATGGTTTACTATGGAGGTAATATTTTCAAATTTTCAGAAAAATACAAGTATGCCTGACTCTGAGGATGTGGGTTCGAATCCCGCAACGGACTCGACAAGAATTTGTACAACTGCAGAAAGTGTGATCATTGTTTGAAATTAAAATACTGATACTAATAATCATTAAACGAATTGAGTCAACAGTTTCAACATTAGGAATAAATACTCCATTCCGCATTAATGTTTGTCACTATTGAGAAGATGTTTACCAGATAGTTGACACTGATATAAAATTAGCTGGTAGGAAACATCTAGTACAACCATATTGTGTCAGCTTCAACCAGCCATTAGTTCAAGACCAACAGACCTTGTACATGAGCCATTTCACTAAGGTGTCTTTAATATATTTAACAAAATAATCTTTGTTTAAAGAATTATCAGAGACTGAGGTTATGTGTTGTGTAGCCCATCTGGTAACGTTTAGCATCTCTGGACTCTCAGCCACCCGGAAAACAAATATTCTCATTCTTTCAGCTTTCAAATTCTTCAAAACGAATTTTTGTTATATAAGTGTAGTTTAACTCCTTACTCAGCGTTAAAATCATTCTCCTTTAAAGTAATTTATTGCGGTCTATATTTGACACTTTGGATCATATTCTTTAACATCTCTCAAGCGTTACAATGCAGATACCGTCAAGTACTAGGAGTCATCACGTTTTCTACGAATTATGTCCCAGAACTTAGTCAGCCATATCTCAGACAGCCAAATCTTAGACACTTGAGCAAGTGGTTAATTAACATAACACCCATGAAATGGAACAGTCCTAATTAGTGCACCCTTAGCTTACACTGATCAAACGGGAGATTAATTTTGAAGTAATGAGATGTTTTTATTTGAAAATATAATATTCCATGATAATGAAAACAGAAAGGTATGTGTTAAGTAGTGAGTTGTTTTCATTTGTCAAGTCAAGTCAAATTTATTCTCAAAAGTCATAAATGCTGACATAGAGTGAACAAATCATACATAAATATAAGGTAACAGACGTATCAATGGAGCATAAGCAGACCATTTTTTATATAAAGAGCCGTTCTATTGGTTTGTATGTGATGGACATAAATGAATTGATGAACGTATACAAAAATATGCAGGAAGATATTTATCTCGTAATTCATTAAAAAGATTACACTCTAGCATAATGTGAAATTCATACCCTATCTTATGCAACATGATAGACATGATCTATGTTCTCTATCAAACCTTATCATAATAATAACCATTGGGAGAATGTGATTCAAGAAGTACAGTTTTAACACTATTAACAAGCCAATTTGTACTTTGAAATTCTTGCTTTTGCCAAATGTAACTATAACCTGTAGTTGAAAGTATACATTGCTTTAAACATTGATCAAAAGGGGGATTAATTTTGAATGTTTTTATTTGAAAATATAATTATTCCTTGATAATGGAAACAAGGGCAGAAGACGAAGTGGAGTTCTAAGATGCAGTCGGAAACTTGCTCCACATTGGTTAAATGTTGCAGAACGTACCGTTATCACACTAACTGATTGGCTGTCGAACCAAATGTGTAACGTATTAACGATTACAATGTGCATGTCATTTAGTGAACTTCGCTAATAAAACTAAAACATCTCATCAAAACGCAGCTGTTTACATACACGACAATGCATGTTCTTTAGCAGCAATTTGACACGTGCAATTAAACATATGGAGGTCTGTAGTCGCCTCCTCTTGGTATGTTGGGAATTTTGTCTTTGAAACATGTGTAGGTAGCAGAGTCCGAAGAAATAAAAGTGAAGGGCTTCAGTTACACTAGTGATTCTAATCTTTTGGGGTAGAATATCGGTCTATACAATCATTTTCCACATAGAAAGTCACTAAAACTGAGCAGTTTTTATAGATAAATGAAATCGACAGAAACCAATACAGTTATTTTATAATTTACAGCGTAAACAGTCTGCGAACAACGTATATTGATATCTTTTAATTTCCATTATCTTCTGCATTTAAAACTGACCTGACCGTTAACCAAAAGCATATTATCACAACAACGATTCGTTGCACTTATAACCTCATTCATGTTTTGAAACGACAAGTATTATGAATTATGACATCTGATGCATAAACAGAAACATGGCGACACATCCGGTCACGTGATCAGCACGGTGCGAGGATTCCTGGGATGACACATACTTAACCCCTGTAGGTCAGGCGGGGTCAGCCAAAACACAACATCTACAGACATAGTTCTCTGTGTTTACTGTTTAAATCGGAGGTTGTGAGGCTCACAACATAAGTTTAAACTGCACATGCGGTGAGAGCTAAGAATGGATGCTGAGGAAGTTCCCGAGACACTTTTGATAACGAAGACATGAATTATGAATTAGAATAAAGATTAGAACAATAATGTGGAATGGGCTTTTAACTGTCATCCATATTTTTTATCGTCAACACTTAATAACGATATTAACATTTTATTTAATTCATTTAAACAACACGCTTATAATTTCTTTCATCCTGTGGAATTTCTTGATGATGATATGCATGTTCACAAAAAGCCCGATAGACATGTAACTCTACATATACAAACTCTTTTGTATTGTTCCTTTAGCTGAAGTCTAGACCAAAAAAATAGAGAAAGAAGATATTTAATATTTTCGAAAGCATTTGCTTTAAAACCCCTGCAGCAAGTTTTTTATTTATAACTTTATTTTTTTTTATTTCAAATGCAAAATGTTTTATCTTAAAGTAGATTCATAGATTTCGGGATTCTTACGTTTCATTGTCTCAGCCTTTGATCTCGACACCCATCGCAGAGTTATTTTCAGAAACGAAATAAGATCAGAATAAAAGAAAGACAAAGATATAAAAAGTGATTACCAATGCTCGAGTAATATTCTAAAAGGTTAAAAGCAACTATAGCGAAATATACAGTTTTCTCTTGCATCGAGTTATGAAATGATGTTCGCTCTCAAAAATAAAATTTTAAACAGAATCGATTTCATATTTGTTACATAAATATTACGCTCGAAGGTTTTGATTATAGTTGTTCAAGCTACATAGACTTTTCTGTACATCAAAATAAACCTTACATTTTTCTGACTCAGTGTAACTTCCGAAAGAGGATGATACATTGGTTTCATAATCACAAATTGTGTTATTCAATCAAACATTAAAAGGAATAATTCTTATAGGTATATAATTCAATGCGGCTGTGACATTGTAGTATATATATATATATATATATATATATATATATATATATATATATATATATATACGATGTGACAATGATGAGTGACACCGACAGACGTCACCTGTCATATGAATAAAAGTAAATGTCACAAGGTGAGAGAGACTAAGGGACACTTTATCCTTCAGCCGGGGTTTAAAGAGCACCGTATCATTACTAGTCGAGCGATTTGATTCGACGAGAGGTTTATATTAAATGTTGGAAGTAGGTCATCATATATAAGAGTGCACTACCTACGGCAGGTTACACTCGTGCGCGTGTCGGGCTCTGTCTGTTATTCGTTCAGTTATTCCTGAGAAACACGGGTAAAAGTCAAACATTTTCTGGGCTCGAAAGAACGGATCTTGATTAGTTGCAATTAAAGTAAGTTGTGAACCGGGACGTTTAGGAGACTGGAGTTACTCCACTTGTGCGATGCACACATTTTTATAGGATAATATACTAGTTGTTTAGCCACTTTAAGGTTTAATTTCCCATATGAATATGTCGGAAAAGGCTTGTCCAATCAAAAACCATATGATCAAGGAAAGTTGATCTAAAAATTCAGAAAAATGTTGAATGTGGAATAAGGGAAGTAAAACAATCTGTAGCTTATAATATTGGTTAATATCCCAATATATTAGCTATATTGAGTTGTTCTAAATTCATAAAAAGTTAAGCCCATAGACGTTTCAAGTTTTCTTCTGTTTTTTTTTAACATCTATATACTATGTAAACTCTAGACCACGCTTCCTGGCTACCCAAAATGTACTGACCATTGGTTCAAGCATCTCACTTAATTTTCGATACTTTACACTGAAATCCGTTGCATAGAAATTGCATACAGCGTTGAAGAAACTATAATGGACATCAGCTCGTCCGACCCCCGTCCCAAATGACCTACGAGTTATTTCGCGCAAAGCACAAACAGAGATAGGAAACAGTCTGAGAAGAGTAAATATTTCCAAGTCATAAATACAGATGCACTTTTAAAATCTGACCTGCCGTGATACTGCACCTTATTATTTCAGGGAATTTAGGCGTCATAAGAAGGGCAACTCAAACCATGTCCCTACAGAGACCCTAAATACCAACAGACAGAGCCTAAATGGCACGAGTATACATTATCGGGCACTTGTCAACTATTACGGTAAACATTTATTTTTATTCCTGCCCTCTCCCCCCGGAACCTTCAGGGACTGTCACAGTACCGAGGTACGTGTGGGGCTGACACGAAAGTATGGTGGCGCGTAGGGTCCAAATTTATTTTCAGTATATCACAACCTTCTCTCAGCTTACTACACTGGATAGCGTTTAATGAATAAAGCAAAAGATGATGGCGCGATTGGGCTATATCTCCCTGGAGCACAACATCTTAGAGTAGTATTCTGAAACGCAGTTGAGCAAGTGATTAGTTCGGTATGGTTCTTAATTGATCTCAAGAACACTGCATGGCCGCTACACCTTTGCTTACTTTGTCAAAGGAATTATATACGTCCTTTCTGTACCTTGTGGTCATTTCATCAGCACAAAGATCCTCGCTGAGGTCAGATTGTCATCCAGTACATCGCAACCTTTCGACAACTCAGGGCACACTTTTTCTTCTGAATGAATATACAAAGAAGTATGGTGCCACGGTGGGGCCATATTAACCCAAAGCTATACGCAACTTGCTCTAAATGTTCATAAGGGGCCGTCTCACGAGAAGTTCAATTTTTATTGTTTCTTATTTCCATTCTTATTATAATTTATTTAGAAACTGTATTAAATATATTTCTTAGAATTGTGAGGTGACATAAAAAGCCACAAGAAATGTTAATGTTTCATTCGTTAACATTAGTTTGTCTGTTTCAAACTTCTGTTTTCTTTTCATATATCTTATATATTTTGACATGCTGTATACACATGATACCATTTTCCGTTTTTTTCTTCGTATCTTTTATTGATTAACGTGCAATGGTAAAAAAGGAAATGCACAAATGACAAAATTATTTACTTGAGGTAAAAAAAAGGAGTAACATATTTTACCAGATTAACATGGACCTTTAATGTATTGACAATCTATAACCAGTCGTTTTTGTTCAACATTTAAAAAAGGAGAAGCTGTCTGAATCTATGTAATGCTTTGATCCCGTAGATTACTCCTTCACAAAAATAGTCCGTTTTTTCCCTTAAACTTCAGAAAGTCACGCAAAACAATCCACAAAAAGGGATCTAAAACCTTATCCTGATTCAAGTAACTATGAGCCATGAATGATCGATATAACTGGCTTTGTCTTCTTACATGTTTACAATGTACCTCCAAGCAGTACGAGACGATGTGACACGAAACGAGTCGCGACTGGTCCCACTGCAGGTGTGTAACCATATCATACACTGTCAGGGGTGGAAAGAAACTGCGCAGTTCCTTCATATCAGGTCATTAAATGTCACCACTCCCTTAGCCGGTGATCTGGTCGTCATAGCAACCTAACGACACGAAAACGTGACTTACAAAATGTAGGTGTTGTATTTTTTTTAACAAAGAACAAGGGACTTTTGAAGAATTGTTTTTATTTGTAAAAAACTCGTAGTGTGAGAATCGTCTAGACGTCGTCTTCCCGCTAACTAGGGAGAAATATTCTCCTATCTAAGGGAAATATTCTCCTATCTAAGGGAAATATTCTCCTATCTTTATTTATCAACTTAATATCAATCTTCAGTCGTGACCACAATAACCCTGCGTAGTCAACTCGACTACAACTGACTTCAAAATAACCAAAATTTTTGGCCCTTGTAATGGCTCTTGCTTTATCACAAGTACAATATTGTCAGGTTAACACAAACCGAATTGTATGAAACATATGTGCACATGTGAACCTATCGCTTTCAATGACCAACAACAGTGTCCTGTGTGGGTTCCGAAAAAGCATCACCTGTTACTTGATAAAACTATTTTAGCTGCATAGATGTACATAAATCAGAATATTTATAACAATCTTAACACGCAAAAAGTCTTAGAAACGTACTTCGGTAGTGCAAAAGTTCACAATTATCCGTAAAAAAATGGTATGACTCATTTGTTCCTGTAATGAGTCTCCTAAAATATTGGAAGTCTTCTCTGACGCTCTTCACACGTTGACATGTATGAGGTCCGCTGACAACAAACCACTTTCGTCCTTATTTATATTGATTTGATGTAAACCTTCATATTTGCCGTGTTATCGTTGTTTTGATATATGTATCCATATAAAACGTCAAATAAAGAAATTTTATTGAGATAGGAATTCTGTAAGAAATATTTTGTCAAAAGAAAACAATTCCAAGAGTCAAAGAGAATCTGGAGAAGTAGAATATCTTGACGTCAACTTTCGTCTTCACGCATGTTAGTTGTTATTTTTCAAATGACATGTTTAGATTGCTTTGCAGAAAAAACTCAATGCGGGAACGACAAACACGTTTGTTTGTTTCTGTCGCCACACTTTAAGTGAAGACCAACTGTCAATATCAACAATGTTTAGCCCCAAATCTCCCGGGGCTAGACAAGATTTGGGTCGAGATTTGCAGGTTTGTGTAGTCTCGTCAGACCGTCTAATATTACATAACAAGGTGTTTGATCTACATGCATGCATTGTCTAGCAACCCAAAACTGATTTAAACGAGACTTTAATACTGCCGGAAGATCTTTTAGGATTGAAGGGTAGCGAATTTGGACGGCTAGGATCAAAACACCAATTGTTGAACATGACAATATCTTTTTTTGTACTCGATTGTCAATGGACAGGCATGGATTTGTCGCAGAGGCCGAGGTCTAAAGGAAGATATTGAGAATAGTTGAGTGTTGAAACTGCCTCTGTGAATGAACAAGGTTGGTGTGAGTTAATACGCGAGTCGTTTCATAACCTTCAATTAGTTTACAATCGCCCATTTATTGCCCAATCTTTCCTAAAACGCTTCTATAGCACGCAGATGACGAAGAATGTAGACGATGAATATGGTTATTACCTTAGGCTTAAGGACATTACATGTTTAGGAAAATGTGATAGATTATTACTAGGAGCTGGTGCTCAACAACAGGCATGTCCAACCAAGCCGAGAGCACTCTTTACTTACAATGTATCTCACAGTAATCCTCAGTGTCAAGCAAATGTGACAGAAGTGAATGATGTATGGCAAATATTTTCAAGTAGAAACGTTAAGTTTGATAAATTAATTGACTAAATATTCTTAACTCAGGAGATACTGCAGTACTTGGTAATAGCCATACCAGACGTCTCTTACTAGCTAAAACACCGAGCCGTTTGATCCTTTGAAATACGAGTAAAACGACATTTATCAAAAGACCCTACCCTTTATGCATGGTTTAAACGCTATATCTGAGCTATAGGGTTTCTACAACATTCATTAGTCAGTACTAGGGCAATGTTAATGTAAGTATCTTGTGCTAAAGGATTCGGTAGACCTAGACAAAGATTTTCAAACATAACAATTTCTGATGTCAAGAGAAAATGACTATTTATGTATCACCATACTTTGGTGATAGCTAAATAATCTTACTATAAAGCCATCACGTCAACAAACCATGTCTTCAAGTTATTTTCCAAATGTGTTCAATTTGTGTCATTAAGTTGTTTGACACCTGCAATGGAGATTTTAGAATATGAGAGCACGCATGACTGAACTCTCTCAAAGCCCGCGGAGTGTTAAAGCACGTGGCACGTGCAGAATATTAACATCTGTCAATCATTACCGCTATCAAGCACGCCTGACGGGTTTCACACTTTGAGACAGAACGTATTCTGGACAAAGTCAAACCATTACATGTTTAATGTAGTTGACAGGTTACTTATGAGAGCCATCATAGGTAACATTTACTAAACAGTCTATTACACCAATCTTTATTAAGGATTCAGCAGAAATGCTGAATCCTTATTGTTATTGGCGTGTTTATTATTATTATTCCACGATTCTTGTGTAGAAAATTCAGCCAAAACTAGCGACTCAATTACAACCAAACTTTACAATCTAATAGCCCTTACAAAGACCTCGCGACACGAAGCTTTTCAGCCAATTCGGACATTGCATTAAAGGCTCAGTACCACTCAAACTTTTCAAAATTAACATTGGAAATTTTTTCAAAATGCACTTAGAGACTTGGAACTTGTTTTAAACGATGCGCAATAACATTTCAAGCAAAAAAGTAAATCATGGCGAATTCGTAGCATGAATACTTTCGCCGCCATATTGCTTTTTTTGGACTTTTTGAAATTTCCGGACCCCATGCATCTTTGAAATGTAACTCCTCTGAAGATACTTGCATCTAAGAGCTGAAAATCTCCAATAATGTAGCTGAGACATTGGGAATATCAGGGTGATTCAGATTTTGATGAAAGTCAAATATTTATTTCTCGGCCACCCTTCAAAGTCGGGCGACTTTGCTCATGTAAGCATATTCAAAGGGAGATAATTAAAAAAGTGAGACTCACAATTGCACCAATTTTTCAGGGATGTAAGAACAGTATATGGACTTGATGAAACTGTCAAAACATTGCTCGCGAACAATAATTTTCGTTCACAATAAAGGATCAAAAATGTGAAAAATCATTTTGAACAAAATTAACATGGGTTATTTCTCAAAATGTACTTAGAGAGTTGACACTTGTTTTGAAAGATGCGCAGTAACAGTACAAACAAAAAAGTAAATCATGACGAATTCATAAGTAGCATGGTTTTTTCACATTATCAACTTCTTTGCAATAATCACACATTAGGTCAGAGGAAACATGCTGTTGTAGCCAAATGCGTCGGCCAATTTTCATGAAACTTTCAGGGATGATTGCTAACATCACTATGTACGTAATGAATGTTCTTTTAATGCGCTGAATCCGTTTGTCGTCGCTTGCGACTATATTTTTGGTTGTGTTTCGTAGCAAATTTCTTTAATCGTAGGTAGGAGAAATAAGTTCACGGTGATAGATCGACTTACTACTGTTAGAGTACGTTTACTCAGTAACATGGCGAAATGTTTAGAACAAAACCAACTCTATCAGGGACCTCTAAAATATGTCTTTTCTATTTCACATTAGCATGGTGACAATAAACATAAAATAAGTCGAGATCTTTATGATCGAATACAAGACAATGACGCTCGCGAATGACTCAAACGTAATTTTGGAAACTTATTTTTAGCAGACACAACGAGAAATATAGATTGGTATTGTTTAGTAGGTCGTGTAACTAATATGCATGTAAATCGGACGCTGAATTTCGACTTCGTAACATGTATTTAGTCGTTTTAATTTACAATCAAAAACAAGAAAATGTCATAATTTTATCATTTAAGATATAAAATTGCAACTTTAGTTAGACACTTTGAACTTAACTCAGGTCATATAATTATTTTCCAAATCAAAATTCATGAAACATACTCTTTGTCAATTTTAACGCAGTAAACTCTTTGACTTTGTCTTGATACAAAGTTACTAACTTTCTGTCGCAAATGTCACTTCTGCCAAAACTACAGCTTTTAATCAGATTAAGTTGAATTATCAAATAATCCTTTGCAACCGTCATTTTGGTTAGATTCATCCATGAAAAAAGGATAATGTTACAACGAAATGCGTCATAATAATAGCAATAATACCTTAAGTAACCAGATGTAGGCCTATAAAAGTAATGAGTATAATTAGAACCCCTCAATATGATTGCTTCTCGAAATTAGCAGAAGTTATTTGTGAAAGCCTCACGTCGCCCCGCCCAGATAATACAGTGTTCAAATATGATTTAATAATATAATAATATCATTATTACCCTGAAATGAAGCCGAAATGAGCCTGCAAACATGTATTCTAGCCTATCTCGTCCTCATTCAAATTTCATTTTTCATAAACTAAAATAACACAGAGATTCACTTCTATTATGTTTGTTGTTGTTTAAATCAAACATTTTCATCAAAGGCAAAGTGAGATCTCTCAGAAGAATGAGAGTTCAACACAAACCGATCGGGCTATTCTAGCTTTTGCAAGGTAAACTTCTATGATTACACGAGGGTTAAACAACCACATAACTCATACCTTGGGAATATTATCCACACGACCAATGTTATTCAAACGCTTGTCAGTTTTCTCTAATAACACTTGGTATAATTGTGTAAAGAACAGGAGATATCGGTTATTACGTGGAATAAGGTGAATTGTAATGAAAGCGTCCACGTACTGATTATATGAGCTGAGCTCTTAATGAGTGGTCACGGTGACATGGCAGGAGAATGCCACGTGTTCTCAACATGTGTCTGACACTACATCAGCTGTGTCGTTGTTTACGGGAATCATAAAAACAACAAATTCTGACTCAGGCTGTTAAGCCCAGCTCCATCAGAGTGTCTAGAATAAGAGCATTTAATACAATCTTGGTCCTCGATGAGCATGTCCAGACCATCAGAGCGCACATGAAGTAACAAAACCTTGAAAAATATGAAAAGCGAAACATTAACTAAAACGAGAAAGAGCTGCAATTAACGCGTAACATTCTTCATACTGGTCAATGATGGCATTATATGTGTAAGGTTTGTGATCGATTCTACCAATGATTGTTATGATGCAAGACTCTGAATCTGTCTCAAGGCACATGTCAAGGAGGTTTTCACATCTAAGTATTGGATTACTGACGTCAAGATCAAAACCGAGAATACAACAATGACGACGATAGTTACTTACATCGTCTTAGTTGCTAAGAATTAGCTTAAACTCTGTACAACTTATGAATTACTTGCTTTCAGGGAGTCAGTTACGCCAAAGTGAAGTAAATATGTTATAGTTATAAACCGAGTTGGAGGTGTGCATGAATTGGAACGCACGTGCCTAGGTGTTCCAATTCATGCACGCCGACAACGAGGTTGGTAACTGACTTACAATTCAACCATTTAAATTAATTTCAAACAGCGACAAAACCATTTAAAAAATATATATTAAGTATGTGTTAGAATAATAGAGGTATTTTTGTTGATATTACTAGTACAATATTTATGGAAAAGATAAAGCACGGTGCAAAAATGCGGTCGGTGACAGAAGCCTGAGGAAATTGCCCCGCACTTGCAGCATGCTGAAATATACATGCATCATAACAGAAAATATAACCAGTGTAAACATCACCAGTGTAACCACAAAAAACTAAATTTCAAAATTTGAATTAGCAGATGTTTACCACCGTAGGCGTTTAAAATTTACAAAATTAACCATTTTAAACTCAATCCTGTCACTCAAAAAGATCAAAATCATTTGGTCATTTTAATGTCTTCTTCATGTTAGCTTGATTCGCTGGTCTAGTGGTTAGCTTATTGGATAAAGATTAGGCAGTTGCGACCAAAACATTTATAAATTCTCCCGTTCTAAAATACAAATTATTTTACGAATCATCTTCATTATCAGAAACAAATGTTTGAAACTTAGAAATTTTCCCAGGTGAGTAAGTTAGTTGAACACCTGCATTCATTAAACTTACCACCTGAGCACGAACAAAACACGGTAATCAACTTAGTTACCGACCTTAAGAGAACAAAAGAGTTGAATGGTAAAAAACGATTTACAACAGATTAACTAAACCTGCTTTTAACGTAAATGACAATTAATAATTAATATTAAATGTCATTGTAGCATTTATTTTGCTGTAGATTTATATGCGAACAATATCCTTCTACATCAACTTTAATGTAATTTTGCTGCATACGTACTAGTACCATGTACCTCTTACCATGTGTCTAGTACCATGTGTATAGTACCATGTGCCTCTTACCATGTGTCTAGTACCATGTGCCTCTTACCATGTGTCAGTATAATGTGTCTAGTACAATGTGCCTCTCACTATGTGTCTAGTACGATGTGCCTTTTAACATATGTCTAGTACCATGTGTATAGTACAATGTGCCTCTTACCACGTGTCCAGTACAATTTGGCTCTTACCACGTGTCTAGTACAATGTGCCTCTTACCACGTGTCTAGAACAATGTGCCTCTTACCACGTGTCTAGTACAATGTGCCTCTTACCATGTGCCTCTTACCATGCATCTAGTAGAATGTACCTCTTACCGTGCATCTAGTAGAATGTACCTCTTACCATGCATCTAGTAGAATGTACCTCTTACCATGCATCTAGTACCATGTGCCTCTTACCATGTGTCTAGTCCAATGTGCCTCTTACCATGTGCCTCTTACCATGCATCTAGTACAATGTACCTCTTACCATGCATCTAGTACAATGTGCCTCTTACCATGCATCTAGTAGAATGTACCTCTTACCATGTGCCTAGTACAATGTGCCTCTTACCATGCATCTAGTACAATGTACCTCTTACCATGCATCTAGTACCATGTGCCTCTTACCATGTGTCTAGTACAATGTGCCTCTTACAATGTGCCTCTTACCATGCATCTAGTAGAATGTACCTCATACCATGCATCTAGTACAATGTACCTCTTACCATGCATCTAGTAGAATGTACCTCTTACCTTGCATCTAGTAGAATGTATCTCTTACCATGCATCTACTAGAATGTACCTCTTACCATGCATGTAGTACCATGTGCCTCTTACCATGTGTCTAGTACAATGTGCCTCTTACCATGTGCCTCTTACCATGCATCTAGTACAATGTACCTCTTACCATGCATCTAGTACAATGTGCCTCTTACCATGTGTCTAGTACAATGTGCCTCTTCCAATTTGTCTAGTACCATGTGCTTAGTACAATGTGCCTCTTACCATGTGTCTAGTACCATGTGCCTCGTGACATGTTTCCTTGGAATGATTTGATAGTTTAGTTGCTCTACGAATTATAATGACAACTTTTCGAAAACTTTGAGTCGAGAATATATTTCAGAAAGAATATTCAAGGTCTAAGGTGAAAATGTTCGCAGGAATATAAAGCCCATGGCAATTCCAAGATCTCTTACACGAACTTGACTTGCAAAAATCCAATAAAAAGATTCTGACTTGAGCTTTTCAGTTGATAACACGGTCAGATTTTAAGCAAATTTTACAAAAAAACGTTCAGTTACTTTCTAAGGTTTCCTTTCTTATATTTGCAACACCTTTTTGTTTTTTACTTTATTATTTTCTTCGCGAGTGTCCTATCATCGTTTACCTGCCACGGAGGCCAAATTTAGCGTTTTGCGACTGATTTAAAATAACCAGGTTTACCTAGGTGCAAACAAAGCGAGTCGCACATAGGGAAAACTGGTTATTCTATATCCGTTGCGCAATGCAACTCCGCCTATGTCTAAAATGACCGATTTAGTTATAAATACGCTTGACAGTTCATTACCTCTCATCGTCACATGTGTCTGTATACTTTTGTTGCAATGCAACTGTTACCGTATTTAATTGAAACAAAGTTAACATTTAAATCAAAATTAAACACAATAAATGACTCCTACAGGGTACGTTAAAGTTTTTAGTTTTAAAGTTTTGTTCTTTCACAAGAGAATAAATGGTTACTAGGCGAGTTATCTTTCCTTGAGTACTCGTCTTCTGTCAACATTTCAACCAATCTCATTAAAATGAAATCTTATAAAGCTTCACTACGTTACGCAGATTATTACACGCGTAATGTAGAGGAGCATTTCAGATCTCATTTTAATGAGATTGAATTTCAACCATCTCTATCACGCATACCAAGATCAATCTGTTCTGTGGCGTAATCTTTGCAGCTGCTTCTCTGTGTACAAGTTACCATGATTCTATGCAGTTAATAGTTAATATGTTAATGTTGATAACCCTTAGCTCATCTATTTATTCCAATGTAAGAATTGCACTTTTCTACTGTATAAAGAACGACCGAAAACCTTTATATAATTTCGTTCGATTTGATAATTTAGTTAAAACTTCTGCGTTACCATGGTAACCGTGTTTTAATGCTATAATCATCTATAGATATGCGTCACTCTTACAATGATATATTTCGAATAAAGCTGTAAAAAAATGTTTATAAATCATATCCAGGGGGATCTACAAAACTACAATCGATAATTTCAAGTTTCACGTTTTGATTACTATATATATTACATTCAAAATTTTTTTTGAACGAGTCATGTTGATTCTAGGTTATTTTGATACTCACGTGGATAAGTGTTGTAAAATTAGAAACTAGTTATGTTTAAATATATTTGAGAAACTTGAACGCTTATACTTGACCCCATACAGGTAGCTTGTCCATTTACTAACATGTTCATACAGAAAGGTGATATACAACATGTCTATTTAGACGTTCCAACGTATGGGGAAACAATCGAGATCAACTGGCTCGTGATCTTGATCTAGACTTTGCCCGTCTCACTCTCACCCTCCCCAATGATTATGTTGTAATGGACAAGTGCGGTGTTAATAACAGTACCAAATTAGACATTTATCTTGACCGCATATTTGTGTATCTACCCGTGTGGACCATACTGTAGTGATTTACAAGAGAACAGTCGTAGGGTTAAGTTCAAGCATAGCGACCCTGTGTACAGAATTAGATTAGGAATTTATCGCATATTTTTGCCTCCATTCAACAGAGGTATTTGTCATAAATCACTGTAGTCTTCTCTATATATAAACCGTTGCCCGACAGCAGACTGACTTCAACATTGAAAACATTTGACAACGCAACGTAGAATGCATTTCAAGGAACTCAGCCTAATTTGCCGTTTAATCGTCTTTCTATATAAGATCACCACTAAAAAGTCAACAATGTTCGCTATTGGGTAGGAAATATACATTCAGCGATTCTGGGATAAACCGCTTTTCTCATTGCTGGACTTCACTGAACTTTTAAAAACATTATACACTTTGTCAAGAGATATTGAAGGAGTTGTCAGGAATTTATCAGAACCTTGCCAACATGTTCAATAGTGTTACCTGTATGTTTTACATGAAAAAAGGAAACGATACGTGAGCTTTATTTTGGGTTTGCAGTATATAATCGATCTGAGCTATGAGAACAAAGATACAAGTCCTCGTGACTGCAGTTACACACGTATGTAGACTGTGACCCACACATGGACCTCCCCAGTGCGCTGTATAGGTTATAGGTTGTGTTATCTGCCCATGTGATCGACAATGCGGAAGTGTCAGCCACACAGCTGATATGTACACACTGTCATGCACACTACTGGGTCAGAGGCATATCGGGGTGACTGAGTATACCGTTACTACCACTTAACGCAAATCACTATGCAAACAGATAGTTTACCATACTGAATGTAGACCTTTATATTCTCACCTCGGATTTAACTAGAAACGTACTAACCTCTTGCACAGCAAGTCTATATATACTCTATATTTTTCTCATAATCCTTGTTATTTTCTAATGAAAATTTACAAGCAAGGACAAAGTATAAATCCCACAAACCAATTAATTCACTGATCCAATTAAGATTTATGATATAACGAATATTAAACATGTGTTATTGAAAGCGATATATTGAATAAAGTTCTTTGATCCAAAAGCAGAAAATGCAAAAGTTAAATATGGTAAAACTTATAGGTGTCCAGATTTGGCAAAGACGGTGTACAAATGTACAAATGTATAAATGTTTAAATGTATAAATATATAAATGTACAAATGTACACTTTTATTAGTGTGACATTATTTTCAAATTAATATTTACACATTTATCGACATTTGCAAGGGTAAATATGAATACTCTATCAATATGACATTTTAGGGAAAGTCAAATTCCATATAAATAAAACCATCTTCGAGACTGGCAATAGCTTTGCGTAGGAAGATGTGTCAAAGCATGCCAATTGTGTTGTGTTATCAATATGGTCTCATGGTTAATTGTTTTGCTTCAGTTCTGTTCATTGCTGATTCGAGATTCCATGATTCAAATGGAAAAAATAGCACTGACTGAAACTTCTCTTTGGAGTTTCCATCTATAATCTAGTGAGAATATTGGCAATTAGGTAAATGTTACAAGAGTTTTTATGAAAATGTAGTTAAATAACTTCCATGTCTTATATGTATAAAGGTATGTTACAGCTTAAGTGGACAATTTTAATCGTTATACATGTTCACATGGTCCAGTTTTTAACAACAAGGAAAATCTCATACATTTGAGTTAGCCGTAAACTATACCGCCCAGTTCTGTAAATGATATTTTTCAAAAAGTCATGAGATAAATCATGCCATTGAAAACCTATAAAATATATGACTCAAATCATACACGGAATGCCCTTTTAAAGATCTGACGAATACGTATTCAATTACGATTACCGTTTGTAGATGAAGCGTATAGTATTCAAGAACATTCATTCATGCTAGTAACATGACCCTTATTGAAAACACAATTATCATTAAATGATATTTTCATGATTAAACACTCTGGTTACCATAGATACATAATTATTGAACTTTTTATGGATGAAAACCTTCCTGAATTCAACACTATCAGTCGATCCACAACAGGAAGAGGAAGAAATCGTGAGAATTAAATCAACCAATCAGAGTCAAGATAACAGGAGAAACGTGTTGTTGACCTTTGACCTCTATATGGATGCTTCCTGCTGCTAATATCCTGGCCGCCAACTGACAGTCGAGGAAAATTTGCAATGATTACTTGAATAATGCATTGCGCATTACGCGTATCTGACACACAGACGCATCAAAGTCACATGTTTTCTGGGTAAAAACTTCTTGTGAAAATACATGACGTTTCAGATGTAAGCATATAACGTCTTGCATTTAGAAACAAAGTTGTTACATGTATTAAATAGTTTACTTTTATTATGGATGTTTCTCTACTTTTATCGAATTACAGTATTGAATGGTTAAGATGTATTATTAGCACATTTTATTGAATTACAGTTTTGAATGGTTTAGAGTAAATTATTAGCACACTTTATTGAATAACTGTATTGAATGGTATTGAGTGTATTATAATCACACTTTATTGCCTTCGGGATATTGATGCATCATAAAATGTTACATTTGAAACCACAATATATATAGGGTGTTTGATTTATCTAAATGGATAGTTCCACTGATCTTAGATGAGCATTAAATGTTATTACGACTGTTATCGTTTATCAGACGAGCGAAGTCGGAAAGATATGTGTTATATGAAAAAAAAAAATTCAATCGCGGTATTATCAAAATATTAATTGAAACGTGTTTAGCTGTTTGTCTGTTTGTTCACTAATGCAACCAGCGAATCCAATATCACCTGGACTAGTCTATTGATAAAGCAAGAAGGTTGACAGTTTTTAACAAACGAGCCCTCCCAACATTTGTCAAGATTTCCGTTTTTTAGAATACAGAACGTTTTCCTAGGAAATTAGTGAAAACGAAATGGGAAATAGCTGGGGTTCATGTTGTTTCTCTGAGGGGGGAAGGTTGGGAGGGTTTCCTGCTTCCTTGTACACGTTTAAATCTATCCTTTTCAGGGGTCGAAATCAAACCCTTGGTTAGCCGTAACCAGATTAGAGCCCAGTTGTCCATTGTAATTTACCGTTGAATTTAAATTTTAGTCCTAATACATACCAAGGTAAGCATATAATCAAAGGAGTTTTGTTTTATTATTCCATTTATATGAGCTTATTTGCCATCCTTTTCATCAAAGAGCGGTGTTGCTTCTCAACAGTATAAGTATAAACAAATGGTACTTTCAGTGACTAATTGTCTCGTTTTTTCAAAACATATTTCACTCACACAACGATGAGTTTCTTTTTAATACTCATGTTATTATGGTAAAAGTAAATTATCATAAACAGTCGTTTCAAATTTGAATCTTGATTAAAGCGAGATTTTAAAGTTTGAAATAGTTTATTAGTGTTTTCCTGAAAAAACCCGAACAACGTCCTCAGATAAACTCGTTGTCTATTAACACACTTGCAATACTGGGCTATACCTCATATTTTGAAATAAAACGATGCCTCTTTTCCTCAGGAGAACGGCTTTATCTTTCAACTCGGTCTTGACGGGTCAATAAATGAATCTTACAAAAGTGTAAGTGTATAAAAAACGAGATCAAGTACACGTTTGAAGTTACGAACATTTTCGACATTTTGGTCTCTGGAAAGTGTTGACTTAAAACGATACGGAAATGTTTTGATTATAAGTAAGTGTATGACCGTCACACCGCCACTTAAGCATAAAATCATATATCGAACCTATAACCTGTGTTTAATATCAATATTTTTTATTCATTTTCTCAACTCAATGTATAAAATGTATGTATTGTATTACATGTTGTATATATGTATATATGTTCTTGTACCTCTTATGTTTGTGTCTGCAGCCTGAGTGTAATAAAGTTCAGTTCAGCTAAATATTTTGATATTCAGAAAAAACTATTTCCAGTTGTCTCCACTCATTGACAGCCTTAGACTAAGTTGTTGAGTACTCTCACATAAAACTGTAAACAAGAGTTCAAAATAAGTTTTCTAAAAATGTATCCATTTAACAGAATAATTATACAATGTATGTGTTCTAGTGAAATATCAGTGTCAGTAAAGTGACTGTCAGTGTCTAAAAAATATCTTGCATGCCAATTCAAAAAGCAGTTCTCATTAAAACTGTCCGAAAGTTGAGGTTATAAGAGAAGTGTCTTTCAATGTTACATATTTACGATACGAAAATTTTAATTCACGCATGTTCAGAACAGCTTATTGTATGTCAGATCGCCCTGACCGAGTTAATCGAGGTTATTGCCTTTTCTAAATTATATGAATGATATTAAACTTGTGGGTCTCAGTTATGTGTGGATACGGGCTATTGAAGTATGGTTGAATACGAGAATCTCGTAGTTATATTTAAATTGCGATTAAAAGAGAATTGCAAGGGATCAATTGTGAATCAACAATACTAGTCAGAATACCCTTAGTGTAAATGTCAATTTTAAATAATAATACCATCGATAGAGTTTACTAACGCTTTAAAGGTTCAGTTATGACGCTTATCATTTATTGATTATATTATAAATGAATTAAATTTTCGGTATTTGCACGTGTGCAATCTTCGTTTTAAAATTGATGCTTTGAAATTCAACAAAAAACTAAAACCGTTAAATGCAGCTGAACGTACGAAGTAGAACATGAAATAAAGAATAGTATGAACAAACTGAAATGAGAATGCTTTTTCGGAATGTGTTCGTTTACAATGAAATAGGTTAATCAGATCCTTTTAAAAACTAATACAGACTTGCTAAAGTTAAGCATGAAAGGGGTCTGACTGAACCTCAACAAAAACTGAAAATAATCCTACAAAGCATATTAATAAGTAGGAAATGAAAAAAGTTTCAACCGAACACCTCAATAACAACAATAATAAATTGTTCCTGGTTTTAAGTACATTTTTGAACATGTAGATTAAATATATATATACTTACTAATGTTGCTAGGCACACATTCGTAAACAAACTTCAACAATCTAACATGAAACTTTCACAACCATACATTTGACTCTATAACAAACGTATATATATTCTAGTTGAATCCATGACTCCTTCAGACGGGTAAGTTCCTGTTGGAGCGAAAACCATTCGGAGTTTTATACATTCAAAGAGACAAATTTTTCGTAGTAAAAAAACCTCATCCTATTGTTAAAAAAAGTATGAAAACACTTTGGTTTACGAGTAAATGCATGGAGACTTGAGAACGAGTCAATGACACAAGATACTAAGGAAATCGCTTTGATCAAGATATCGACCTGTAATCTGGCTTGATGTAATGACGTCACGCTGATCCCGTTGAGCCTACATCTTGGCTCAAAAGCCTTAGCCTATATGGGTGACCCAGTGACCTAGTTTTATCGACCCAGACAGGAGGTAAAGGACAATACCGTTTATATTTGACTCTAAAACACACACCGTGTGGCGAGACGATGGTGCAGACATCTCGGCAAATTTATTGACATCTTCAAACCCATGCACGAAAAAGTTGTCTCCAAGACACAAACAATGCAATTCATGTGAACTCCCAAGCTCCGCACACAATTTATACCGCTGAAGATGCGCATGTTTTTGTGGGACACGTTTTTCCACACCCCGGCGTGTTTGGGTCGTGCGTGTTGCTGATATCATGCGCCGACACTAGATGATTAACATGCTTACTGCACAGACCATGCTGAAGTGGAATGATATCGTGGATTGAGATAAACAAAACACGCATGCGACATCGATCCGTGGGAATAAATTACAAGTCATCGTTTAAGGTTCAATAATCTGTTCTAATGTAATTAATCATTACAAGTATATTCAACTGGTAGAAAATTCGAGAACTTGGTTAAGTTTCATGATTAAGATTTCAATCACAAACATTATATGTTAATGTCTTCCAAACATTTGTTTTGATCGAATATTTAACGTTTAATAGTTATGTTTCGATACATGTATGATTATCGAATCCTTTTGGAATAAGAGTTAAATATCACCCAACGGTTACCTGTTTACATTTTCATAGTCATGTTTTATTTGTACGTATGGCTTTCTGTTTTCTGGTGAATGTATTTCTGATTGTATATTTAACGTTGGAATTTATCACCATACATTGTGACTATAAGCATGAATAACCAATAAATTACTCCTACGTCATCGATTGAAGAACCATATATATATATATGGGGTATTAGTTCTAAAAGTGTGATTTTGATGACGTCATAGGCTTTAGATTACAATTTCACCATCTAAAATATTAAAGTCGAAACATTATTACTAGAAAGGTTCCTATTTAGGAAAATGGTTCAGTGGGAGTTTCAACGGAGCGTGAATACTGAACTGTTGTAAAATTTTGGACGAAGTCTGTACTTCTTTTCTGTTTGGGGTAAAGTTAAGGTGGAACATAGAGTTATATAGCCTTCATATGCCACATAAGTCCTTGGGATTTTATTGTAAAATAAACTTCATCAATACAGAACGGCACGACAAGAGCAAGACTTTAACAAAAAAAAGCTTTGCATTTGAAAAACAATATGTCATTGAAATATATTTTGTCTATGTAAAGATAACCAACATGTCTGAAATACACATCATGCCGTAGAGGAAGACAAACATGAAACCTCTTGCAGTCCATGTACAGGTAACAGGACCTTCTCCCGCCTTGATTCGTGATGACCCGGTCGAACTACACACAATCATTTCAGTAATCAACAATTGCGTCGTAGGTTCTTACGGCAGGCCTAGGTATGAACACACTTGACAGGTGACCTGCTCTTTGCGTGTCCCGTACAGGTGTGAACCTCAGGTGTGATCTCCATACACAGGGGGACTCTAAACACCCCGGAATGTTAATTACATTGCGACTACAACTAACGGCTGACGATGCCGAGTATATGCAACCAGTTGTCAGGATAACATTGTTGGATGGTTTGCTTTCCCGTTACAGGCACTGTCATTGTTAGATATTGATGCGGTTGTTCAACTTCTCGTATGAATGTGCAAAGCTATTCATCAAATGTGGCAGAGTATTTTAGAGTTTAGAATTTGTATTACAAAATACTTCAAGTCTACAAGTTTATTGTTAATCAACTTAAAAAAATAAATGCAAGCAAAGATTAAGATATGTAAATATAACATTGAACACCAATATTTTTAATATGTTTACGAGGTAATATTTTTGTTGATTACGATTTTTAAATATTGCACATTTGGTATTTGAACATGATAATTGGTTTTAAATATGATTATGTTGATATATTAATTGTTAAGAGAAATGAACGACAACCGTGCCAGTGTCAAATATTAACCAATATTATCTCGTTACACCCGAGGACGAGTTTGATACACCTAAAACTTGTCTATATGCAAATGACATGCACGCATTGCATCAAAGCGTCTGACATCCCCTGTTTCCATGGTAACGGTGTCAATGTCATCTTCGTCATGTATCGATCAGCACGTGCAATGAGACACCTGTGTGAGGAAATGGTTCACTAGTCACTTTCACGAGGACACGTGTCAATCAAACATCAAACATCCTGTAGTCTTATGTCCTGTACACATTAGTGTGTTTTGAACACATTATCACCTTGAGCCTTTAATCACCATTTGGCTTTCATACAACGATTATCTATATCATAGTTCACGCCAATGTACCGATTATCGGTGTAGATAAAGTTCATAAGGAACGTGATTGAGTTAAACAATGCATATCACTCTTTTTCTCTTACATGTAAATGTCGCCTTCACTTTCAAATATTTCTCCCGCAAGAATTACGTATACGATATGATAATTACATGAAAAAAAACAAATATTTTTTGAGTCTTCAAAACACACGACGTTTCTGAAAATATATGTTCATAATGAATGAAGAACCATATACCGGATATAGATGTGGAAAAAAAACTTTTCTGGAACATGCTAAACTGTCACTCAAAAATACGCGAAGATTACTGGTGCTTATGTTGATGTTGATGCTTATGTTGATGTTGATGTTGATGCTTATGTTGATGTTGATGTTGATGCTTATGTTGATGTTGATGTTGATTTTGATGATGGGGAGGCATAGTCTTATACTTTCTCCAAGAATAATACGCATATAACTTCTAATAAAAACAATGAAGAAAACAATTATTCTTCGTTTTGAATACTTTCATTGGCATGAAATGTCTTGATAAGATAATATGGCGGATGTGCAATTCTGATGTAAGATGTAGAGAAAGAATTAAGTCGAAAAGAGAGATTCGTGAGATAATCACCTTAACTGTTCATTATCCGATCCGGAGGATTGTAGACTAGATTCATTCATACTGCTAATATTTGGGAATTTTTTAAAATGAGTTTTCAGAATCAAGCAGTGGGGACCCGTCACAATGAGCTATGCATTAGATGGATTAATTACATTCATTTATAATTGAAAACATGGTGCAGGTGTGTGTAATACCGGGTTATGTACTACTAGTGGTTCAATGAGAACACCAACTGGAAAATAATCTGTTACCGGGGCCCACACCACACGGGAATATCATCAACTAATAGGGAAAATGGAACTGGAATCTAAAAACGTAATATGATTCGAGGATAAATAATAAGACCATATTGGCCTAATATCACGTTATACAATGAATATTGTTTTAACAAGAAAGAGCGGGAAGAATTCTAAAAAAAACATACTTACTCTGTAAGGGTTCAGAAGACGGGTGATATGTATGGTAATCATAGATTTATACATAGCATTTTCTTGAGTCCTTACATGCAATATAAATCATTTTGGGGAAAAGTTATAATCAAATGTAAAGATGTTGAAGTTTATATCAACTGATATACTAGTTTTAGAAACACATGCCATTTAGATTAGATAACAAATGTAATATTGTTATATTTGGGATAACACTATCTACAACAGTTAATATTTTTGTACTATTTAGGATTTGAGTCACCCTCGGGATTCGAACTCGCACTCTCAGAGTCATGCAACTCCGCCAGCCCTGACCGTGCCAACAGTGATAAACTGTTTTGCCAGTAAGAAACGTTTAATCTTAACTGATATGCTAGAGGAGATATTTCATATATTTTGTTTCCAAGACAGTCTGATGTATAGTACATATGACGATAACGCATCAACATATCTTTATATATACATATACTATCATGGAGCTGACGAAAGCGACGTTATCATAGCACTGTAAACAATATCACACAGGGCGTTATGGTCTCGTATTCTACGTAGTGCATGAGTGGGTGTAATAAAAACATGATAATTATTATCAATGCTCTGCAACTATTCCCATATATGACTCGTATAACATGTCACTAAAACAAGAATGAGATGTTGATGAGCTCAGCTGACGACGTGTCGTTTTTTATTATTCAGTAACACACAGTTTCAGAATAATAGGAAACATTTCCTGATTTCAATTCACTGCACAAGGATTTGACCTGGAGGATGCCTGCCAACCAAACATCACACTTATAATTTAGATTTATCCATCAACTTGAAAAAACCCAATCTAAAATGAAGAAGACATGATACAGTTTTCCGCCCTTGGTTTTAAAGAATTTAAATATGTCTTGATCATAAGGGTGCGCGGTATTATCGATATATTGCAATACAGAAACAACGCGATACGTACCGGTATAGTCTTCTGAAAATAACCAATATATCAGAGGTTTTAGAATGAACACTCTTCGTGTTAAATTGCAGAAAAACAAAAGCATCCTATGCCTTTACTGAAAGTTGTAAACAAAGTGTGAACGTGCAAAGTGGAAATAGCACAGACATGTTAAAAGTACGAAACGAGTCTCTTAATTATCTCCTTTAACAAAACGACGTTGAGCATTGGTCACTGTTCTAATTGCTGTTACTTAGTCAAGAGAACATGGAAAAACTAAAATATGGAAAGTACCAATATATTGCAATACGCTTTTCTGTATCGTAATGTATTGCGATATGGAACTGAGGACCGATACTCATCCTTATATATATATTACAAGCACAAACTCTGTGCGCAACATTAGCGTGAATGCGCACCAGTCATACCGTCCAACAAAGGGAGACTATTGCGTCCCTGCTCAGCACAAACTCTGTGCGCAACATTAGCGTGAATGCGCACCAGTCATACCGTCAAACAAAGGGAGACTATTGCGTGCCTTTTTGAAGGCAGCTGATTGGACAACGCAAACGTATTTCAGCTAATAAGAATCCTGTAACTACCTCAAAACTACAGGGGTTATATAACATGGTAATTACACGAATGGTAATTGACCTGCAAGGACTTGTTACCAGAGTCTAGTAAAGCTATCAATTGATAATGAAAATAGAAATTTAAACTCCATTAAAGTAGTGATTTGGTGATGTATAAGTTTTTAGTGGCCGATATATGCCATCTGGTCGTTACGACTGTACACTATTCTTAGCTATTTCTACATTATTGTATGTTTCTAGCGCATATATTTCTTTTTCATTAAATGGGTATGTTTATGTTAAAGATGTTGATGCCCAAATCCTTTCATTTATAAAATACAAAATTTTATAAAATTTTCAAATAAACGTCTTTATAGATTAACGTCGTAATTCCGTTATCAACTTTGCGTACTTGTAGTTTTTAGACCCCGGGCTTTCAGAACTTGTGGGGTGTCATAGAAACCAAAGCAAACTGAGACTGACAATACTTCATCCCTCAGATAAAGAAAACATACAAAACACAACACAGTGGGTGAAATAGCAGCTGGTACAACGTGGCCTCTCTGACAGATATCTTGGGAATCCTTAGAGTGCCTTTGTTTCTCTCTCCGTTAACTCATGCCATTAGTTTGCAGATTTGCATACACTAATCTGCATATATTTCCATAATTAAATGAACGAGATTATTGACTATCTCTTATTTAAGCTACCGTCAACTGTCAATATAGAAATGACGAATGATTTATATAAGCAGCGATTTTTAAGGTTGATTCCCACGTCTCTACCAACCATAAAGAAGGGAACTTCTTGGAGTTGATTTAATATCGACAACTTCTGAAGTGTACTTCAATAATTGATTATTATCATCTGAATATGCAATAATCTAAAATTTGAATGTCTTAGTATTTGAAATGAATGATCTCTTAAACAAGATTTTCTTCCAAATTTAATCATCAGTGTTATAAATGTATCACAAAGTACGAAGGTCAAATCAATGCAAAGTCCTTAAAGTCGCAGTTGTATAACAATGTAGACATAACAGTCACTGTGGACCAATGATATGTACCATGGGCCACTGATATGTACCATGGACCAATCATATGTACCATGGACCAATCATATGTGCCATGGTACATTTGGTCTACATGTACCTAAAGGAAATATACAATAGAACATTCACTATAAAATGTACACAGTCATACAATTTTCCAACTGGTCCCCAAGAGAAGAACTAAAATGGGGTTGGTGAGGGGAGGGTTGTAGGGGTATAGGGGTATAATAGGGAGGAGTTAGCGTCTGTAGCCCTCAGGGGAGAACTAAAACTTCTGGTCAGCAAGCATTGTGATGTTTACAATCCACCCATGGCCCCTGGGGAGAACCAGCGTCCTATAACGAGATCAGACTCTCAAGTCGGACACGCTAATTATCCTTATGTAAGTTAGAATTGGAAGGGACGGCGATTATTCGGTTTTAGTGTGGGACTGATTGCCTGTGCTGTAAGTGGATTTACTCTCTCCCCTACTCTTAAGCAACTTCATTGATCATCAAGGACTCTTTGAAGTTTCGGTAACACGCATAATAACCTTGTTTGTATTTCATATTCTTAACGACCTCATTGAGGGAAATACTCATTAAGAAATTCTGAAATTTGATGAAGTAGTAATAAGTCCTTACTAGATGATGATGTCATATGTTTGTCCGTCCTCTCAAGCATAACCACGTCGATGTAATAATATTCTTAATCAGTGCGATTTCTTAATGGTAAACATGGCGTTGTGTCTTAAAATATTTGATTTCCGTACGCCATCAATGTACGTATACCTAGTGTGCTGGTATTTTCTTTAGTTATTAACATATAATTTCTCATTTAGTTGGCTAAGGATGGATCAGTTTAAGAGAGTCTCTTGCATAAGGACAAGCGAAAGTACTCAAGTCAACGAAGAAGTCGTGTTAAAGACACTATTGGATAAACGTGCGGTTTTGTGTAAGTCTTAATTTAGTACCATATTTATTGGAAAGTTTTTGTAGTTTTTCATGTCAGGACATTGTATTGATTATACAATGTTTTCTGAGAGCACGTGTAAAGAATGTTGTCTATGCAACAGAAATTCGTTTTGACTGCAAATCTTTTTAATGCCGCCATAAGATTTTTTCTCACTAGGCAACATGTCTAATTATTCCTTAAACAAAGATGTTAGACAAACGTGATCTGTTTGCCTATAAAAAGCTAAGCTACACGTGTGTGCATGTGTATGGAAGGATAATGAAGGATCTCTGATTTGTCCGTCAAAAACACATGTGATCAGCAGATTATATATCTTTTAACTTCATCGCCAGTTGTTAATGCATGACATTTACACGTGCGAGAGACGCTACTTGATAAACTTCATCAGGGAACGGAAGGAAGATGAAATGTGACCTTGACCGGTGACCTTGAGATGATGGACAGATGGCCGCCATTAGACACGCTGGACATGGAGACTGAAGATTAGACATGCATCCTGCTTATTTCAAGTGAGGTATTGGGTGGGTGGAAGCTTTGAGGGTTTAAATGGGGATTTAGGAGAGATCCTTAATTTGAACCCTGGATGTGACATCTCCTCCCAGAGGCCCCGCCCCAGGGTTGACTGACCGGTGAACTTCTTCAGTGAACCCCTATTCTGTCTTCCGGTGTCAATGAAAAATTGGTGCCATGGGAATTTGTCCCCACCGGGTCACTTTGCTGGAGGGATGAGGGTATGAAGAAAGTCATTCTTCCGCTAATAGGCATCACAGGATGTGTCTTGATGAAGACCAAACACGAACAATGGTGCACGTGTCAGTTCTGAAGGCTTGTCGGACACCACAAACATGTAGAAGCTGCATTGTCTTAGTGTTTGTACACATTTCTAAGTCTCATAAGTTGTCAAACTGAGATATGTGTTAGTAAAACTCATGTGTAGATCACAATCTACTTACAAGAAACCTTTCTCCGTATAGCACTAGCTACTAGTATATAGAAGGAACAATGAGTTCAGAGCATCCTATGAAATAAGATTCAAGAGTAGCCAGGCCGAAAGTTTGACTTTTATCATTTATACTGTTGAAAAAAGCAACCAGCCAATGTTCCATACTCTGCTAAGGTTATTAACGTCACTCATACTTCACTTAGACAATCAAGAGAAACAAAATATATATACCAGACGCGTTTGAAACATTATGTAAACACTATTAATGAAGATTTTTGAATGTAGAGATTATTAAGTGGTATGACACATCGTATAATGACCACCTTGGTTGAATGGTTCATATATTTATATATATACATATCAATCGATGTGTCGTTGGACGTTTTTAGGTCCAGTAATCTCATGAATTTTGTGTACTCACAAACATGTTGTAGAACATAAAGCGAACATAGCGTGTCCTCTTGAGTAACAATGATTGTCTATGAATTACTTTATCTAAACCATTCATAGTTAAACTATGATGTATACCAACAAATCTTAGGATCAATACAAGAGAAAATGATAAAAGTTTGCTCATATGATCATAATACTCTTTTTGTAATTAGTTTGTACTAACTGACCTCGGTCAATATTTGGCACGCGGTCGCACGTGCAGAGGTCATTATTGGCACGCGACATAGAGGTCTTCCTTGTTTGGCTATGACCATTTGTACAATGGTCAAACCTAACCGGACAAACAATTACATAGAGAAGCCTGATTAATAAACGGACGGTGGTCAATGCACTCGAAACCTTGAAGTTATGACCTTCAGGCGCTGTCTAATTCAAGAGATTCAGATTTTATTAAACATCCATTGAAGTACCCTCAGAGCGGCACGTGACCCGAAGATGAGCACCATTGTCCTAGTCGTTTTAATTTCGGATGGTCAATCTCGTGGTTGCTGTTCATTCACACATGACCAGGTTAATAAATGAAGATAATTCGCCCGTAAGAGCCTGAATGCAGATATGAGATACTCTTCCGGGTATTTTACAGACAGTATTTGTAGTACATGTAGTTGATAACTATGATCATAGATGACATTGCTTCCTCGTCCCCTGTAACTCTTCCGGGACATGCAATGATGATAAAATGACACTTCTAACAAATATTATCAGCATCAAGACAAGCGTCGCATTAATTTTAATCTATTAGTCTAGCTTCAAGTTGTTTTTTTCGTAGGTTTCATTTGATGCTTAGAAGCACGGACTTCTCTGAGATAAGAGATGCATGCGATATAGAAAGCGAAGAGATGTAAACATTGTTTGTTAATTTTTGATACACTATCTGCAATAGTAGCCAAACATTTTTGTACTTTTTCTGGTCAACTCCCATGCGGAACTCGAACCCACATCTTCAGAGACAGACAGGCAACCCGGCCATCTCGCCACGACGTGCGAGGTGGGCGAGTTGGTTAGTTTTTGGTACGGTCAGTACAAGTGGTGTCCCCTGACTCTGAGAGTGCGGATTCGAATCTCGGATGCCACTCGTACCGAATAATTACAAAACTTTGTACTCTTGCAGAGTGAGTAGCATTGTAACAGAGATGTTATAAAGTATCTGATTCGGTTTGAACAAAGACATCGTGATTTTTTTAAAGCATTCTGGAAACTGGAAACTGTAAGACTTTTACGAACTATTAAAGTACATAAGAGTTTCCAGCGGGGACGTAGGCTATTCAAAGGATCGCTCCGATTAAATGTAGCGAGAAGACGCTGACCTTTCGTGTCCTCAAACGAGACAAATGCTGTTGGTTAAAGACAAGCATTGGTGCAGCACTGCTTTGCATAGAGGCATACACTCATCGGGCTGGAAGTCATTGACCAGCATAAGCGCAAATTGAAATAAGAAGCCAAGGTCTTGTTGGACGCAGAGAGTCGCCAACAGCAATCCTGTCAATCACGCGATACGTTTTCATTAATGATAAACATTTTCTTCAAAAGAGTTTTGTTCATGAAAAGTATTGAATTTCCAATTCATATTTGATTCGTATTATTGTAATTTAATTGAACCTTGTGTCCAATTGTGATACTATCCCTTTGTAAAAAATACTTGCTAATGAAGGTCTTTAAACCGGAAGCGGACTAGGTTTCACACCTTAAGGGTCTTGAAACATATGCCACATGGAGTATCAGAAGATATCACAGGGTAATTGCACTTGATTGATAACGGATGAATAGGTGAGCAGATGTCCAAGTATTTTATTATCCCTGAAGAGACTTGTGGAGCGCGTGTTGACTGATCCGACGTCCATTAAAACGGTCACTCGTCCAGATCCGCAACTGCGCCATTTACGAGATCTCGCGTGATTTAGGTATGCGACATAAATCTCGCGTTGTTTAGAGTAGAACTGACCCTCAAGATGGAGATGGGGTCACATCGGGTCAGCGAGAATAGAAGGTTTACTGAGAAAACAATACCACAAGTGCTGTATACCTCAATGGGACTTTTCCCTATGAATAAAGAAACATTAACGGACGTCCATGTTTTGATAGGCATGTGGCCATCTGACGCGCATGATAAAGTGTAATGATTTGGCCATAAACACGACATGGCCGGTACTGACCATAAAAACACAGATGGCTCAACATCCTGAGGTCAAGAATAACCTTCTCTGTATCAGCGAGACATGCTAATTTATTCCTTACATTACTTGGAGGAATCTCACTGTACAAATACTGTCAACATAAACATGCCGTAAAGCTGAAATAATGATCGGCAGTGTTAATTGATACCCTTGTTATTATTCTTATCATCATGATTTAGAAAACAGAATTTTGGGAAGAGCTATTCCGAGACACAAGTTAAAGCAAACTACACGATCTTTTCATAGATGCTATATATCACAAACTGAAGTTGATTGAGAAAGTTTGAAAAGAAAGAAGCCAAAAATGTCACTGTAAAGATGAAAACCAACAAAGCCGATAACAACTGCAATCAATAACCAAGTTTGACATCAATTAATTAAAATTACCATCACTGCAAGTATTATTCTTATGAATGTAGCTGTTATCTACCCTTATCAAATCTCCTAAGACCGAACAGGAACAGAAAATGTATGTGCTAAATGATTGGAAACACAAATAACCTTTCTGTTCGTCATTCTCATTCTAATTTCACAATATTTTCTCAACTGAGTGCTCAGGGTTTTATTGTGATATTTTTTTCACTTTACATTTTCAATCATTTATTAGGAAAATTACACCATCACTGAAAAGGCCTGGAGGTCGGGTAAATTGTAGGTACGGCCAGCGCTGGCGGTTTTGCCCAACTCTGAGTGCGTGGTTTGAATCCCGCAGTGTACACGACCCAAAGAAAAACGAGAATTGTACTACTTTGGTTTGTCGTATCTCATCTATAACAATGTCACATACCTTAAGGGCATGCATTTCTAATCACTGGGTTAGTCTGAAAGCTACCCAAGATACAAAAGAACAAAGCAAGATTTGTGGATTTCTTTATTGTGAAAATGCACTCTCCCCTGGAGTATGTGCCTACTCCGAGGTATTCTAATATATCGTTGAATAATCATGTTATCGTTTTAAATATTCAACAACATTCATATTGTATTTTCTACTTACGTGCCATATTATGTCATTTACTAAAAATATGATTTTAGTTCTATCATTCTCTACATATTAGTTTATAGACTTGTAAGCTGCCGTATTTGGAAGTTTGAAAATTATCTTGAATCATTCATCATGCATTTAGGGGGAGGACTAGAATCTCATCATCACAAAACACAATACGGGTGCTCTACCACTACACCACGTCAGAGTACGAACTATAGGATACAGCAAAATGGTTCGCATGACACATAAGATTACTCAGTCCGCGTTCGAATCCCGATCAATAGTTCAAGGATGGCAAGGAGTTAGATAAGGTGTATATTTCTTCTCGCGTGTTGTACTAATTAATCAGTGACACGGCGTTTAATGGCCTGTGTTTCATACACTTTCTCAGTGTTTAATGTTTGACCGAGATCTTACTCAGTGCTGACTGATAGGTGATCGATATTTATCGATTGGTGATCGCTTTCTGACTAAACTCCAATCTTAGTAAGCAATTGGTGCAGATTTCTTAAGGAAATATGTTTTTGATTCTTTGTCGTCTGTGTAACTTGTCATATTCTGGGAATAGATGAAACAGGATTCATATTCGTCTTTTTTAAACGAACGTTTCTTTTATATAACCTATGTCTTGAAATGGGATAATTCACAATGGTCTACATACAAAAAGAAAGACGTTTCTCGTGCGTTATTCAATGAATTGAACTTTTCGACCCTTCGCTTGGATTTTCCTTGGTATATTGAATTCTACACCAACATAGCTATATGTTTGTAATACATAGCATATAAATTTTCTATTTTTCTAAAATACGTACCAGTGCTATTACAAAGCTTATGTTTGTACACGTTGATTTTTTTAACATTAACGTAACATTTGTCAAGAGCCATGATCTGTTACATTCTGGTAACCCAAAGGTTTTCAATACATCACAATATTAAGTCAAGGCGATGACGATTCTCAAAATGTCTCTTGCCACTTTAAAATTTTATCTACTGAATATATATAAGTGGTGGAATAAAGCCCATATACCATGAATCATGGATATTCATGAGCGTCCCAGTACAAGTACACTCTGTAAATGAGTCCCTTGTGATTATTCATGGCGTTGATTAGTACTGACTATCGGACAATAGTGACTAGTCGGTGACTAGTTGGTGACTAAAGTGATTATATTAGTCACAGCTGTAGTAAGTAGGGGTCGAGGACACTTTTAATCTCCATGTTTATTACAGAAAATCGCTTTAATACGAAATGAGTTCGCTTAAAGCTGTTAACATCAATAAGTTATTCTGTTCTGTTTTTTGAAGGACACAAGAACAAATGAATTATGGAAAAAAGAATTGTTCCATAGATGGCAAAACAATATATATTCCTCAACTTTTTTCCTCAACTTATTCCATTCATTAGTTTATTCTATCTTCTAAAGAAATAATGACCTTTAAAGTTATTGATGATATAACGAGTTTTATTATATTATCCTTTATACTTACAGAAAGTGCTTTTAGAAGTAGATTTTCTTTAAATTTTTTTATATGTCTCTCATACAATATTAATGTGTGGTATAAAACATTTAGCAGTTTATACATGTCTCTCATACTATATAGATGTGTGATATAAAACGTTCAGCAGTATAAACATGTCTCTCATACAATATAGATGTGTGATATAAAACGTTCAGCAGTATATACATGTCTCTCATACTATATAGATGTGTGGTATACAACGTTCAGCAGTATAAACATGTCTCTCATACAATATAGATGTGTGGAATAAAACGTTCAGCAGTATAAACATGTCTCTCATACAATATAGATGTGTGATATAAAACGTTCAGCAGTATAAACATGTCTCTCATACAATATAGATGTGTGATATAAAACGTTCAGCAGTATAAACATGTCTCTCATACTATATAGATGTGTGATATAAAACGTTCAGCAGTATAAACATGTCTCTCATACAATATAGATGTGTGGAATAAAACGTTCAGCAGTATAAACATGTCTCTCATACTATATAGATGTGTGATATAAAACATTTAGCAGTATAAACATGTCTCTCATACTATATAGATGTGTGATATAAAACGTTCAGCAGTATAAACATGTCTCTCATACTATATAGATGTGTGATATAAAACATTTAGCAGTATAAACATGTCTCTCATACTATATAGATGTGTGATATAAAACATTTAGCAGTATAAACATGTCTCTCATACAATATAGATGTGTGGTATAAAACGTTCAGCAGTATAAACATGTCTCTCATACTATATAGATGTGTGGTATAAAACGTTCAGCAGTATAAACATGTCTCTCATACAATATAGATGTGTGATATAAAACGTTCAGCAGTATAAACATGTCTCTCATACAATATAGATGTGTGATATAAAACGTTCAGCAGTATAAACATGTCTCTCATACAATATAGATGTGTGATATAAAACGTTCAGCAGTATAAACATGTCTCTCATACAATATAGATGTGTGATATAAAACGTTCAGCAGTATAAACATGTCTCTCATACAATATAGATGTGTGATATAAAACGTTCAGCAGTATAAACATGTCTCTCATACAATATAGATGTGTGGTCTAAAACGTTCAGCAGTATATACATGACTGTGTCCGTGGTCCTTTTGTCCCTCATACTGGGACTGATTTGTGTGTGTTAAATTTGTATCATCTTTCACTAGTATGTACAGAAAGATAAAGAACAACTTGCACGACAGTCAGTGGGGAATCGTGTGAGAAATAGAGTATAAATGAACATGAAGTAGATATAGGTGTGACTCACCCAGTTCATGTTGCATTTTTCCTAACCCGAGCGAGATATTGACATGTGATATACACGTAGGTCTAACAAGGTGATTCATTACCAGGTCGAGAAATCTTAAAGAAGGAACTTTACGAATAACTAGAATAAATAGAAATAAACCAATAACAAACGTCAACATTATGAGGTCCGAAATATAAATGTAAAATACGAGTTATCATTATTTGGCATTGAAAATCTAATGATTCATTAAAACAACCAATTATTTTAAGTAATATTCCAATTGTTACGTATCCTTAAAATCAATCAAACATTATTACATATATTGCAGTTCTAATCTTTCCTGTTAATGTATTATATAGAATGTAAAATATTGCATGCTTTTGCTACATATATTGTATGGTAATGCTACAGATATTATATGCTTTTGCTACAGATATCGTATGAAAATGCTACAGATATCGTATGATAATGCTACTGATATCGTATGATAATGCTACAGATATTGTATGATAATGCCACAGATATTGTATGATAATGCTACAGATATTGTATGACAATGCCACAGATATTGTATGTTAATGCAACAGATATTGTATGATAATGCTTCAAATATTGTATGATAGTGCTAAAGATATTGTATGATAATGCTTCAGATATTGTATGATAGTCCTACAGATATTGTGTAATAATGCTACATACACTGTATGGCAATGCTACATATATTGTATGATAATGCTACATACATTGTATGATAATGCTATAGATATTGTATGATAATGCTACAGATATTGTATGACAATGCCACAGATATTGTATGTTAATGCTACAGATATTGTATGATAATGTTTCAGATATTGCATGATAATGCTACAGATATTGTATGATAATGCTACATATATTGTATGGTAATGCTACAGATATTGTATGACATTGCCACAGATATTGTATGATAATGCTACAGACATTGTGTGATAATGCTACAGATATTGTATGATATTGCTACAGATATTGTATGATAATACTACAGACATTGTGTGATAATGCTACAGATATTGTATGACATTGCTACAGATATTGTATGATAATGCTACCTGGTAACTAATCCTCTTCTGATGGCAATTACAATGCTGATTACAATGTAAGACCACTAAGACCTCTGTCGAATACAGACACAGGACAAAGTAACATAACGATATCGTAATTTTCATGCTTGATCAATGACAATTAAAGAAATATATCATTATTCATGATTCAAAATATCCACAGAACCTAAACGTTTTTAGTCTTTCTCAAGCTTTTGTTACTTTCAAAAAATACTTATTTTACTTGCATGATACACTATTATAAGATACACTAACCAGTCAACGCATTGCCCAGTGTCGCCAGTGGGTATGGTGATCTTCGCTCAAATGCATGATATATGATAGGCGGGTGGCACGGACAGTTATGGTCAGTTTAAGTCCGCAATAATGGTCGGAAATAATGGAGACTGTGACAAGCCTGCTTAGCAATTCTGACAGATATTATCAATCCCTTTCCAGTGTCCACTGGCTTAAGGTTTCATCCCTCTAATCTCTTTATCTTCTCCAGCAGATAATATTTTGACAAAAAGACCGTTTCAATTATTCATGGTAACTCGCATCAGATCGCCATTACCCTGACCACGTGATGACTGTCCAGCGCGTGGCCTGAACCAAACGGGCACCTGCTCACGTGAAATTTGGGACCAAAAAAAAGATCGCCTCTATACTTAATTATCCTGTCAAAGTAATTTCCTGAAAAGCTAATGTAATGGTTAAAACTTGGGCCTTAGTTTCATAATGCAATATTCCTGTTTCTTCATCTTTTTGGAATATGTGGAAAGGTATTTGGAGACTTTGTGTCAGTCAAGACGAAAGGTCACTCACCTCAAATCCTGACTGGGGTCATGCTGACCTAACAGGACAAGGAGGTATTATCATATAGGGGTTACTTTCCGGGCCCTGGCTGCATTAGGTCCGTAGAAGAAGAATAAATACGGTATATTGGTAACATGGTCAATCACAACAATTACTGAAACCGATCTTCATATTTAAGAAGGAATAGCCAAGTTGAAATTCCAATGAAGCTAATGAAAGGGTATTTCAATCACTAAGTGGCAGTGTGTCTCCTGTGCATAATATGCAGATGTAATGGAAAGTTCCCTTTTAAGGTCAACAGAGCACATTTAATTTCGACCGAGATTCCGTTTCAAGGATTAACACCTTAAATGGAGAGAATTCAATTATGGGACGACTCACATACGACCTATGCACTGTCCTCTGAGATTGTCAACTCAAACTAAAATTATTATCTTATCAAAAATAAGAATAGAGCCTCAGACTGATTTGATTATCAGATATTATAAATCCCAAATATTGACTTGCTTTTGAAGGGATTGTGTTTCGGGCTTGGATGTGTTTAATGTTAAAGGCACTATTGCACGCTTTCTCGGTTCAAGTTGGCTATTTAAAGGAATATGAGGATATAGGCTTCTGGAAATAAGGCGATGACATGATTATCAGTAAATTTCCAAGAGTGTTATTTTTGCACAAATCACTAAACTTATTGTATATTAAAACATAACAAACCATGTTTCTCTGGGCACATACATTTAATGATATTCAAGTTTAAAGAGTTGTAACATTTGTTTTGGTGTTCAATTTATATAAAAACAGGAAAATAAAAATCAAAGGCATGTTCTATTTTTTATTTCATTATTTAAATTTTCGTGTTTCGATCAGTCGTCAGTGAGAAGAGAAGAAACTCTACCACGGCTCGTCTCTGTACATATTGTTTGTGAGGCGTGTTAGGAGTAAGAAGCTCGTGATTTACTTCTTTATCGATTGCAGATCTAACCTTGAGTCTGCACAAACTCCGTGTCACACATACTGTGTCCTCTGCGGTAACATCGCTCACTAAATGCGTCATTGCTGTCCTCCTACGAAAGAAGTCGCAGGATAAAGTGTAGTGACGTCATCATTACGTCATAGTTAATTATCAACCGCCCATACTTGATTTACTGCGTATCGCTAATAAACGTGATGCTGTTTTCTTTCTCCTGTTTCTTTTATCTTTTCTCTTTTTCATGGACTGAAAACATTATTACTCCTACGTAAATACGCAAGGGGATGTTTGCCTCTGAAAAAAGTTTGATACCGCGAAATTAGGTTCCAAAATTAAACAAACAGGTATAGAATAGAGGCTTAGGAAGATTATTGTTGAGCCATTGGAAACGGAATTTATGAAAAATTTAACAAACATGACGAACTTACAACATCCTTTTGACGTTTAAAGACCCCCATCAGAGAAAAGAGAGGCAGAATCAATTTACTGGAAATATTTTTAGACGCTTGAGACTTTTCAACCAGATTGATTTTACTCGATTTTATACCGAACCACTTTCAAATCTATGGAAACAAAGGATATAAACTTTTAAAATAAGTCCTTGTGAATGTTAATAATTTAATGTATATTTACTACTCATTCATTTTAGTGTATATTTACTACTCATTCATGTAAGCGTATATCGAAACTCATTCATTTTAATGTCGTTTTACTACTCATTCATTTCAGTGTATATTTACTACTCATTCATTTTAGTGTACATTTACTACTCATTCATTTAGGTGTTCATTTATGATTTGAAAGGGATATTAAAACCGAAAGGTGTAGATTTGCTGTGCTGAATACTGAAAAGTAAATGTTATAGTTCTGGACTATAGTTCGATGTATAGTTTCGGGTTATGTCAATCTAGAGTGATTATTGCAGCTGATATTAAAGTCTACTTCATTGCATTGATATCTAACCGTATGCCTTGTATAAATCTTCTAATGAAGTATACACTGATATCTCCTTGAGCGGAAACCTCCCCAGGTGCGACAGGTATAGTATTTAACTTGACAGATGTTCTGCTTATTTCTAAATAAGATTTAGTAAAAAGTCATTTAACGCCGTTATTATTTCAATATCTCACATCTAAAATTCTATTTTGATTGAATTCAACTATATAATGAAATTATCGACATAATGAACATTATCATGAAATATTGATAACAAATCTCAAAAGTAACTGTGTAACAATGTTCACTGATAAAATTTACAAACTCAATCACAAAATGTCCATCAAATAAACTAAAGGCATATCCTTTCATCAAATGGCTTGAACAGTAGCCTTGTGTTCCGACGACTTTGATATAGTTTTTTCGTTTTGTGATGTAATCTATTACAAAACGAGAAAGTTCATCTGCTGAAAATTGCTTTAACAACGGCTATTATTTCATTTTCATTTTTCTTTCCTCATTCTTCATTTCTTTACGGAAACTTTCATTTCAGTGAATAAACATTAATTTTCTTAAAATCAATACTCTTTACGAAAAAGGAAATAGAAAAAGATTAAAAGGGTATGTTAATGTAAAATTTAATGAATATAAATCAGTGAAATAGATAAATCTAACGGAACCTCAATGTCATTATTTTACCGTTTGCTGAAACCTAATGCATATAAAACTTCATTTCCTTTTAAAAAATCAAGTTTCGAAAATAAATTGATATGTTTTATCGGGCGTTGATGTCAATGTATCTCGTAAATAAGTGTGTATAGGTGAATGGTGATAACAATTTTTATATTAAAAGCAAACGTTATTGAAGCACAGGAAATGATTATATCCTGTAATGTCATGTAAGGATCAAACGTATATCTTGGAAGCTCGCTAGTCCGGCGTAAACTTCGTACGCTTCGTCTCTCTCTCTCTGGTCGCCACTTTAATGACGAGAGGTTCGGATCGATATTCACACGACAGAAACTTGTCTTCTGCAGAAACTCCTTATTTCCCATTTCTCTCAATTTCCGGCGGACCCACATTTGTCAAGCCCAGATTGCACAACCGAAAAGACGTCATCGGTATGTAAGCCAAATCAACCGAAACGGATTCCAGAACGTTAACCAAACATCATTCCAAAACCGGAATGACATTTCTGTTCCAATCAGAAGCATGTTCTTCGTCTAGCCAGGCATCGCTGTGAAGGATTCTGGGCCAAGAAAAATCAATAAATGCGCGTCACGTGACCCCAAAGGTAAAATCGGTGTCAGTTTAAGTTCAACCACCTCTGTGTGACCTTCAGAGAGCATAGGTTGGGACGAAAAGGTTAAAGGTCATTCGGGAATCTGCTAATGGACACTTTTTTCAAATAGTTGATTGTTTCCGCGCCATGGAGGATAAAGAGACAGAAGAGCTCCATGTCTCTTTGATGACGTTGTTAAATTAATCCTCGAGCAGATCCAATGTCTGCAGAATTGTCGTCTGCTCCGACACGTGATTCGGCGACAAGTCCGAGATTGGAATCTCATCTCGTGACATTAATTCTATCTGGCTGTTCAACCATTCCAGTTAGTCCTAATGTTGTTGGATTTATTGGTAATAAGAGAAGAATCATAAAAGATTTTAGTATCTTCCGCCATTTCTATTTACAGCTGATGGAATTTGGTATCCTCTAATCTGAGACTCTGCTAGTTAAGGCTTCGTTATGTCATGTATTTAGTCGTTCTTCAGACTTCGTTGAATCTTGCTTTGAAACATACGTAATTGAGATAGCTCATTTACCTGGACGTAACATTAATGAAGCGTCAAACAGAATTGGGATTTTCAATTCGACATAATTTTCAGGAGCAAATAGTATGAGTGAAAAGTGTGGATTGTCGATTGAAGAGTCTGTGATAAAGATAAATATACGTAGAATAGTAAGATATTCTCTCCTAACAACAAAGGGATGTCTTGACAAGATGAAGAATGTAATATACGAGGCACATAAGACACTAATCCGCTATTACCTAATTCATTAGATTTTCATGAACAATTTTGTGAACTCTTTATTTCTAGAGACAATGAAACAAAGATGTTCATGGGTTTTCTATCATTTCTTTCAGTTAAGAAGTATACAGAAAAAGTTAAAGGTCGTCTCGCTCAGTCGTGGTGAACTGCTTGACCTATTTTCCTGAAACTGTTTAAAGGTCAAATCTTATGCGAAGAGGCAGCATGAGACAGAAGAACAAGGCAAGCAGTAAATAACATATACAATATTCTCATTAAGTAAAACTGACATTCAAAATTACGATTGATTTTTTGGGGTCATTTTTCGAAGAAGATGAGTTATTAACTTGATACACTACAATGTCAGCGTCTTCGTAAATAGATGATAATATATCACCATGCTGTGATACAATTTTTTTTTCAAAAAAGAGTAAAAGTTGCAAGTCTTAAACTTTTCCTTTAATTTAGAAGCCATTGAAAATGTTTTCGCAAAAATGTTCCGGAAAAAATATGAACAGCACACTACACGTGAGATTAAATGTGGTAACTTATACCGCCACAAGCCAAACATTGTTATAAAGTAAATTATTATTTTCTACGTGAAAAAGGTTATCGTCATGGCACTTATGAGTGTCGAAAATCCATACCTTGCCCTAGGTCATCTTACCTTTGGGATCGTCTCCTGCTGACCATTTGCATAGAGTTGCCTATAAAGTGTCCACCCAAGGATAACCATCAGAGCATAGGCCAGCTAGGTCTGAGTCGTTGACTAGTAACATCTCATCAAAACAATGATGTTTTCTAAACAACTTATTTTATTCTATTGACAAAACGTAAAACAACAGTTGAGGAGGTATGTCTAATTAATTTGGTGTTGTTTAGACGT